>WEKY01025773.1:819746-975918 GCA_013390045.1 Picathartes gymnocephalus
CGCCGCTCGCCCCCTTCAGCGGCTCGGGAGCGCCGCTCCGCGTCCGGGCGCCGCACCGGTCGGCGGTCGCGCAGCGCCCCCTGGCGGCCCCGCTGCGCCTCATAGATCCGGCCCGACGGGGCGCATCCCGGTGCTTCCCGCCGGGATCTGCTGAAGCCGGGGGCGGCTCTCTCAGCCGTGCCCGTTCCCCGGTTGGCCCCGAGCCGCCGCCGGTGCAGTACCGTGCGACGTTCAGAAATCGAGCCCTCGCACTGCGGCCCCCGGGCACCCTCCGCCCCGACATCCCCTCGGTAGGGTCGCGCCTTAGCGCGGAATTAAGCATTAAATACTGAATACAGACGGGCCGCGCTCCTCCCTCACCTCTGCTCTGCTCCGCCGCCCCGTGCCGGGGCGTGGGGTGCGCGGAGCCGGGGTTTGGAGCTCCCGTTGAGGACGTCCAAAGCCGCCCCAATAGTCCCGCTCCGCTCATCCTCAGTGCATAGATGCACACGGGACCGAGAGCCCCGACTGAGGAAAGCACCTGAATTACCGTGTGCCATGTCCCACCACCCTGAGAGCCCGGCTGTTTCCAAGGCCTCGGCTGCTGTGCCGCAACCCCAGTTGGGGCAACACACACCCCACACCCGGCCATCATCGCTCCATGTCCATCTGTTATGCAGGAGCCAGGAAACAGTTCAGCATCCTGGACAGCCAGAGACGAACAGCCCTGGGAGAAGCCAGTGTGGCTTGTGGTGGCTGACACCCTTTAGAGGTGGTAAAATGGCCTCCCTGCTGTTTAAGTGCTTGGAAAATGGAAGAATAAATTGTGTGGGGCAACCTAATACAGTGTGGAGCAGAGCACAGTGCTCTGGGGGCTGTAGTCACAAATCTTTCTGGGTCCCAAACCTCATTCAGCTTATCCTGAGGGAGTCCCTCAGGCCTGCTCCCCCAGGGAGGTGACAGGTGTCCCTGAGCCACAGCAACACCCTGCTAACCACAGTGAACAGGGACTCAGGAATCCCTTCCCTTTCCCCTCGGGCTGAATCAGACCATCACAACTTCTGGCTGCTGCCATCACAACACTCTGCCTGCCGAGGGAGGACACCAATGCTGCAGAGCTTCACACTAAAACAGGATTTGGTCCATCTCTACAATCACCAAAATACACAGATTGGGGTGTTGGACAGATAATGTTGGGGTTCCTCACACGGGATGGGGCTGCAGGACCTCCTTTTTTCATACAGTGGGGGCTGAAAACCCCAAGGCTGTGCAGACACAAGCAAAGCCAAGCAGACAGGACACCTCCACATCCACATCCTGGTGAGGACCCCTAATGTTCCACATCAAAATCAAGTCCTCTTAGCTGCTTCCTCCCTGACATGCTGAGAATTTGGAAAAAACATAGTGCTCTGCAAATGCAGTGGCATTTAAGCTGGCCTTTTTCTGTATGCACAGAGAGGGGATCTCACTGTGGGTGCAGCTCTTCCCAGGCAAGTTGAAAGGCCACACCAGGGACTCATGGCTTTTTAATGAAGGGATTTGCAGGTAGGAACCCCCCGCCCCACCTGCTCTTCCATTCCCACTGGGAAGGCTGTCTTTGATAGCAGGAGCTAATTCCTGAAAACCTCCCAGGATGAGGTGTTGGGGGACTTGGATGAAGTCTTTGTAAGTAATCTAGGAAGAGGGCTGGGGGTGGGGTGGGGTGTGTGTATTAAACAGCTTCTTCCTCCCAAGGTTTCAGCAGTGAGGTCATTCCACACAATTTCTGAACAATTTCAGGTGTCCTGAACACCTGGACCCTCCTCAGCCACTGCTACTGCTACAGCAGAGCACCCTTGGCACTGGCCCATGTTTCTTTTTGAACCCAAATTTTATTGGATTTTGCTTCTTCCCCCATGCCACAGCAAGATGATGCTTAAATGGCAGAGATGGGAAATTTGGTCCCTCACAGAAAATCTCTGTGTGAGGAGGGGTGGAAATGGTCCCTTATTTGTAAGTTTAGCTGTTCAGCAGCCCCCAGCCTTTCCCAAAAACCTTCTGCAGGCCAGGTCCTGTGGGACTCACGCTGGGCAGCAGGAATGCAGCCCATCACCTCCCACCACAGCCTAAAAGCCCTTGCACCTTGCCCTTTGCCTGCTGTGGGATGTAGCTAGATGCATTTCTGCTCTTCCAGAACTGCTGTATTTCCCTGCAAAACTCTGCAGGTGCAATGTCTGCAGGGGACTCAGGGCTTTCCAACTAGATGGAGTTCGGGGGAAAACAGAAACCTCAGTGGCTCTGCACAGGGAAAGAGAGAGCAATCCACATCTCATGGAACGGGCTGCAGGGCTGCAAGTGAGACAGAGACTGTCCCTGTCTGTGTGCCCAAGCCATGCAGCCACTGCCAGCCCCAGAGTGAGGGGACCCATAGGACAGGTCCTCACTGCAACCAGGCACAACCTGCCCCACCAGGGAAGCACAGCTTCCACGGCCCTGTGACAGCCACAAGCACACAGCCTTTGAGCTCAGACATGTATTTGCTCTCTGGAAGACATCACTGGGGCCACATCCTCTCACCCTGCTGGCTTCCAGTGGTGTGGGGGCACCACCTGCACTCAGCAGCACCCTGGGGTACCACAGGCACCACCAGGACAGCAGGCAGGACCTGGGGTTGTCAGCTGCTCCATCAGCTGGAAGGGATCACAGATCTTCTCCTGAAGGGCAGAGAAAAATCGAAGGCAGGATCAGGCCAGTGGGGAGCAAGAGGCACCTGAGAAAGTGGCATTTGCCCTTGGCTCAATCCCTGCCAGGAGAGCAACACAAGCAGACCCTCCTTAGCTAACATGAGGGGCAGCTCTTGGGTCACCCCAACTGCTTTTCCCTGCAGCAAGTAAGAAGCCAGGAGCTTGTCTGGGACTTTGGCTCGGCTTTTATCTGAGAAATGCCTCCTACTTGGACAGAGACCTGAGAAAATCTCCTCTTCCTAAGTACAAGGCTGTATTTCAGGGATACGCAGCTGCAGGGTGTTATCTCCCTTGTCTCTCCTGGCCCATCTACAGGCTGGAGGGACCACCAAGGAAAAGAGAGAGGCTTCCAGCAGATAGAATGCTTTGTGCTGCAGGGTCAGGGTTGACAGGCAGGGTCAACCTGCTCTTCCATCAGCAAGCGGGAGCGCAATGGGCAGGAAGAAACTGGGGGATGGGCCATTACCTCCCTGGGGCAGGCTGCGCACAGCCATCCCCTCAGGGGAAGGATGACTCCCCTTGGGAGACTCGGGGAAGTACAGCTGTCAGCCTCACCAGTCCCCATGGACATGCGGGGGTGGTTAGAGCAGAGCCCCCTTTGGAGGGCTCCAAATTGTGTAGGGGTACAGTTTGTACAGACTCAGGCACCAGGCACCACTCTTGGTGTGCCATGAGCTCCTGCCTGGCCCAGGACTCAGGTGTCTTGGTATCATGCCACAGCCCTTCTGATACCCCATGGCAACTCTGATGGCATGAGACACCCATGTCCCAATTCCTTAACCCAGCCACGGAGCTGCCTTCTACTGACCTTCACTCCTTTGCAACAGTGGCCCTGCAGTGCTGCAGCATTGGCCCCGCCAGCTCGGATCAGGAACTCCTCTGCAAACCTGGAGCTCTGCAAGATCGCAGCCATCTCAGCATCCACATCCACCACCTCTCCTTCCTGGGGGCAGAGGAATGGTCACATGCCTGGGGTCCTGGATATGTGTCCCAGAGGACTCCAGCCACCCAGCCAGATGATGGGGAGAGTGAAAGAAGGAGCACATCTTGGTCCAAAACCTGAAGAAACACCCACAAAACCCAAGCATCAGGCTTCAAACCATTCTGGGAAGCCACCACAGATGTCCTGCTTCTGCCGTTACCACAAAGCAGTGCATGCGTCTCCCTTTCTTGCCCATTTGCACTCCCCTGGGTTTACACAGCCCCTCTGCTTCCACCCACCACCCCCTCCACCAAAACTTTCCCTCCAGATCACAGAGGATGCTGCTGAGTACCAGCTTCCTCAGCTTTAACTCTTCCCTACAGAGCCCGAGCATGCCTCCCCAAACCTTGAAGGTGAAGTTGGCATCAAACACCAGCTCTCGCTCGTGCCCCACGATCCTGCCGTTATAGATGACCTGTCCTGGCCCGGCCCAGCTGCCACCCGGCACCTTGAACAGGCGGTAAGTTGCAGAAACAAAGCGACAATCGCCTACAAGGGAGAGGTTGGTGGGTTGGGCACTCAACACCTGGGCTGGGATCTCAGCAGAGCTCCCCACAGCTGCCTGGAGCTGACACTCCCTGGCTGGATCCTCACCAACGATGCCCTCCAGCTCCTTGTTGCCAATGGTGATGGGGCTGGCGGTGACCAGGCACGGGGGGCTGAACCCCACCTCCTCAGCAATGCTGTACAGGTCTCTCCAGTACAAGGCTCCTGCCAGGCATTCTCCTGGCACGAGACCACAGACACGGGGGATGGAGGCAAAGGTCCAGTCCCCCCATGCCATGTCACCCCCATCCCACAGCCCTACGCACCCCACAGCACCCGGTGCTTCTGGATGGTCTCGCTCAGGCGCTGGCTGGCATAGATGTCACTGAAGTACATCTCTCCCCCAGGCTGGAGGGCAGCAAGAAGTGAAGAGAGATGTCAAGAAGCAAGGGGACAAAAGGGACAGGGAGAATTGGGAACCCCCTAATCCTACCCTGCTTGGGACCCTCTGCAGAGATGTCCTCCCTGATCCCATCCTGCTTCCCCACCTTGCTGGATCCCATTTGCTGCTTCTCAGTGGCACTCTAACAACAGGGCCACCCCAAGCCTGCTTTCCTGCCGCGGGCAGCAACCCACCATCACCTTCAACACACGGAAGGCCTCCTGCAGTACAGCCCTCTTGTCAGGAGCAAGGCTGATCACGCAGTTGGAGCTGTGGAGGAGGAGACCAAGGCTTATTTGCACCCTCTTGCACACTTAGCACCACCAGCTGCTGCACATCCACCAGCTGCTGTGAGTCCCATTGCTTCATATAGGATTTGGAAACACCAATTTGACCATGAAAAGGGCAGTTTATATTCCCAGACTCTGGCTTGGAATTTCCCTTTTCCTAACACGTGCTTCTGAAGCAGGTGACCCATTAGGATGCAGACCCAGCCCACAGCCCCTGGAAGCAGCAGGACTGGGGGGTGACTGTGCCCTGGACAGCACCTACATGACAATATCATAGCTCTCGTCAGCCAGTCCAGCATCACCCAGCTTCTCCATGTAACCATGGAAGAACTCCACGTTTGGCTTTCGGTAGCCAAACTTATCCATGTGGTAGGCAATGTGCTTTTTCGCCACCTCAACCTGGCAGGAGGGAGGGAACAATGTGAGGGGGCTGCTGGGAGGAAGAGGGGCAGCCCCAGATCTGTGCCGTACTTGGCCCTCGGTCATGTCTATCCCGGTGACGTGGCCCTGCTCCCCGACCAGCTGGCTCAGCAGGTAGCAGTCCCTGCCGCTGCCACTGCCCAGGTCCAGGATCCGGCATGACGACAGGCATTCAGGGATCACCAGACCACAGCCGTAATACCTGGGTGGAGACTGAGCTGAGCTGGGTGGAGCTGCCCCATGGCACAGCCGAGAAGGGGCTGCAGCCCATGGGGATGTGGCCGAGGAGGAGAGACCCCGGGGTTTACCTGGCCACCACCTCCTCATGGATGAGCTCCAGAGCATCTCTCACCAATTTGGGAAGGGGTCTGGCTGAGGTGATGCATGCATTGGTTTTGAGGTCCTCTGACTTCTGCAGCTCTTTGCCATAGTAATCCTGAGACAGGAATGACAGAGGCCACTAAACTGTGACAAGTTGTGCCCATGCCTGCACTCAGCCTGTACATGCCCACATGTCCTCTGGCACTGGCGCTCTTATTCCCACCCACCCAAAAACTGCACTAAGATCAGGCATCCCTTTGCCCCCCATCCTCCCCAGCTCCCTTTGCTCACACGCACAGATGTGTTTGTGCTGCGGCGAATTTAATTCCCATTTGCAGTAACATTGCAGGCTGCAGCCACCATTTCCCTGGCCAAGAAGGGTGCAGGGAACAAGGGCAGGGAAACACTGGGTTGCTCAGCCCCCACTCCTGTGCACAACAGGAGCAAAGCTGCCAACTGCACCTGGCATTTTTGTCTGGCTCCCAAAACAGACTTTATCCTCTAATGGAAGCAGGAATTCTGGCACAGCCCAGGCCCACACCCCCTGCCCAACTGCCCCATCCCTCCACCAGTTCCCATCCACGCCCCTCACCTGCACCTCCTGGTGGATCTGCTCTCTGCGTGGAGCTGCCACTGCAACAGGAACGTGGGGCTGGTACCTGACACCACAGAGATGGGCACCACACCAGGTCCTCCCAAGGGCTCTGAATTCCCCTCTTATCCCAGATACCAGAGCATTTGTTGCTCTCCCCCAGCAGAACCCGGAGACCCGCCCCCAAACTTCCAGTCTAGCAGGATGCTCCAAGGGGGCACCTGACAACATCCCCCCACCCCAAAAAAACCCAGTCCCAGCTGTCCTGGAGAGATGAGCCCCCAAAACATCCCTGTAGGGTAAATCCCCCCTCCCTTGCTTTGCAGACAGCCCTTGGCCCCAAGGGCAGCCCCAGCACCCCTGGCGAGGCCCTGGGCTGCCTTACTGCCTCCAGCTGCAGCGCCTCAGCCGGACTCTGTCCGGGCGGCCCGGGCCACGCTCCTCCCCAATATCCCATGCTGTCCCGGCATCCCGCGCTGCCCGGGCCTGGCTTCCGCCCTGACACCCTGTCCCGCCTGGCACACGGCCCCACAGAGACACAGGCACAGCGACGGCTGCTGGCCCCACTCCCGTGGTGAGCACGCTGCCATCATTCATGGTTCTTGCTGCACCCACAACCCCAAAACCCACCCTGCTGCCTGTTCCCCAACAGCTCTGCACCTTCATGGTGCAGCCCTGTCCCTGCTTGCCCCAAAGGCAGGAAGACTCAAATTTAATGCCACAGGACTGCTGTAGCCTCTGCAGAGGACAGGACCTTGGAAGGGACGAGCCACCTGCAACAAGGTCACACTGTCTCTGCAAAGCCCTCCGAACTGAAGAACAATGGGGGACCCTGGGGGGCAGAGACCTACCATCCCAGTCTGCCCAATGCACAGGGACCACCACCAACAGAATCCAGGACAGACTGATGCAGTTTCGTGGTGTTCAGGACAGCTTTTATTCCCAGCAAGTAAGTTACAGGGAAAACTCATTCCCAAAGTGCACCTGCAAAACTGGGGTCAGAATGTCACCTAAGGCAAAAATACTGGCAGGGATGGTGAAATCTTGCCCAGGAGAAGGCTCTGCAGCACAGGAGCCAGACTCCAGCAGCATTCCAACAGGGATGTGGCAGGCCAATGTCGGCTCTCAGCCTGCCTGCTCCTATCAGCTGGTGAAAAGCACACTCAGGGAAACAAGTGCTTCCCGTGCACTCCAAGTGCTCCAGATAAGTGACTTACCAAAAACAAGACAGTATTTATAGTTGGTCCTGGATGTGAACAGGTCACTGATCTTCAACAGAGCAGTATAGAACTGAATACACGAGCTTGTGATGCTCTCCTGCCTGCTTCCCAGACGGGCCTTTGGATACCTTCCCAACCAGATACAAACACACACCACAGCCAAGGCTGGTTCATCAAAAGCTGGAGCAGCAGCCCAGGGAAAGGAGTGCAGTTGAAGGCCAAATGCAGCACACATGGGCTGGCAAGGGGATGATGTTCCAAACTCTGGCAGAGTAGAAAATAAGATAACCTCTGAGGAGGATGATGGCCAAACCACATCCAGTTAGGCCACTGACAGATGTGTGTGCCTAGATTCCTGGTTTCAGAAATTCTGTGCTGGGACTGGCACCTCAGCCTACAATGAAGCACCTCTCACCCGCCCAGGCACTTGCAGCTCACACTGATTAAAATGCCCTAAATAAACTGCACTCTGTGCCACCTCTGTAGCTAAATACAGACCAGTGGGAAATTGCAGGCACCTGCATTTAAATGCCATGCCTCAACTCTGCACTTCTTGCCAGGGGTGCTAGTGTGGGCTGAGCATCTCACACTACATAGGAAGTAAGGAATTATTGGGAGGAGCAAAGTTTCAGGGAAGTTTGTTTCAGCCATGTGCGGGTGCATGGGTGAGCATTCTAGAGCAGAGGTGTGGATGCAGGAGAGAGGGCCCTGTGCCCAGAAACACAGACTCTGCACGTATCCCAGCTGACATCCAGTATCATCCAGACATAGTTCTGATAGTTCTGAACCCCAGGGGCTGGAGGGGAGAGGACGCTTAATTCCCTCAGAGTCAGTTGAGACTTCCTTGTGCCTTCAGCTCCTCTTCATTTCAGCAAGTGATTCAGCTGGTCCTGAAGGTTTGACGAGCGCTCCACACTGGGCACCAAGCAAGAGGAGATTCATGGTGAGATCTGCTCCCAGACTGTGTTGTGCTGCTTGTGCCTGAGGGACCAGAGCAGCTCTAGAGCTGACACTACAGCAAAAAGAAACCCTGGGGTCCCCCAAACCCTCTCTGTGTCCCCAAAAGGCAAACCTCACTTTGTGTGCCCTGCTGTACACAGCTCTGTTCCCACTGCCCTCATCTCCTCTCACAATCAGCCTCACAGGCTCTATTGCATCAGTGAAACAAAAGGAAGTTTTGGTATGAATCCCATCTCTTCACAATACTGAAGTGTTATCCTGCTGGGCCAGCATCTGCCTCAAAGGCAGCTGCAAAAACCTTTCCATTCTGCTTTTCCCCATCCAACTCCATCACCTTCCTCCTTCCACCCCCCCAACACATGTCCCCCCAAGTCCTCCCAGAACTCACTTCTTTTGAATTGCTTCTTGCCTAGGTGAGAAAAGGAGAAATGGAAAGAGCATTAGAAAAACAAAATCTCAGTCACAGTTTATGTTACGTCGAACAAGGGCTCAAGAGGCCAAAACTCCAGGGTGTTCCTGGATTAAGTCCTGGGGGACAGAAGCAGTACTGGCTTCTCCCTCTTAGTCTCAGGTGTGTCATACACACTCAAGGGAGACAGAGTGCATGGCAAACAGGAGGCAAAAATCTCAGCTCCCACCCCAAAACAGCCTGGAAAATTCCAGCTTCAGGACCTCCTCAGCTTTGAAGAACTGAAAAAGAGGGATCAGCCTGAGTTGGTGGCTTTATGCAAAGTCTTTAAGGAGAACAGAGAAGGACTGAGGGATCCACTCAGCCCCCAAGACAGAATGCCTACTTACTGGTGTGCCCTACTTACTGGTACTGTAGATGAGTAGTTATTATGGCCATTTTTCTTAAACTCTGTGGAGAAAAAACAAAGAATGAATATCTACAGAAATCACAGTGCAAGCCGTCCTAATGCCCAGGGAGTTCCTCCAGCACAGCCACCACTGTAGTGCTGCACTACCTCCAAAACACTCCCGCCAGTATCTGTCAGCAGTGGCACATTTCTCTCTCCTTTCCCAGTGACAGGCAGAGACACAAGTGCTTTGTTTCAGCCCACAGTCCCTCGAGCTTTCTGCCAGAGCGGGCACAGCTTGAAGGCTGGCTGGCCTGCAGCACACTGGGAGTCCAGCAGCACTGGATTTGAGGAAGCACTAAATTATTGTGGCCACCAGCCCTGGAGCCTGAAGTCATGTATTTCACTCCACGGCTCCAGTAGCACGGCTGCAAACTGTTCTTACCACCCTCCTCTCCTCCTGTCCCTAGAAACACTGCTGCTCGAGCACAAGAACACAGCTTACATCTTCTGAGTGCAAGATGGCATCTTCTTGCATCACCATGTTTCTCGCAGCTTGACCCAGAAGCTAAAAGACAAACCACAGACGGGGCTGAGACGCTGCAGCTTTGCGTTTCCAGAGGCCCCCGTGACGGCTGGCAGGGTGACACCTGGGGTGACACCGTGCGGGGATCACCGCGGTGCCGTGAGAGCACGTGCATCGGGAGGGCCTGAGGCACCGCTCCCACCTGTCACCCTGGAGAGCTGGCAGTCACCCTCCCGCCTGCCACCGCCGGAGTCCCGAGGCGCTGCCCAGCCGTGCCCGCATCCCGGTCCCGCTGTCCCCGTCCCTGCTCAGACACGAGAATGTATCCCCCCTCCCCTCGGACTACAGCTCCCAGCATGCATTGCGCCGCCCTCCCCGCTCCCAGCGCCCCGCTCCGCTCCGGCCCTGTAATCGGCCGCCCGCAGGCACCCGCCGCTCACCTCGGCGCTCCGGGAGCCCTTCAGCACCTGCTTGGTGAGAGCGATTACGTCGGTGCCGCAGCTCGTCACCTTCTCGGTCAGAAGCCCCTTCACAGAGTGCCCAAAGCGCGCCTGGGCATCCGCCGCGCCCCCCGCCGCCATCTTACCCCACCCACGCCCCGGCCCGCCTACCCCCGGGAGCCGCTACGGCAAGCGCCGGGGGCCTGAAGCGTCGGGAAGGCGCAGAGCCCGCGGTGGTCGAGGACACTGCCGGAAAGGGCTTCTGTTCCCAAAGGACTCCTCCAGGACACCTCATCGCCTCAGGCACAGACACCCACAGGCTGCCCAGCACTGACAAGCACAGACCAAGGCTGACCAGCGCTGACCAGGCTTTCTCAGCACTGGCCAGGGCTGACCAGCGCTGACCAGGGTTTCTCAGCCCTAGCCAGTGCTTCCCCTGTACTGACCAGGGCTGACCAATGGTACCAGGGGCTGACCAGCGCTCCCCAGCATTGCCGAGGGCTGCCCAGTAGTGTCAAGTGCTATCCCTGTCTCCCCATCACTGACAAGAGCTGATGATCAGGGATGCTCCGGGCTTCTCAGCATTTCTAGTGCTGCCCATTCCCTCCTGGGTTTGTCGAGGCGTTCCCAGGCTGGAGATGGATTCCAGTGCCCCATCAGACCCGCAGCTGTGCTCATGGCACCCAGGACAGACCGCGAGGGCTCAGCTGTCCCCACACCCCCGGCCTACCACAGGGCCCTGGGGATGGAACCCCAAGGTGGTCCTGACCCTGGGCATCCCCTGGCCCCCAGTGCGCTGGAAGCAGCTCCCCCATGGCCACCCAGGGTGGCCGTGGCCCCGCTGCCCTCGCCCCCCGCCATGTGCCCACAGCTGCAGAGCTGGCCACGGGCCCAGCGCTCGGCTCCCCCCTCCTTGTCCCCCCCGATAAGGAGGCGAGCCCGCCTCAGAGTCAAGGAGACGACCCCGCAGCCGCTATAAGGGCCCCCCGCGCGCCGCAGCCCCTCAGCCGGCCCCGCCATGCCGCTGCTGGGTGCCCTGCTGCTGGGCCTGGCCCTGCTCTGCACCTGGCGGCTGGCGCGCCGAAGGGACACCCTGGCGATGGCCACAGCGACAGGTTTGGGGCGCCCACGGAGCCTGCCGGCCCTGCCGCTGGTGGGGAGCCTGCTACAGCTGGCCGGGCACCCCCAGCTCCACCTGCGGCTGTGGCGCCTGCAGGGGCACTACGGCAGCCTCTACGCCCTCTGGATGGGCTCCCACTACGTGGTGGTGGTCAACAGCTATCGGCACGCCAGGGAGGTGCTGCTGAAGAAGGGCAAAGACTTCGCCGGACGGCCCCGCACCGTGAGTCCGCAGCAGGTTTTGGGGACCTCTTCCCACTGTGGCATGGGGTGATGCGGGGGACGCTCCCAAGAAAGACACCGGCACGCAGCAGGGTCCCTGTGCCCTCTCCATCCTGCCCGCAGCCAGCCAGGGGAAGGGCGGCCCCTCCATACCCTGTTCCCCAGGGCAAGCCCTGTGCATCCTCCATCCCAAGGGTGCCTGCTTTTCCTGCAGCTGGCTGCATCCCTGCGCACGGGGATGTGGGTTCAGGTACTAGATGGCTCCCTGCACCCCTTAAGTTCCCTGGGCATCCTAGAGCCCTAACCTTCGTATCTGTCCCCAAACATCTTTATCAGTCCTTGGCAGGGGGAAAGAAAAGCTCAAGTCCTGTGCTTTGCCTGCGCTAACCCCCAGCCCCCCGGACCGTCCCTGGGATGGGGTGAGATGATCATCCATCCCCCGCGGGGCTGCCCTGCAGCGGGGTGACCCTGGGACTGCCTGTCCCTCAGGTGACCACGGACCTGCTGTCCCGGGGGGGCAAGGACATCGCCTTCGCCAGCTACGGGCCCCTCTGGAAGTTCCAGCGCAAGCTGGTGCACACTGCCCTCTCCATGTTCGGGGAAGGCTCCCTCGCCCTCGAGAGGATCAGTAAGTGCCTCCCACCAGTCCCAGGCTCCCTCCCAGCTCTGGTTCCCTCCCACGCTGGACTTTTTCCTGCTTAAGAGCCCTCATTCCCTGGGAACTAAGGGAAGACTGGCTCACCCATGCCCCCGGTATCCCCTCAGCTTTCCAGGCAGGGTCTCTGTCCATCTCCTTCTCTCCCCTGTTCCCCTGTACTTTACCAACACCTCTCCATGTGTTTTCCACCCTGATCTTTAGTTCCCCTCACTCACAGATGAGGAAACTGAGGCATGGAGCCAGCTCCCCACTCCACCCAGGAGGACATCCTTGCACACCTCCATCCCCTCTCCTCCTCCCCGGCATCCCGCATTGTCCCTTCTGCTCATCCAGCATTGTCCCTTCTGCCCATCCCAGCCCAATCTGGGGGGTGCCCTCTGCAGGCTGCACACCCTAAATGAGCAGGGGACCCCTCCTTCCATCCCCCAGCTGCCCCTTTCACCCCCTTGGCTTAACCATCACTCCCTCATCACGTCCTGGCCTGCCTCTCCCCCACCCCAGTCTGCCGGGAGGCTGCATCCCTGTGTGAGACGCTCAGCACTGCGCAGGACACGGCCCTGGACATGGCCCCCGAGCTCACACGGGCTGTCACCAACGTGGTCTGCTCCCTCTGCTTCAACTCCTCGTACCGGCGTGGGGACCCCGAGTTCGAGGCCATGCTGGAGTACAGCCAGGGTATCGTGGACACCGTGGCCAGGGAGAGCTTGGTGGACATCTTCCCCTGGCTCCAGGTGAGCATTGCCCGTTCCTCTCACCTCAGATGAGAGGGAGGAGCTGGGATGTGTCCTGTAGGAGCCCCCCTGAGTTAGGAGGGTCCCTGCCCTGGTGACCTACAAGAGCCACTGGTGGGCAGAGTGAGTGCCTAGGGGCCTGCACGGACTGGACTGGACTGAGCTGTAGCCTGTTGTAATGTGCTTTTCTCCCTCAGATATTTCCCAACAAGGACCTGGCCCTGCTAAAGAAATGCCTTCAGGTCCGGGACCAGCTGCTCCAGCAGAAATTCGCTGAACACAAGGTGCCAGCAGGGCCAGGACAGGAAGATGCTGGAGCTGGGGTGGTGGGCACTGTGCCCAGGACAGCCTAGCTCATGCATGTCCCTTGGCAGGAAGCTTTCAGCGGAGATACTGTGAAAGACCTCATGGATGCCCTCCTGCAAGTGAGGCTCAGTGCTGAGAACCCAGAGCCAGAGCTGGAGCTGACTGACGACCACCTCCTCATGACAGTGGGGGACATCTTTGGGGCTGGTGTGGAAACCACCACAACTGTGCTCAAATGGGCTGTGCTCTACCTGCTCCACTACCCTGAGGTAGGGTCTGCACCCCACAGTGGGGGAGCTGGGTTCCCTCCAGCACCAGGGATGTCATGGGGAGCTTTGGGGAAGGCAGGTGCCAAAAGAGAAGTCAGGCTCTGCAGATAAGCAGGATCAGGCTGTGGGCACTTTCCTTCTGACCCACACAACCTGACAGGACATGCTGATGATGCTGGGTGTACCCCACTGTGCAGAGGGCACCCTGCTCCCTGGGCTCTCACACTGGTCTTTGCTCTCCTCCCAGATCCAGAGGAAGATTCAGGAGGAAATGGACCACAAGATCGGCCTGGTGCGTCACCCCCAGCTCAGTGACCGCCCGCTGCTGCCCTACCTGGAGGCCACCATCAGTGAAGTGCTGCGCATCCGGCCCGTGTCCCCCCTGCTCATCCCACATGTGTCCCTTGCCGACACCAGGTGAGACCCCCCTGGGGCACATCCAGGTCGTGGACAGAGACTGTGGGGAGGGAGCGACTGCCTCACTCTGTGTCCGCTTTGCAGCATTGGGGAATACTCCATCCCCAAGGGTGCCAGGGTCATCATCAACCTCTGGTCTGTGCACCACGATGAGAAGGAGTGGGACAAGCCTGAGGAGTTCAATCCTGGTGGGTTGTCTGATTCCCACTCTCTCCTGGGCCAGGGGATGGCAGGGTGGGTGCAGCAGGAGGGGCTGAGCCCTGGGGGAGGGTTGGATCCTGCTCCTGCCTGTCTGGAGCATTCGCACCTCTGTGCTCCTACAGCTCCCGGGAGGGACAGACGTGTGATGAACTCGGGCAAGTCTCAGGCAGAAGGGATTGGTCCCTGCTGATGCCACTGGTGCCCCTTCCCCTTGCAGGTCGCTTCCTGGATGAGCGGGGCCAACACATCCATTCGCCCTCACCCAGCTACCTCCCCTTTGGAGCCGGGATCCGTGTCTGCCTGGGAAAAGTCCTGGCCAAGATGGAGCTCTTCCTTTTCCTGGCCTGGGTGCTGCAGAGGTTCACACTCGAATGCCCTGAGGACCAGCCCCTGCCCTCACTGGAGGGCAAGTTTGGTGTCGTGCTGCAGGTGCAGAAGTTTCAGGTGAAGGCCAGGCTGAGGGAGGCCTGGAGAGCGGCCTCATGATGGGATGGAGCTCTGGATCCCAGGCAGTGGGGGTGTGGGGTGGGACCACAGAGGCTGCCCCATGGATGGGGGGTTATCCAGATAAAGGTATTCCCAACACAGCATGACTCTGGCTATTTTTTGGGCAGGAGATGGAGGGCAGGGTTAGGTGTGAGATGTATTGTGGCCCCACAACTTGCTGCGAGCACAGGGCTGAGATGGGAGGCTCTGGCCTCTCTGCAGCAGTGTGGCAGCTCCTGCCTGCTCACTGTCCTGAGCACTCACTGTCTGGCTGGATTTTGGCCATCGCTCCAGCAGCAGCAGCAGCACAACCTTCCTGTAACGCAAGGGGACGTGTTTGCTTTGCTTTTGCCAAAAACTACTGTGCCATGGAGGGCAGCATGTCATTAGGTTTCTGGTTCTCTATTACTTGACCTCTTAATATTTAACTAAATATCTGCACAGCTATGCTCAGGGCCCCTGGAGGGAAAGCAGCCAAGGCAGAGGGGAAAGCCCCACAGAGCCCCAGCACAATGTGACACCCCAGCCCTGCACACCCCCTCATTTTTCCCCTGCCCCCTCTCTTGCTAGCAGGCAGGAAAACAGACATAAACTTCCCCACCACTGAACCTCCTGCTTAGTGTGTAGGAGTTCTTTCAAACCCCCAGCACTTGGGTGTGGCCCCCTTGGGCATGCAGCCCCTTCAACACCAGCATCCAATGCCAAATGGGTGCTGCTAGCCTGTAGCACGAGGGTGATGATGAAGGCAATGCATTTGCAGCCTGGCACAGCACTGGGAGCATCCTCCCTCCTCCCAGTCTATTTTCCTGGGGGCTCAGGGTGGTAGGGAGGAGCTGGAGGAAGAACTGCCATGCACATACCTGTCCCAAGGGCAATTCTCAGGCTGATTTGAGCAGATGACCCACCAGATGCCAGGCAGAGGGAGCACAGAAAGAACCCAGCCCCACTGCTGCTGCACAGTCTCTGATGGCTTCTATGGGCTGAGCCCCACATACCTTCCTACTTCCCTGCCTGTTTCCATCACACCAGGCATGCCACTGGGTTTCCAATCCCTCCACTTCTGCTAGGACACACTGAAGCTGAATGGGTGAAGGGGGACGGGACTCAGAACGGGCTTTGGGAAAACTTGGCTAAACATGATGCTCTGGGCTACCCTAGGGATTGGCATCTCTATGCCAGCCTGGTCCTTCCCCTGCCCTGATCCTGTCACTGGCAGCACACACTGGCAGGGAGGCTCTGCTCCAGTCTCCTGTAGCATTGTGATGCCTCCAGGAGCATCAACAGGCCCTCCAGCACATTTGTGGCCCTTTGCCAAGGCATTTGATTTTGCTCTTGGTAAGGAAAGGGATTTTCTCCTTGCCAGAATCAACACAGGGCCAACACCCTGCTGTTTGCTGATGCACCCACACAGGTGCTAAAAGCCAGCATACACCTAGGGCAGAAATGGGGACCTTTGAAGCAGGGATATTCCTAATCTGGAAAATGCCTCCAGCCACAGCCGCTTGCAATTCACCTTCCCCATTTGCTAGGGCTGGCATTTGCTGTCCTAGGCCAGCAGACCAGCACATGCTGCAAATCCCAGCACCCCAAGCTCAGCCCTGCTGCAGGGTGTCTTGCCCCCCCACCAGAAGATGCTGCTGGGGAAATTCAGTGCCCAGAACCAGCTGCCTGGCACTTTGTGAGCTGGTAAACAGCCCCCGGCATGGCTGCTCCCTGCTCTGGGAGCAGGCAGAGGCACTGCTGAATCACCCGGCTGGTATTTCCATCCTGACAGCTGCTCTGGGGCTGTGCTGCTGCGCCCAAACCCCTGGCTCCACCAGAAAGCTTCACCTGGGCCACTGGCTCCAGCTCCCTGAGGCAAAGGGGGTCTGCAAGGGAGGAATTGGTGAAAATGGAAAGAATGAAGCTTTTTAATTCATGGCTATTCCTACACTGTTTCTTGGGTACACCATGAAGTAGATGTGCAGCTTTCTGAGGGCACTGGGCAGAGCAAGCCTGAGCCTTTCCATCACACAAACTCATTTTGTGGGGCACAGCCACCCCCACAGCACTTGGCTGACCCAGCAGTGCCACAGGGCTCAGCTCAGAAGCCCTCCAAGTTTGAGAGGCTTCTCTTTGCACCAGGCGTCAGCTGATGGCCAGCCCAGGAGGAGTGGGAGACGCTTGGAATACCTGCAGGCTCTGCAGCGGGCATGGTGCCAGGAGAGCTGAGTAAGCACAGACCTCAGGACACAGCTGTTTGCCGGCCGAAAACAAATCGAGAGAGAAGCCGGCAGCCTGTGACCCCCCCGGCACAGAGACTGCAGTGCTTGCACCACCGTCGCGACAGCCGCGCTGCGGGCACCCGTCCCATCTGATAAAAACAGATCTGTGCTGCAAGGATGGGGGAATCAGCTCTGACAAAGAGGCAACTCATATCCTGGCCTTCCCAGGCTGCCCACTGTGGGATGCTGTGGGGCTTGCCTGGGCCAGGGGCTGCCTGTCTGACCCCTCCCTGGGTCCAGGCCTGGTCCAGGTTTTTCCTATATAAACCAAAGGAAAAAAAACCAGGGCCAAAAGCCTCCCTGAGATGTGCTGCATAGGAGATGGTGGGGGCCAGGAAGCAGCAGTCTTCGGGGAAAAACACTCATTCAGGACAGCAAAGGAATTTATTCACCAGAGCTGGACTGTGCCCAGCTTCCTGCCAAACTCTGCTAGGAGCAGGTCAGGCTGGGATGAGCCCAGCCAGGCCATGCAGAGAACCAGAAGAGATATGGCTGTGGGAGCCTGGGCAGTGCAGAGCAGGAACTCAACCACTGACTCACATCCCCAAGCAGTGAGGGGTGCCCAGGGAGCCCAAAGCTCCCGTGACTTGGTGGAATGGCCTCATGCTGGCAATGGAGCCATTCATTCTGCTTCTCTCTCCAGGCTTCCTGCCCCAGGAAGCTTTTGATGACTGTGCAGCACAGAGGCTTAACTCCACCTCGGCTTTCCTTAGCCTCCAGTTAGGCAGGCAAAGCTCTGAGAGCGGGCTGCCAGCAAGCATCAAGACACAACTCCCTCCTCCTCCATGTTCAGCCAACACCCATCCACAGGATTGTATAAACATGCAATGATACTCGGCAGGAAGATCACACCAGTGCTCCCAGACCATGAGTTTGCACCATTGGAGAGCTGAAGAGTCCCTTGGGAACACCAAGGAAATGCTGCAGTACCCACCAATCCCAGGAGACCCCGTTGTACCCAGGGGACACTCTCACTGGGCCACCACACTGTACACCACCTGTTCCCAGGCAACACAACACCAGCCCACCAGGACACCTGCTGGGTCCTTGCCCTCGGAGCCAGCTTCAGTGGATGAAAACATTGCGTGTAAGCAGCTCCATACTGCCACAGACTCCAGGAAAAACAGACTTCAAGGAGAACTGGCAGCCACACCTAGAGCACATTGTAAAGCAGAACACCGAGCAGTAGATTGACACTAATTTTCTGTCAAACCTGCTGCATTATTGCAACTCGAGTTTTAAAACAACCTATCCATGACTCCAATAAAACATCCCTTACAGCTGGGAATGGGTGGGTTTTGTGCTGGAGATGCACATCTGCCTGTGTCCTCACACCTCCAGCATTTTCTAGTGTGCATCTGGAAAAGAGCTCTCTGACCATGTCGGCTTCCTACACGTGAGGATCAAGGACCTTTCTAAAGCTCCAAAGCTGGAACTTTGGGAGTCATCTGCCTGCCTGAAGAGGCACCAGCCAGGGTATGTCCAAGGAGCTCACCTGCCCCATGTCCCACCCTGCACCACTCTTTCTCCCCGTAACAGCTGCCCCTTGGCTGCAGGTCTAAAAAACTAAAGCACTGAAAGCCATTAACAGTCTGGCTCCTCAGGCACTTGTAAGCTGAAGAGATGTGGTTTGTGCCCCATTTATTTCTTTATGGTCTCTAAATGCCCAAAAAACCTCCACAAGTCATAAAAGAGGCACACCACTGCTTCTTCTTGACTTTTTAAAATTAGAAAACATCGGTTCGACTTACTGGTACTTACCTCCTTGTCCAGAGGATTCCCCTACCCTTAGTGGGATGGCTGGAAAGCAAATATGGAGACTCCTTATGCCAGAGAAATGTTGGCAAAGGGTCCCCCACTGGCACAGGGCCATCCCCAGGATTTACAGCAGTAAACCTCACTCCTTACAGACTGATATGATTTTTTAGCTTCCTCTGTGGTGCGAGGAACAAAACCAGGTGCCAATATGTACAGAATTCCTGGGGATTTTTAATTATCTTCTCAAAAGATGCGTGTGGTCAGTGTACACAGCTGGAAGTGACCAACCCCAAGGCAGCCAGGCTCTGGGGCACATGCAGCCTCTCTGTTACCACTCATCCAGGTATCCAGGCTCCAGACATCCAGGAATGAGGTCTCTTGAATCCAAATCAAAGTCCTTCATTGTTAAGAGCACCGTAAGACACAAACTGAAGAGCTGTCTTGATCAGCTGTTCTGAGAGAAGTGAAAGGCTGTGATGGGGCAAAGGAGTGAGATTCTCCCACACCTTGTAAGGTGAGAGTGCTCTCCTCAAATGTGCAGGTAAAACGCTGGCATAAGCAGCACCTCCCTTGCTCTGTAGCCAGCCAGTGCCAACACACCTCCAGGAAGAACAACAAAACAAATCCACAAACTAAAGACAGAGCTTGTTCTTAGGTCACAAAATGATACACGTACACATGGACAAGTTATCAGAAAAGGCATTATATTTTGGTTTCCACCTTAGTTAAAACTGATTTTGGTTTTCAATCAATCAGATCTGAGTATGTCCGAGTTCAGGTTTCAGTGTTTTTTTCCCCATAACAGTAATGATCTCGACGACCACAATTATAAAAGGGATGGGGAGAAATCCCAAGAACAAGTTACACAGTCTGAACTGTGCTCTCTTCCACACGAGCACTCTAGGGAATGTTAGTTTCAGCTCTTCCTTTTTTTTTTTCTTCTTTTTTTTCTTCCTTCAGGCTGTTACTAACAAAAATCTCTACTGTTTATTAAAGCAAAGCTACAGTAAATTTTCTTGCAGTCTTACAGCAGGTTTTCATATTACCAGTAGGACTCGCATGCATGAATTGCAGTCATACACACACGCTCACAGACATTATACAGTAGCCAGTTGCCACCATTAAAAAAAACCGAAAAGAAAGAAAAAGAAAACAGACATTCATTTCTTTTAAGTGGTCATCATTAGAATCGCACCAGACTTTTGGATTAAAAAAAAAAATACTGCACAGGTCTTCCACATCTACAAGATAAATCATCCCTTTCGCAATGGACGGAGCTCTCGTCTCCATTTGTTCAACATGCATCGCTAAAGCTTGAAGGCACGCTGGCCAAGGAGAGCCCTGTTCTTTTGTCATCTGAACTCCAGTGTGCTGCTATCGGGGTGCAAAAAAAGGACAAAAATAAAGCCAAGCCCTTTTGCAGCACACCGGGAAAAGGTCATTCGGAGACCACAGTACTTGGAAGGCAGCCCAGCTGCCTGGATTCTACTGCTAACTGTGCTCTTGGAGGCATTGAAGGAACACACTTGTCTTTAAAAATGACACATAAAGGCAAATTTCTGCAAACCCTTTCTTTTCAAACTGCCTAACGTAGACTAACACTCCTTCTAGAAGAAACTGGTCCTTCAGTCACCAGCTTCAAGTGGGAAATTTCCTACCTGCTGTCTTAAACACTGAAGCACCAGAGATTATAGGGCTGATGTGTCTAGGCATTCATCAGCTTCAGGGAAACTTAACACCAGGAAAGAAAAAAGAAAAAAAAAAAAACAAAGGAAAAAAGATGAAAAGAAATCCCCAATGCCTCAAGAGCACTATATCAAACCAGAACTCTTGGGCTACTGACTGCCGGCACTGTCAGAAGCTGCTCGCTTCTGGGAAGACACCTGGAGGTTGAAGCCTTATGGTGATCTGGTATCCTCCCAGGGTGAGATTTGCTGAGTTTTACTGATTGCAAGACGAAGCAGTGTTTTGGAAAACTAAAACCAACAAACTCATAATAACCATCACCAAAATCACCATTGGAAAAATTCCATTTTTAGAAGGTCTCATTGAGAGACATCAGTCCCCGCTCCATGGAGCAGGGCAGATACGATTAACAAAACCCAGAGTGACCCGTCGCCCACAAGCCGGGCCTTCGAGGACTAGTCCCCATATTATATTGGAGGGGAGAAAGAAAAAGAAACAAAAAAAAAGAAGGTTGTATCACCTTTTCCTCCTGTTAAAGTTTTAATCCTCTTATTCCATTTTTATTTGTTTTTTTTCCCCCGATTCTCCCTTCCACTCTGCCACCTTAGCTGGGGGAGTTACTGGTACAAGAGTTTGGAGAGTCCTGCTCATTTATTGTGTTCAAGAGTACACACACCGGCTGCCGGGGCAGGTGGTGGTGGCTGTGTTCGCGGTGCTGCTCCTCTGCGGCACTGAAAAGCCCTTCCTCCTCGTCCCCGTGGGGGTGGCTGCTGCAGCTGTCACAGAAGTCCAGGGGCCCGTCCAGAGCGTCATCGATGAGCCCGTCAAACTCCTTGAGGTCGTCGTCGTGATGACCCCGGTTGCATACGCAGACTTCTATGCCCGAGTCGCCGGTGAAACGGCGCTGCCTGCCCGGTGTCTTGTCCTTGGCGTCGGGAATGGCGCTGCTCTGCTCTAAGCTCTCAGAGCTGTAACCTTTCAGCAGTTCCTCCTTGCACTCCGTATCCTTATCGGGACCGGCCCTCTCCACTAGCTCGGCTCCTGTGCTGGTACTGCCAGGCTCGATGCTTTGCATTTTGGCGACGGCTCTCTCGCCCAGCATGGTGGTGGAGGGCTCGGGGTCCCCGCGGCCAGGCGCCCTGGTGCTGTCAGTACTGCTGTTATTGCTGCTGGGTGCTGCAGAGCTGCTCTGTGCTGGCTGCAGGGTCCTGGGCGTGTCCGGGATTGTGCTACTGCTGCCTGCTGGGACGCACTGCTGATGTAAGGCACTGTACGGGGGCGGGGGGGTCGGCGGTCGGTTCACCACTTCCTCATAGGGAGGTAGCAAATAGTTTGGCAAAAACCCTAGAAGTGGGAGGCAAGGGGAAGAAGTTATTTCAGGAGCAGCTTATCTCAGGAAACGAGTCACTAACACAGGTCAGTACAGCATTTGTCACCTACCAGCACCTTCCCACTGAACAGCACAATGGGCTCTACAAAGGGGTGCCAGAACTTGTCCCAAGTGAGGCGTGTCATGTTTTAGAGAAGCAGCAAACATGGCAGAGGAGGACACCATTACAGGAGGAGATGGACACAATTGGGAAGAGCAGCCTGATCTCCTGGCTCTCTCTATACTTACCAGGCAAACATCCCTGGACCATGGACCCCAATACAGCCCCATAAACCACACTGGGGGATGGCCTGTGTTGGATGGAGGGAACCACTCACCAGCCCTCTCCAACACTGCTTTCTTAGGTGAATTTCCACTTTCATGGGAAAAGATTTCATCTCACAAAGCATTGTGCAAGTATGAAGAGACATGAGCAGTTACAAGGAACTTGGAGATGCTGGCTTTTGGTTGCTGTTTTAATGCTGGATTCAATTCTTCTGGTGCAGTCAGAATAAATTGGCAGTACTGGCAGAAGAGTTTGGCTTATTGTACTTACAGCCCCTCAAATCCCTGAAAAAATTTGTTTATTTCTTAAGAGGCAACAAAATAGTCTATACAGACAGAATGTACTTAAACACTGGAAACATTTAAGGATAGCATTGCAATTTTCCATGTGCAATTGCATATCCCAGGGGCTGGGGAGGAAAACACTGGTGGGGACGATTTCTGAGGTGACTGCCAGAGTTTAACAAGAAAAGCAAGTTCATACACGCAATTCAACATTCTGTCAGAGGAAACTCAGCTGTGGTACCTCCAGTCAGAAGGAGACTTGCTGTTCTAGCACAGCATAGCAGAACATAAGGAGAACACAAAGTGATTGTACTTCCCCTGAGTTGTGGGCAACAGCTCCTTCATGCAAAGTCCTAGGGCTGCTCACCAGCAGTGTGGCCTAGGAACCACAGCACAGGGTGGAAGCCAGCAGAGTCTCTCCTGAGACTGCACTTTCTCCCAGTCTGTGTGACCAAATTTTGTGAAGCCACTTCCCACATCTCAGTCCCACCAGCAGCAAGTCCACGCTGGGGAGGAGGAACATCCACAAAGTCCTGAATGTGGTATTTTAAGAACCTTTGCAGAAAAACACCCAGGGAATCACCACACTCTCAGAGGTGGGTGTGAAGGTGCTGTAGTTGGTGTGGTTCAACTCCAGACACAAGGGGGTTCAAATGCATCCAACACCACCTCCTCTCTACGTGCCCTGGTTAGCAGCAAAGCTGCCCACAACCTCTTGCTAAGCCAAATTACTGCTCACTCCTTCCACCCAACACGGGAAACTCGCTGCTGCTATGCTCCCCATGGTCTTCAGGCAGAGCAGTGTGAGGTACGTACGGAAATAGAAGGGCAGGGCTGAGTAGTTATGGGCCTCCCGGTAAGCGATCAGGTTGATCTCGTGCTGTCGCTGTTGGGCCTGGAGGCGGTGCTTGGTGCGGCGGTGATGGCAAACACAACAGCAGCTGAGGATGATGATGATGGTCCACACCAGCCAAAACCCTGCAGCGGGTGAGAGCAAGTGTTAGCCATTGTGCGAGAGCTGCATCCAAACCCAGGAAACCCCAAGAAGCCAGTGGAGAAGATCATCTGAAAGCCTGGATCTGAACCTGCACTGCTCTAAAGGCAGAAATATGTGTTGGGCCAGGAGGCTTCAACACGGACCTTTCTGCCTGTGTGGGACACTGCTACTCCAACAGCCTTGCCAGAACTGGATAACTCTGAACACACTTTGGTACAACGTGGATCATGTTCAATAGATACAACTCTGGAGAAGAACAAAATATGGAGACAGGGCTCCCCCCTCCATTGCTCCTACCCTTTGATTACCATTTCTTCTAGCCAAAAATGAGCAGAGCTGTGAATAGCATTGAGCTTGCCTCCCACAGCCACTTTGGTTTGAAAATAACAATCAAGACACAAAAGACACTCTGCAGATTGACCACAGAAGAGAAAAACCCCAAGCACTATGTTTTGCTTTTGTCTGCACTGCTCTTTAATTTCCAGCCCAAATCTTTCATTGTTATGTTTAACAAAAACATACTTTTTTTTCCTAAATGTCTCAAAATATTTTTAAAACTTATTTTTGTATTCAATGTCTTAAATTATCCAAAATTAAATTAAACTAGCCTCCCTCTCTGAATCCTCAAGAAACCTAACTTCTGCTCTGTTTGTGGTCATGGCTGGTTTCAGTGCACTGTTGTACTGTATGTACACTGCTCCTTAAAAGGGAATTTCAAAAGACCATTTCCTGAATTTTAACCACGCCCTCCAATATTTGGAGTAACTCCCCCTTTCCACGAATTTCTCACTTTCATGCACTGCAAAATGTTTCCGAGACACACTTCAAAAAGCTGGAACATTCACTCCAGATTAGGTTTTTGTCTCCTGCAACTGCAGCCCACAGCTAGACCTGCCCCAGTGTCTGTAAGCTCTTTTTTAAGCTCTGTTTTTGCACCTAAAGATACTGGGAGAGCTCCTCCTTTAGAAACACATAGGCTTGGCAGCCACTCCTCACTAGAGATCACAATGCTGTTCTCCTTTCTGTAACACCTCTGCCACTCTTCACTATTCCCAAACAGTCAAAAGGGAGATTTCTAATGCTACAGCCCATTTTCAGGATGGCCAGTATATCCTGCAGTATAAAACTGCTCTTCTGTCCCCACTAAAAACCTCTAGTCATGCCTTTACAATACCTTGATGTTTTCAGCATCCCCTGCTGTGTTTGCAATGTTTTCTCTGCTAAGAGCTAGGCGGGGAAAGGTGAACAGTTTAGGAATTTGAAGAATGAAAGGAGTATTGCTCTGGCTCAGCTCAGGACAAAGTGCAATCGATCCGTATCACTCATCTCAGAGACCTGCAATGGGCTGTTCGTAGGTGAACTGGATGTGCTCTGAGCATTTTGAGTGGGCACTTTCACCTCCCTGTGTCGTAACCCAAACTCCTCATGTATTTTGACACAGCAAACTGAAATCTCTCCCCTGCCTTGTGCAAATCAACTGGAACCTGCCTTACCACCAAACTTATCAAAACCTGCTATCAAATTAAGGTGTTACATATTCACCTCCCATTTTTTTTCCTGGCTGGAAATGAAAGATCCTGGGTAGTTTCTCTGGCCAGCGTGCTCAGCTGTACCACGATGACCAGAGAGGAGACTGTGATCTTCAGTCCAGAGAAGCAAAGCACAAAGTACTCAAGATAATCTCTGCACTTCCCAAACCAAAATGAGAATGTGGCCACTGACCTCCAAATACCCTCCTGTTTCTAAAAAAAGCCTTTTTATATAAACGGAAAGGATTGATCCAGTCCATCCTTCGCTCCAAAGCCAAACATTTGCAATCATTCCTGTAGTCTCTATCACTACTGAAATCTTGGTACACATATGGAATATTTCAACTGTCTCACAATTTGAAGACTCTCACCAATAAACACACTTTATTTCTTGCTAAGAGAAGGTCCCTTGGCTCTTGCTTGCTGAGGAAGCAAGAATACACTCATCAAAACCAGGTCATTGGCACAGCATGCCACCATGCACTGAGGCAGGCCTGCAGTTCATCTTCTAAGTACTCCTTATTTTCGAAGAGCAGTCCATGATCATGAGTTCAATAACAATGGAAAATTACACCCAGCTATCCAGGGATTTTAGCTACAGTTATGAAAACAGATGCTTTTTAACACATTTGATCATGTTCTTTCCCAAAGAGTCTAGTTACAATGGTAGCAAGCAGCACTTAGTTAGTTAAGATGTCCTGGAGAACTGCCACTGTTAAGCAATCTCAGCTGTAGCAGCCAAATATTTCTGCAGGGAATAACTGCTCCCACCCAAGCCTACATCCAGAAGATTAAAAAAGTATTTCTTTAGAAAACTTCTCTACCCATTCCAAAGTGCTTTGCACACAAACCGATGCACAAGCTCAGAGTAGGGGTCAGAGTAAACTCAGCCATTCCTGGGAAGAAGTGTGGCAACTCTGTTAACAACACACAGTAACAACATACAACAGCTTAGGATAATAAATTAATGTTGGATCCTACTGAAACCACAGGTGGCATTTAAGTAAACACACCATAATTTAGTGGATGGCAATTTGGCCCGGGTGCCAGGAACAACATCTTCATTCTCCTGCAAAGGGTCTGTGCACGCTCGCAAATGCGAGCGGATGAGATCTGTTGTTTTTCATGAGAACTTCCAGAGAAAGAACCCACTAATACCACATTATTGCCTGGTTTCATTAACCGCTGACACTTCCTAGAGCTTCTAGGAATTACTCAACCCCTGACTCAGCATGAGCCTGGATGGAGGACTCAGTACGAACCTGGAGGACTTGCTTGCCTGGATGATTGCAGGAGCTCAGCAGCATGTGCCCACCACAGTCATTTGCTGGCCAGGCTTCTGGCCTCCTCCTTAATGGCTGTGTCCCCACCTTGTCACTAACAGCACATCTGCACTGCAGGGCTGGAAGGCCCCCAATGCATCAGAAGCAATGGGATGGGACACCCATGGGAGCTGAGGCACATGAGGGGCTCCGTGGTTGTCACTTGGGCAGAGGTGCCAGTGCTGGGAGAAGACTGGGTGCAGCTCTGGTTGCAAGTCCAGCATGGTGCTGGGAGTTCAGGGCCTCCATAAAAGGCTCTACAACAGTTCCTTGCCAGGAGTTTGGGCACAGCTGCAGTTTTGGCCGCAGAACAGAAAAACGGCAAAAGTCTGGCAAATATATAGTATGGTCACTTATTTGGAATAAAGCTGTGGTCCAAGGCTAAGTGCAATTGTAACTATTATGTCTAAAAGTATGGAGTGAACAGTGAAGATGTTCATGGCTGAGCTGTGCATTTGTACACCTGGTGAGGCTTGGCTTCAAACCAGCAGCAGGGAGGTGAGCCAAGCAGACCACTGGCCTGTGCAGCCAGCAGCTCATTTGGCAGGAGGGGAACTGCAAATTCACCCAAAGACAACACTACACGAGCAGGAAATGCAGGGACCAAGCACAGCAGCAGCACACGCTAACACCTCCTTAGGTAAAAGCAGGTACAAATTCTGCCTTGTGCTGAAAATGGGTAAGATGTACAGAGGCAACAAAAGTTTGAGATTAAAAAGCCTCTAAAAGCCAAGTAAAACTGAGCTTCTGATTGTCTTCAATGTCCCCAAAAGCCTTCCTCATGCTTTCAAGATGTACCTTTGTCCCAAATGGATTTGAGCTGCTTTTCAGCAGCATTGTGTTGAGCTACCGCTGCAGTCACTGGAAAAGGAAGAAAGGTTGGGAGACACATCCCAAGCCAAATTTGCCATTAAATGTCTGATTTGAGAGTGTTTTCCACAGCCACCTGGCAGTGATCACTGGGAACAAAAGCTTGTGGCAACCTGAGGACAACATGACAGATAAAAAACAAACAGTGACTTTGGAAATACAACTGATGGATAGCCTGAGCAAAAGCAAAGTACCAGTCTGAAGCGAAACAGGCACCAGGAGACCACTAGACTTGAAGGCAGTTTCAGTCTTGCTCTTGGTTTATGAAGAGTCAGAAGTTGCAACACTCTCCAGCCCAAAAACAACTGAGTCCTGAGAAACATTGCTGTATTTTTTGTTAAATTCACTGGTGATTCCTAAAGCTGGATAATGATGCAAGCAAAGGTGAAACAGACATAGCCAAGGAGTAGATTATTGCCAAGAGATTTCCCTGCCAGAGCACCAAAACCTTTCATAAAAGTAAAAGAAGCAGCGCCAATCTCTTACCCAGCATCTGACAGGCTCAGAGCTGTAAGCCTGACACAAACACAAAATTTGAGGTTCAGAAACGGAATTAGGTCCTGTGAAAGCCATCTCTCACAACCAGAGGAAATACTGAAGGAAGAGAAGCCTGCTACATTTACAGCATTCTTGGGAAAGGGAGTCCCATCACATGGTCACGCACCAGAGATGTTTTCTACCAGCTGTGAAAGAACATGCTTAAAGCTTCAAGAAAACCCTTTCTAGGATACTAACCATGGTTTTGCTCAAACTTCAAAACAGGTAAGAATAAGATAGTTTAAGAATTAAAAAAACAGAGCACTCCTTCCTCATGAGAAAGGAGGGAGCAATGTTTGCTTTGATGCTGTACTGGGATGTTGCCATCAGCAATGCCGTTGAGGGAAGCTCCTTTTATCCTGTGCAAAATGGAAAATGTTTTCTGGAGCGTTCCAAGGGTACAAACAGAGAAATCTGCCCTCAAGTTCATGGTAAACTTGGGCAAATGCCATGGCTCTGCTGGCAGGAAATCCCCTAAAAGCAAGCCAAAACATACGGCAAAGTGCCTTTGTATCTGCCTGACAAGCATCTGGGTAATAGCTCTGGCTCCATGAGAGCTGGTTCGGAACAGAAGGAGAAGTGGCACAATTTCATTGACTAAGATGTGTCCCAAATGGTGGCCTCACAGTCAGTCATGGCTGGAAAAAAATTGTATTTCACAGGGCCAACACTATAATCAAAAAAGGGAAGAGACATTTACTTGGTACCACAACCTGGATGCCCTTGGATTTAATCATGTCCTTTGGCAGAGAGGTCACATCATCTCCTGCCACTGCAGGCACGAGCCTGTATGAGCCAACACTGCTGCTCAAGAATGCCAGATGAAGGATCCAGGCCATAGGCCTGTGAACATTTTAAGAAGGAATAAAAGAAGCCACTGAATGATGCGATCCTCTCCTGCCTGTCTCAACCATACCTCCTGCTGCTTCCTCCACCTCTTCTTGTGCCGGCACAAAGTTGTGAGCAACTGTGGTTTGAACTGGTTTGAGGGAACCAGAGCAGGTTGAAACTCGTTTGGCAAACACAGCAGCAGCAAGAGAAAGACTGTGCCTTTCAGTGACAGTTTTATGTTAGTTTAAGTCATTGGAACTGCAGTCCCAGCCTGACCTCACCACAGGAAAAAGTTAATGAATATTTGTAGAGTACAATGGCAAAAGAAAAAAGCTGAAGACATCTCCAACTCCTGCTCGCTTGCTTCCAGACTGGTAACAAAAGGAGACACACATTAACTGCAACTGGTTTCTCGTTTTCAGAATAGAGTGCACTATAGATGGTACACCCACTGAATGAGATAAGATGGAAAAACACAAGTTTCAGAAAAATTCTTTGCCTATCTCGCAATGACAATCAATTTGAGGCAGTAAATCTGCAGACACTTTTTATGCCTCTCTCCTAGGGAGGGAGCCTTCCAAGGGCAATTGCTCCCATGTTCCAGATGACACATTTGTAAGTCCAGTCCCTCCCAAGAGATCTGTGTTGGTAAAATACATATTGAACAATAGTCTAACAGAGACCAGAGTGGAACATTCAGCTGAGACCATGTCCTGAACAACTGGGAACAACAGATCTGGGTACCTGGTGAGGAGCTGGGTTGGAGGTATGTAGGGCAAGGGGTGAAACAACACCAGGAACTTCTCTTGCCTTTCCAAGCTCTTTAACACAGCACAGGTGGAAGCAGCCACATAGTACAGTCAGTATCTGCACAGTCAGGCTATGCCAGACAGCTTGCCTTCTGCTTTGGATCTGGGAATTTTACTGAGACAGACCAAAACAAACTTAAGGTGATTTGGCTGTCTAGATTAGGCTACAAGAAGTCCAAGGAAATCAGGAAATAACTCCCTCAGAGACCCTATTTATTATGAGTTTCTGTATGGTTGTGACATCTGTTGTTTGCCCTATACCGTCAGCGAGGCTTTGTCACGGCAGGGTTGTCCCAGCAGCACAGCTGAGGAGGAACAGCCCAAGGGGGAGCTTGAGACACCTAGGAAAGAGAAGCAAGTACAACCAGGCAGCAGGCTGGGTGAAAGGCAAGGAACAGCAGAAATATCTCTTTGAAAAATGATGTGGGATTAGACAACACGGGGTAAGGATGAAAACATGGGACTGGGTGCATTGTTTGACTGAGTGTTTTGGAGACTGCAGCAAACTCTTGGACATGAATTCCTATTATAAAGTTGACCTCCTGGAATATGTACGTGGTACAGCAGTTGCTTTAGTTTTAGTAACTAACTGGATCCTTGCCAGAATTTTCTGGCAGCATGCTTTTTGGGAAAAGAGCTGTCTAGCGATTCCAAGGGGAAGCGTGCAGAGATGAGCAGAATGTTCAAAATCAGCAAAAACATTGACTGTGCTGCTTGCAAACAGAACATTTATTCCTGTACAACCCTTCCACTAGGACCTAAACAGTCAAGATCTTTTTTCCTTTCTTTCAGAAACAGAGGGGCTCAGTATCACTGCTAAAAAAGACAATGAAACAAAACAGGCACAAGCAATATATGAACAATCACTTATTGCCAATACTGGGTTGCTGTGCAGTACGTAAATGACCAAAGACCAGCTAAGCCCTCAAACTTCTAAATCCTACAACTTTTTGCAAGCAGTGAGCAGCTGCCTGTTTCCATGCTCCATGATTCCTGAAGCACAGTGTACTATTTTTCCAACCACACAATGAAATATACTTTCTACAGCTTTCCTTGCTGTGCTCAGAGCCTCTGGAATCATTTAATGATTCCAAATGCAAGGAGAGACACAAGGATGGATGTCAGGAGGTCTGGGTTTAGTGTTCAGTCCACATTATGCTCTTAAACCTGGGAAAATCCAGAACCTCTGAGCCTTCCTCCTTAACCTGCAAAACACAGGAACTGCATTCCTCGATTACCTTCTCTACGGTATTTTGAAAAGTGGTATTTGGAATGTTTAAGCAATAAGACGCCTGTCAGGCCTGAAAAAAGGCCAACATTGGAAAATTCCAGCAAATCACCATCACATCATAGACACCTAAATAAGAACTGTTAGGAAGCAAAATACAGTGGCTGCTGCTGTTCTCCCCCTTGGGGACCATGAGTTCTCTGGGGAGGCCAAGTAAGTTGTTCAGTTAAAATGCTGACCCAGCTCATCCACCATCCAGACATCTTTCCCTATGTGAGGAAACATAACAGTAAAATTTTCCATTTTATTTTTATTATTACGTTCCAAGAAAATTAAAAGACATAATGCAGCTTCCCCCCCACCATGTTACCAGCTACCAAGCTTGAGTTAAGAACTAATTAGACTTTTACATAGTTATTAGACCTATATCTATAAATCTGAATATAGTTTTATTATTTGGCAACACAGCACTGTTTGGTTTTTTTTAAAATAAGAGATGGGTGGGGAATCTGAACTGGGCTGTTATCTAATTTTAAACACAGGCTGTCCACCTGCTTGGCATATCATATTCTCCATTCCTCCACTCCACCCCTTAACAAAATAATACCTTGATTTTACATCCTATTCCACTACCCTCAACGACTGGTTTAAAATTACCACAATCTTACTTGCTGCCTAGAACTGCTGAGATCAGCCATTTTCAAAGACAAACTTCCCTCAAACTCCTAAACAGGGAAAAAGGTCCTTTTTATAGGAAAAATTTCAAGTGGCCACAAAATGGGATCATGCTTCAGAAAGCATGTCCAGCAAAGACAAACTAGTTTTCTTTTCCATTTCAAATGCCACCTTCCTCTGCTTCTTCTTCCCACAAAGCTGTGGTGGTAAATAAATCCAGGATTTAATTCAACAGGACTAGCAAGAAGGCCTGTTTTCAGGCACACAGAAGTCTGAAACACACACAGGTGGTCTCAGAAGGTCAAGAGAAGCAAAAACTTCTCAAAAGCTACTTCAGTACATGCATATGCTGGTTAAAATCAAAACAGAACAACCATGAAGCCATACTTAAAAGGTGCTGCAATGTTAACTGTTCATTAACCAGAAGTTATTATTAACTTTTAAAAAGCTAATCTATTCCCAAGCATGTAAAGCCATTGCTCTCCACTGCTCATATTAAGACTATTTACATTTACTATCACCACTTCTCACCTTGAAGGCCTTCAGAGTGCCTCACCATAAGTATCTATCAAAGATACTCCACAACTCCTGAGCAGCAGCTAAGCTCACAAGCTCTAGAATACAGATTTACATTTAAAGGACATGCTCCCTCTATGACTACTTCCCATCCAAAGGGAATCTTTTTCCTACCATTCATAATGGCAAAGCAAGCTTTGAAAACATTGACTGATTTTAAATCAATGTTGGATGTTTGCCTGAATTTGCAGAAAGCCTAGAAAATAGGTCTCATGTTTGAATTACTCCCCTCATTTTGGTGCGGTACATGATGCTCCCTGTGAGGCAGAAGGAATGTGAACACATAGAAACCTACCTCTCCCAAGGAACCATCCAGCAGTGTCTGCGACCAACATGTTTATTCCATGATCTCAGTGGGACCTGTGTGCCTGCTCTAAAAAGAAACCTCTAACCTCCTTTGCCTCCTTCTAACAAAATCTGGTTTTATCTTCCAAGAACTTTTATGATGCAGACAGGCCCTGCCAAGTATAAAAGTCTGTGCCATACTGAGAGCACAAAGACAGCTAAACCATCCCATTAAAATGGCAGGGGGCTATTGTTTGGACCAGACTATTTGTATGCAATTCAACTAAGCCTCTCTTTCAAGATCTCCATGGGAGAAACATGGTGACCATGCCACCAGCTCCAGTGTGCAGCTGCACTCCACGCTGCTGCTCAATTTAGATCCTGCTTGCCACGGAACCCGTAAGCCTTGGCACTCTACATTCCCACCCACACAAATGCAAAACCGGGTTTGACCTTCCCCACTCTGCTCTGTCCAGGCATCACCCTCTAGTCCAAACAAATTCCTGCCATCTGTCCTGCCTGTGCTGCTGACTGCTACAATCTGATCCACGCACTCCAAGGCTCCAATATATTAATGTCTGTTTCTCAGCCTGCTACGGCCCCTCAGCTGCCCCCTGGCCCCCTATCCTGAATTGTTTCTTGAACTATTTGGACATTTTGGATAGTAAGTCTCCTGTAAAAGGTCTGCAATACATTAAAATCCTGCCATTAGTATTGACACAGCCAGCCACTGGAGTCTGAGCACAGTGCGTCTTGAAGATGCTTACTATAGAGTCCTGTTCAGTTTATAACCACATCTTCCATACTTCATTAGCTAATTTGAGAAGTAAAAGCATGTTTTTAGGCTAAAGGATGAAGTGTCCTTGGAACCAGGTTAAGTGACAGTCTTTGCATGTATAACACATTTCCACACACAAGCTACTTTGGGAAATTGAAACTGTGGGCACAGCAGAGGGATTAAGTAGAAAGCACAGTTGCATAAAAACTAGAAGATACCATAGAGTGTGGTAAGAAAGTATCTCCAGTCTCTAATGTAGGGGTACCATGTTCAGAGCGCCACATTTCCAAATTCCAGGAGCAGAGATGCTCTCCCAGCCTAGGCTCAGGACAGTACAACAGCACAACATCAATGTTCAATCTTTTGTGCTCTTCCTCGAGAAAGAAGACACCATCAGACCAAACAAGCTGAAGTTTTCCGTTAAAATTCAGCATTTATTACTTTCTTATGCTTTCAACTTTCCATTTTTCCATATATCTTTATCAAGTTTTGCTGACCACCTGCTTTGCCCTGCCTGCTGCCATCTAAGGGGACTGAGCAGGTATAGTCACTCAACCATTCCCTGGAAACTTTTGTATTTTTAAATTCCACATTTTGGGAAAGAGGAGGTAAGAGGGGTTGCAATGGGCAGTGTGTGTTCCTCACAGCACAGCACTCAGCCGCTGCAAACCCACAGGATTTACCCAAGACTCTCACTATGCAAGGACTCCAAACAGTCCTGAAGAGAATAAGCACCCTGGCCCTCCTCCTTGACAGGACATCTTTAAAAAGACATACCAGATTTAAACTTCTTGTGCTTGCAAAGAACTAAACCAGCAAGATCAAAGACACTGAATTAACTCCTGGTTTGAGTGTGTCAAGCTCTAGTGTTGTGTGCATGGCATTTCTCCCTCAAGTTGATTTCCTCACTCCTGTATAATTTGAATACCCAAATCAATGAGAAGAGCAAACAACAGTGGCAAGGTGACCCATTATTCCTTAGAAAGCACTCACTGTGACAACTCTATTTCCCTGTCATATCACATCAGCTCTGGATTGTGTTGCAGTGAAATGCAATGGCAATGCACAACAAGGGCTGAATACAAAACCCCATGGGACACAAGCCAGACCTGTAGTATGGTATGAGAGCCATGCAGATTAGGAAGGGAAGCCATACAAAATGGAAGGACTTACACCAGAGTTCATAGTAGTAGTTGCAACACTGGGATTGTCCACAACAGTGGCCCGTTTCACATATGTAACTTTGATTGTTGACACCCATGCAGGTTTCCTTGTCCTAAAATTAAACAGACACACTTTTAAGACGCTTTGTCAGTATCTTCTGTAAATGTTTTACTCAGTGATCTGAAAGCATTTGAAAAGTAGAAGTTATGGTCTTTGGAAACTCTAAAATACGCAAGGAGGTTAAAAGACATCTAAGGACCACCAAAAACCACAAAGGAGCATTCAGAAGAAAATCCCCATATCTCCAAACCCGTGAGTTACACTGTTATAGCATCTAGTCAGTGCAGCTGTCTCATAATCCCTCTCCTTTTCCACTAAAAGTTACCACATTTTGGGAGCCAGGCATTCTCTTAGAAGAAATGACATTTGTTCCACATTGTATACAATATCACTGTATTACTGGGGGTGAATGCCAAGTGGAGGAAAAGCATTCATAAAGGGAACATTATAATTTGAGAAAAGACTGCTTGGATTTATTTAGATCTAAATGATAATTACAATATGTTCCTGCAAGATTCCAATCTAAAATGATTCCTTCATAATTAGCCATGTGCTTTATGTAAGATCAGCATTCCTGTAAAACTTCTTCCTGGAATAGCAAAGTAGTCCAGGAGCAGAGCCAAATCAGCTGTAGAGTGTCACCCAGCAGGTCCTCAAGACACCTAACATGGAAAAGGTCTATGGTGTGACGTCTCAGTTCTCCACATAGTGCACCACCTCCCAGAAGTCTGTGTTTTCCTGCTACTCCAAAAACATGGCTGGGAAAAAGTACGAAACACAAGAAAACAGAAGCATTTTACAGGCTGTGGTTTGTACATCCTCTAATAGGTTTTGGGGCAACCTGGGAGTTCAAGGAACACTATGGTGTTTAAGAAACAAACAAATCTTAATTAAAACAGTGTAACGAAGTTTTTATTTTCACTTTCACTTGAAATTTATTATAAGAAAATGAAAATGTGTGTAGGCTTATAGTGAAAGATGTGTTGAAAAAAAATTTTCAAAGTATCAACTTTCAAATAAAATAACACCACCCACTAAAGCCCAACAAAACCCCACCTGTAGGCGACAGGGACAGGGACATCTGCGGATCCCAGCACTGGCTGAACTGCACTGTTCTCTTTTATGTGAGCGCACCGTGGCCACACTTCTCACAAACCTCTATGGAGCCACCACACATGCAAACTACCAAGTGCATTTCAAGTGCTGAAGCACCTCACTGAACAAGTGATGTGAGGCAGCAGCTTCAATGCAGAAGAGTTCTGCACTAAGTTTTCAGTGTATCTGGGGACTTGGAGGAACACCAGCACCTCCCCACCACACAGCACCCCCGATGGAGCCACAGCTCCCTAACACAGGTCTCTCACCTGAGCACCCAAATTACAGCAGCAACGTAGCTTCTAAAAGGAGAACAACCTCCTGCCACCTGAGGCTCAACAGGAAAGACCCCATGCTGCTTCTTTTCTCCTAAGTCGTCACACCAGCTTTTGAAAGGGTTTTGATCATGTGAGGGCACAATTCAGCAAACTATGTACTGCTTCCCTTTCTTCCATGGGTATCATGATTTCCACAAAAGGCTCTAAAAAGCACCTTTAAAACTCACCCACAGAGGCAACAAGCTGGAGGAGTACCTGCCTCTATTTTGCAGGAAGAGAAGAACATTTTGCTGGACAGACCAGTCCAACTACTACAGGCAGCTAAAGCAAACATTTAGTTCTTGTCTTGAGATGTTGGCACATCAACAGTAGAAACACCATTTTCCTATACGGTAAGGAGGTTTTTTCATCTCTAACTGGTGGCAACTATTAGGAGACATTGCTGAGCTAGCACAGCATTTTCTGCTTCAAGCACACTATTCATTCCACAAATTGTAATTTTAGTCAGCAAAAGAACTAGAAATAGGACACATCTATTCTCTTATCTGTTCTTATTAGCTTATTTACATTTTTCCTCATTTTTGTTGGCCTTGCAGAGCTAATGCAACTGATGAACAGCATAGATTTTGGCTCTCATATGAAGAGAATTGAGAAATTAAGATGCCATTGCAAAACTGCAATCCTGTTGATAATGCTCAAGTCAGAGAATGACTGGCTGAGGTTTGTAGTTGTGACACATGAAGATCAATGTGTCCTGTTGAACCAGCAAATGAGTCACATGGACTTGGTGAAAAACCAGAGTCCCACAGTGCCATTTCATGATCTCCTCTGCATCACCCCACTTGATCCATCCTTGACCACTTCTTGTTTAGTCCCCAAGAATTTCATCCATTCAGTGTTGACTGCTCCCAAGAGTAGCAATAAGGAACAAATCAGTGTATTTGGGCAGCAGCAACTCACAACATCTTCAACTTTCCCACTTAAAAACTTGCAGCAGTCCTAATTTCAGAGACTTTCATCACACCATCCTTTTATTTGAACTTAATGACTCCCTCTTGCAAATCTCATTATATTTGAAATCACCTTTCCACACATGCTTCTGAGCAGGGTTGCTCCTTGTTAACCCAGCTGGCCAACAGGTGTGCCAGTACATGGTCAACAGAGGATCCTGAGCAGCTAGGATAGTATTCTGCTGATTGTTCCTGGAGATCAAGTCTCAGGCAATATCTTGCTTCCCATGTAGAGCAGAGTTTAAATCTTACTGTCCAGAGCTTCTTTACACACTGACCAAGATAAATGCTCTTCCCTGCTAATGCACCTGTGCTCGTACCTTCAAATAGGCTCGCAGTTGGCTTTCAGCTCCCACCGTTCAAAACAGCCAGGGGTTTTGAAGTCCTTGCAGTACCTTGCAGTACCAGCCACACTCCCCACAGTCCAAGCAGCTCATTTTGGAGCCTTTCTGCAGCCCTCTGCCAGCCCAGCCACCAACAGGCTTTTGGGAACACAGAGCTGTCAGACTCGGGGGCCACATGTCAGACCCAGAACTGTCGCCGGTGTTTCCAAACAGTTTCACAGAATCAAGGAATAATTTGGTTTGGAAAGGATCCCAGCAGGTCACATGGTCCTACTACTGCTCAGAGCATGGCTACCTCAAACACTGGGTTACACAGCCTGGCACCAGCGAAGAGATAAAAGGTAAAGGCAACAGATCTTCAGAAATAGAAGTCTACTAGGGAACGATTCCGGCACAAGGAGAGCATTGGTTTGGGATATGTTACAGGTCACTCCTTTAGAACAAGTGTTTCAGTCTCCTTTCCTCTTTTAAGTCAAGACTCATTTCTATGAAAAGCTGAGCCATTGTACAGTTTGCTCCTTTTTTTGCAAGTCAAGGAAGAGGTTATGCAAAGCCACCCTGGCCATGACAGAGACCGTGACATTCTTTGTTAGAAAACTTCTACCTACTTCCAAGCTGTTTGATCTGACTTCACTTTCTATTTAAATCTCAGGCTGCACTTTTCATACCAGCAGCATTTTATTATTTCTACTTCCTTCTCCCATGCATTCTTTGTGTCATAGGCTGCCAAACTAACTACTTAAGATATCAGCAATACAGTTATCTAGAGTCTAAATGTCTCCTGGAAACAATATCCCAAGTGCTTGTGCTCTGAAAGCATACTTTTTCCTTTTTCACACTAAGAGCCATAGGCAAGGCACAGGGCTGAAAGAGTGATTTTAGAGATAAGGAAAAAATATATGGTGGAAAAAAGCCTCATAGAAACAAAGCTGGAGCACTCATATTTTATTGACCTGCCTTTGTTTTTAATTTCCATTGCAAGCAGCACTTCTAATAGTAATTTTTAGTCATTCTTACCAGCATGGAGTTTTTATTGAACTATTACAGAGGGGTTTTGGAGTATTTTTAAAGTAGCCTTATGAAAATAAGGAAGGGGGAGGGTTTCTTTCCAAAAGCACTTTCTTCCACAATAGCCAGTGGCTATTACATTCCAGAGTGGGCTTCCCTGCTGAAGCAGAGTCTTGTTTTCTTGTTGTCCAGGCAAGCAAGCACATCCCTCCCCACCAGCCTTTGTTCAGCTAACTGTAGATGCCTCTAGGCAGGATTACTAAGCAGGATCTACATGGGTCTGCTCTCAAAGAGCATTCAACTCCATTAGAGCAGAATAGTCTTGTTTCACAACTAAGAAGCCAGAACATGACATCCATTATCTCCCACCTGCAAAGCCTAGGAGATTCCCAGCTAGTTTCAAGGGATTCATTTTGTCCTCTAAATCAGCATGTACCCTAGGCTGCATGTGCATCACTGCCTCTGTGGTAGCATCTTAAGAGCTGGTCTGAGAAACTGGAATCACTCAGTCCCTGACACACAAAAAGCCAGAAGCTTTTGGGAGAACACTCTGCAGATGTGGAGCCTGTGTTCCCTCCCAGTCCAATTCAACAGAAGCCATTTATGATATGTGGTACAGGCTCTTTGTCATGAAACTGGCTGAGCTGAGAAGACCTTACCTGGTGCATTTTGAGAGTCTGTTTGTATTAAGATGTGGCATTTTGGATTAGTGTTTACATGTCATAAACTTTATAAAGTAACAGTGAATAAGATTTTTTTTTTGGGGGGGGGTTGATATTTGGCATTTGTGATAAACCCACAACCATACTGGCAACTCCACAACTCTGCCAGTAGTCCACTTTTGCTCTCAAGTGCTTTTACAAATAATCCTTAAAATATCCAGCAGCAGTAGGTATAAGGGAACTCAAGGCAGTGCTGTATGTTGTCACATCTGAAGCCACAGCAAACAGTAATGTCAGTGCTAAGGAAAAAAGCCAATTATTCTCTTCAGCTTCCAGTTTAGTATTAGACCTTTACTGGAGGCCTATGTGATAAATTAAAGGTCAAAATCTGGGGCACAATCAAGACAAGAGGCATTCATGAAGGTCTGTAGGCTGACTGAGCTGCTCCTCACTGCAAGGAAGGATGGAACAGACCTCCTTACCCTACTTTTGTAAAGGTTTTCAGTAATAAATGGTTGGGTTTGACAGCTGTAAATCTGTTAGGATTTATTGTGTCTGAAGCCAATGTTGGAAATGAAGGGAAATAACTGAATGACAGTGGAGTTCCATCACAATAAAAGGATCAAGGCACTTCTCTCTTTTCTGCTCTCAAAAGTCAGCAGTTAACCTGGGCACATACTGTTGCTAAGTCAGAAGGGAGAAAGATGAAGATGAGCAAATTCCAGGCCAGCGTGGCTCTTTTCCAAGCTGAAAATTAGTATGTGCAACTGCAGCAACAAACACCACAGCCCACGCTCAGAAGTGCATAGTTGGCAGCCAACCACCTACAAAAGCTGACTCCTCAGTTGGCATTAATCAGGTAACCAAAACCAGCAGTGGCCAGTATCACGAAATCTAATAACCATTCTAGCTTTTTGCTCTGGCTCCTCTTTCCACAGAAATCCAGCCTCTGTTACCCTAAATATGAGCACCTTTATATGGCCTGTGTGCGTCATTCAACCTGCCAGAGTATCCATTCATCCCAACCTCGGTAATACCCAGGGAAACACTTGGAAATGTGACTTGCATTTACTTACAGCAGTTTATAGGCCATTCCTGTCTCCTAGGTTGGCCAGTTTTTTAGACCTACTCTAATTCCCTAATTTCTCCAAACTTCACTACAGCATTTGTGAAGGCACTATGCAGCAAATTACTATTTTAACAGGAAGAGATGAAGAATAAAAACAGGATGACAAGGGTGAGTAACAGCCTGAATAAGAAGCATACAGAGAGAGGGACTCAGAGAAAAGCCCAGCAACAGGATGAAGGGAGACTGCCAAAATGGCATCTGCTGAAGGGCAAGATACAACTGGTTTTAACAGGACTTGCGCTCAACCTGTGACCACTTCAGACCTTCTGGTTTCACAGCTATCATAGGGACTTTGGTAATAAGCAGCTATTTAATAACAAATCAAAATCCTGACCTAGTTATTTCACTAATCTCATTAATTGCAGGCAGCAGTCCCTTGCTCTCAGTACCCAGCCGCACCCATAAGAAGCAGGATGGATTTAAGCAAGTGACACTACCCTCAGAAAAATGCATTACAGTCTGTATTTCAAGTAACTCACAATCAGTATTTGAATCATATATATATATTCTTTAAGCATTCTGAGTAACAGAATGGAAATGGTTGTCATTATATTAAATATGTCAGAAACAACTATTTGATATCCACTATTTATTAGTTCCCACTTGGCTGTTACTCAGTCTCACATATCAGACTGTCACTAGTGTTGGTTAGCAAAGTGCATCAGCAACAGCTCATGAGAATGCAAACACAGAGCTACCAATGAAAATGATCTCTGTCAGATATGGCACTCAAGTGGTAGTAAGTTAAAGTTGCTACTGAAAATACTAGGCTGGAATGCCAAATCTTGCCACAGGGTTTACAACAATTCCTGGTTTGCCAGCAGCCCCCCAGTTCCTAATCAAAGTTAACCTTAAATAAAAACTCACTAGATCCTTGCAGAGAAGGACGGCAGGTGGGATCACAGCAAGGACAGGCAGAACTGCTGGGGAACCCTGGATCACCAGGGCAGCTTAGGACCCACCAGCGTGGCTGAGCCTGCACCAAAGCCTCCAGACCTCTCCTGTCTTCACAAACATAACACCTGTTAGTCCTTTGGAAGAAAAGCAAAAATCCACCATCTGAGCAAGTGTCATGTTTTTGGTGGGTTCAATTTAACAAAAATACATAAGATTGCCAAACATGAAAGTGGTTTTGACTGTTGGGAGTTACTGGAACCTCGTGTGCCAGGCCCTGCCAGCACAACAGGGGATAGATTCCTGTAAGTCTGCCTTATGACAGACAGCTGAGGCCAGGAAATAAATCAAGTCTGGACAGTTCTTCGTAAGTCACCCACCACAAATTTTGTTTTGCTGAATGTAGAAATAAAAGTGTAGTAAGCGCAACTACCCAAATACTTCAAAGTATAATAAGTGGGGGAGGAATGATGCCGCTGAGCTGTCTCAGGGCACAATAAAGATCTCCAAAATGGGAATTCTAATCCACAACATTTATTGCTTTGCTAATGCCAGCATCAGGAGAATTATATTTAGATCACCATGATTAATCAGCCACAGCAGACCCATCCTCACCCCCACCAGATGCAGAACCTCCAAGGTTTTATTAACCTTTATGTGAGGAACAAATTGGTTTGTTGCATCCATTTATCCTGGAGAAATACTGCAACTATCTTTAAAGGGACACTATCCTTTCACAGATCGCAGACAGTCTGATATATTTCAATAAGAGCTGGTTTCATTTTTGTTTATTGCAAGTTTCACTTTCAGATTCTGAGAACTACACATTAGTGTTTTAAGCACCATATATTTACTTCCTCACCCCCTGCTAGAAGCTTCCCAGCTGCAGTCCTCAGCCTTCTCACATAAGATACACACTTCTAGACTTCTAGGAAATTACAGCTTTGAGAAGGCCGTCTTGCATTTTGTCGGTTTAAACCACCAAACAGAAGGCCATGCTGAAAATCTCAAGCAGTTAAAACTAGAACTAAAAACATTAGGATTCCAACATCTTAATCTTTTTTTTTTTTTTCTTTTTGCATTTATGCAGTGAAGTAGGTGAATGTGTTTGAGCTTCCACCTCCAACTTCAGGAGGAAATGCTCACTTAAAACTAAAAGCAGAGATCCTCCACAATCATGTTTCCTTGGATGGGAGCTTTAAACACCCACATTGCACTGATGTCAGATAGTGCTGACCTAGCTTTTAAGGCATTTAAATATCATCCCCACGGCAACAATTAAAAAAAACCAAAAAACAAAAAACAAATTAATCAAACACCTTACTTTTATCAGTAAGTTTGGCAATCCATCTGCAATGCTACAATGCTGTTGGTTCCCAAAGAAGAAATGAAGGCAGATCCAGGGAAAGCAGCTGGTGCTTAGTGCAGTCCAGGGGTGCTGGTCCTGGGGAGCCAAAGGTCTCACTCTGATCCTTCCACCCTCATCACACAGCTCATGGGAGGGTACCCCACTCAGCACCTCTTCCCTTGAACTTGCAGCCTAGGATTAGCATCCCTTGTGTTGAGTGAGAACAACAAAGGGAATCTCACACAGCCAAGTGTTTACAGTCCAAATGCACCAAGTAAAAACCAAGAGACAATGGAAGTGATGAGATGTTCCTGAATTCCTCCCACACTTTCAATTAAACAGCACTGTTCAGAAACAACCCTTGGAAAAAGAAATTTCTGAGTAGTATTTGCATGCAGGACACAATCACAAATGCTTAGACTTAATTTTTTTAAGACTAAAAATGGTTAAAACTAAGAAAAGCTCAAGCAGCTCTTTCTCACTATATCCTTTATCAGTGGATAAAAATAGTCAAGAACTTTGCTCTTGTGTTTCTTGAGGCAACACCTTTTTTTCCTGCTTCCTGTAAATGGCTCTATTGAAGCCGAAAAGTTACCAGCAGAGAAAAAAAGTACCATCTATCCACTGAGACAACCAGATGTTCACTGTTCCAGCAAATGAAGCCAAATTACACCTAACTTCTGCTTTTACACCTTATGCAGCACCCCAACTGCACTGAACACATCTCCAAAACAAAATGATTAATTTAACAACAGGAGCTTTAGAGAAAAACACATCCATGAGTCTCCAGCAATCTCAGCATTTGAGGCAGCTACATCTCACTGCAGTTTGAGTGTTCCCTAAAGCCATTCAGCCTTCGTGGGGGATAATTTCCCCCTCTGGTTCAGTTCCGAGTTTTTAGGGCAAGTTTCCTTACCCTGAGTGCTAACAAGTGAACTATTATTTATAGCTATTGCACCAATCACAGAAGGTCATTGTACTAGAGGTAGTTTCTTATGTAAAACTGTTTTCGGATGGGGGGGGGGGGGCGGGGGGGGGGAGGGAGTTGCGTTTCACCAAAACTGAACTGATAAGGAAAAAGAGACAACACTGTTTACTCAGCAGCGCGTTGAAGTCCTTTAGCGCTGCTAAACAACTGAAAGGAGGTAGTTCAAAGCATATTATGGTCCAAACTCGACTTTTTAATTCTAAATTAGAAACTGCAAGCAACACTCTGATATCATTCAATATATATGTATTTATTGTGGATTACAGATAACAGCAGTGCTGGAAAGAGTTTACAGTTAGATTTCCCTACAGACGTGCCTCCCAAAAAAAGGGTTTGCTCTCCCCAGCCTAGGAACACATAGTTGGCACCTCCTCCAGCAGAGAGCAGCTGGGCAGTTGCTACCGTTTCTCATTCCACTCGATATTACCAGCTATTAAATTATCCCAAGTTTCTTGTTCAAGCTCAAACTCTCCCAAAACAATTAAAAAATCACCAAGCTGTGGGTCACAGCATGTTGCCATTTTCCATTTGCTGACTTTTGTTAGAGATGAGACACACACACACATATATATGAATACTCTTTCTGGGTATTTTCTGGGTTTTTTCCTGGTTTTTCTTCTTTTTTTTTTCTTTTGCTTTTTAAAAAATCCACAGCTTTACATGCAAAAGAATGCCTTCACAAGAAAACAGTTCGAAGTTTGGCATGTTTTTAAGAAATGCAAACGCAATTCCATTTTAAGGACTGTGGAAAGCAACCTAAAACCCAACAAAACAAAAACTACACAGGAGCACGACACAAAGAGCCTCCTTGCCGCAAAGCCTCCAACAACAACAACAAGGAAGTTTCAATCCCTGGCTCTCAGTTTTGCTCCTTCCTTGCTAATAAAAGTGTCTCTCACACAACTGTGCTCTCCGATCACACGCCACGGGTGGGAGAGTGCTGATTGTACAGTTCCGTTTTGGGAAAGTTAGAAATAATTTCCTTAGAGGTGGGGGAAATAAAAATAAAAGCAATCAGTCACATCCTCCACCTGAGCAAGCAGCTCCCACCGCACTTCAGCCGGTTGGTTACCTGTCTGAGACCCAGGAGGAAAGGCATTCTGCAGGCTCATCCTCCACACCAGCACATGGGAAGGCAGGAGTTTAAAGCCCCACAGCAACCATTTCTTCATCTGCTGTGGGCAGCCCGCTCCTCCGATCCTATTTAAACCATGGCTTCCTCAGCTGGGAATGCTAAGTAAACAGGGTCCTGGGACACTGCACGAACTCGTTGGCTCCCCCTCCTCCTCCTCCCACTCCCTGTGACATATCTCAGACGCAGCCCAGCCGGGGTGTTTGCAAGAGGGAAATGACATCAGGTCGGGCAGTTCTGAAAAAAAAACCAAACCCCAAACAAAACAAAAAAAATCCCCCAAACAAAAAAACTAAAACCAAAACTAAACCCCCAACACAGAAAGCACACACACAAAACCCCCAACACAAGCAAAAAAACACCGCCCCGACAAAAAAACACCACCAAAAAAAAACCCCAAAAAGGCAGCCCTGAACCTAAAGACTGCTGGGTGACACCAGGCAGGTTGCTGCAAACAGGACCTGTCAGGGAGCCCTGGTGGAGCAGAAGTGCTCTCCTCCCTGCTAAGGGGATGCTGCAATGGAGAGCAGTCTATTAAAAATGTTGTCATGAGCCAACAGCTCGGTGATGATTAAATCTCGCTAAGCAAAATTATACAGTTCATCTGTTTCTGAAGAGTAAGCTAAGTTTTATGCTGCCTGTTGGACAGCACTGGAGTCCTAGAAGCCACCACCATGGTTTCTCCGAGTACCTCCAGACCCTGGGGACCTGGGTATTCTTCACAGAGAAACTTCCATGCCACCTTCTGCCTGCCGCCAGACCTCCACTTGTTCTGACTCTCAGCACTGTTCAACTCTCAGCCTCTCCAGATAACAGCTGTCCCTCTAAAGAAACAGCAACAACTTCCCTGATTGCAAAAGGATCAGGACTGGACCCCTCCAGCATCACACAGGTGATGGGAAGAGTTTCAAATCCACCTCTCCCCAAGGAAAATCTGACTAGCCCTGTCAAAACGTTTCTCATTCTACTTGAGCTCATTTCACATTTTCATGCCAAGGGGCAATTAAGCCTTATAAACAAATTTATCATCCAGTGCTCAGGATGGCATGTCTTGTTTGTCCTCCCCCAAGCAAGGAGTACAGCAAGTTCCACAGTGGTGTAGAAGATGACACTGCAGAAGGTAATCTAAATTTAACTCCCTTTTCTACCTCCACTTGAAAGTTCAGCAACCTCTTTTTTTTGTGCTACTCTTTAATCAGCAGCTGTCCTCGTCTGTTGGGGGGGACTGGGACACCACTGCCACTCCCATGTGCCCCAGCAGCAGCTCCTTGGATATTTGACAGAGGACAAACTCCCCTGGCTTTGGGCCTCTTTGGCTTTTGAGCCCAACAAATTAAAATATATGACAAGGAAAGGGATATACTTTTTTCTCATTAAAAAGTGAGTTCACTGAATGCCTTTTTTAGTAGCAGTTTTAATAGTAATTTCAGTACTTCAGAAGAGAGAGAGAAATCACATAAAATTCTTGCAAATGCTAATTTGCAGCAGGGGAAAAAGAATTAAAGAGAAAAAAAAGAAAAAGAAAGAAAGAAAAAGCAGAAAAGGCACCCTTTGCCACCCAACAGCTAGATAGCTAGCAGCAGTATCAGAAAAAGGCACCCATTTTGCACATGCCAGAACCACTCAGTGACTGCCACTGCTGCCTCCTCCCAGCCTAGCCCAAAGTGGTTTCCCAAATGAGAACCCCACTGTGTGTGCCCTCTACACAACTGGGCTGTGAGACTACACACAAGCATTACTTATTTTTACACCACCTTAAAGGCACCATCTAAAAATGGTGTTTAAGGGTAAGCACATCCCTGATTTCCCTAAGAGAAAACAAACAACGAAGCAATTTCCTGGAGGGTACAAAACATCAGCGTTAACTAGCATCAGCCAGGCAATGGGATTTTCCAGCTTTTTGCTCCTGGATCAAACAAACTCTCAACCTTTGCTTTTCCAATTCTATGGACAAACACCAGTGATATAAAAGGGCAGCTTTCTGTTTTAGTAATCTGTTCTGTGGCCTCGCGCTGGCCTTTGAAACATCCGATTTTGGCTGTTGCTATCCAGAGCTCTGGACTAGGCAGATCCCAGGGCTGAGCCAATGCAGCAGTTTCTAAATCCCTACTGTCAGAAGGAATCTAACTTTAACCACCCGCCTCTCCCCCAGCACACACTCAAAAGGCAAAGCGTCATTCCAGATCTAAGACAAGTTGTGAAAGACTATCAAAAGCAGTAACTTGGCGGAAAAGCAAAAACATCCTAATTTATGTGTGAATTTAGCAATCCTGGAAAGACTGACAAAAAAAAGGTGGCTTGCAAGCAGGCATTACCACATTCGACTGCAGCAGGAGCAGCCACCCTCTCTTGCAGTCCCTGAGTGACAGCGGCCAGTAACATGCTTCACAACTCTGCTATAGGCGACTACAGAAAAAACCCTGCAGAGGGACAGAAAAAAAAAAAAGAGCTGGACAAGGTAGCTCATACCATTGTAAAACCCTGATCAACACCCTTAGAACCTTTGCAAAACACCTAGGTTCTCCTAACTGTTGCAATTGCTTTGTATATGTCACCTGGTATCCTTTTACCCCCTCCTCTTTTTTTAAGTTCGTAAGTTCTTGCCCCAAAGCTCTGCCTGGCAGCAGTGAGTTTCATAGACAGTGGTTGTGAACAAATAGTTTCTTTCATCAAGAGCAAATTCACCACCTTCTAATTTGACTTTCATATTATTAGCAGGTGGGAACAGAAGTCCTCATCCATCTTCTCACCCATTCATTACTCTGTACCTGTTAGCTATCTTCTTATAAAAGATATCAATCTTCTCTATCCTCTTAATGTAAAATCTTTTCCCAAAGCCTTAACTGCTCATTGTCCATTTCCAAAACCTTTCTAATTTTCTACTGCTCTCTGCTTGGGGGAAACCAGAGCTGAAATAATAATTATTTTAATGAAAGCAAGAGCAGCTCTAAGGCAGGCTCAGCATGGGTTCACTCCCTTTATACAAACCTGGAATTTAAAATCTGCAAAGACTACACAAGAGTGTGTCTATCCAAGATATAACGAACAAAACAAACATAAGTTTTCAGTTCCTCAGTGGATGACTCTCTTGAGGGCTCTGAAAAGTCAGGACTAATGTCAGGACAGATTATGGAATCCACATTACTTTCAAAATTTGCTTGTTTAGGCAGCCACCAAGCATCCTTTTTTAGCCTGTCAGTGTGGATCCCACCACAGAATAATGGTGACCAGCTTTCTACTGGAAAAGAGGGAGTAGAGGCCTCTAGGCATTATCAGTCTGTGATACTGCTCCACTGAACATGCCATCTGCCTGTAACATGATGTCAAGCAAAGGATGCTGCTTGCTACCTTCACAGGCCAACACGCTGTGCCTCATGACCTCAGATATAACATGCAAGTGAGGCACATGATGGAAGTTGTTTGGGCCGTTTTAAAGTTGCTTTCCGTGTTTGATGGGAGATGCTTGCAAGCAGGCCTGGTAACTAAGCAAGGTATAGTATTCATTTTGATAGCCCCTGAGGAGATCCGATTATGATAACACGATTGCAACAAAAATTGATGTTGTGCATCTCAAATCTGCCGTGCTTGAAGCACGAGGCTGCTCTCAGTTGCTCCACTATTACAGTCCTAGACAGCAAGAGGTTTTGAACAGTAAAGACAGATGATGTGTAATATCCTCTCAATTAAACTTTAATACCATAGTTCTGCAGCTACATACACAGGTTGACCATAAAGTTGGAGCAATTTTATACAGTTATTCTTCCATTTGCCCCAGTGCACTCTGTTATTTTCATATTGGTAACAGGAGCATTTCTGGAGCACCACCTATCCATTTTTGTTAGTCAGCCCACAGCCCTGGGTGCTAGGACTGAGACTTCACAAATCTGGCATGCACTCAAAACACAGTGTCAAAGAAGCAATCTCAACAAAGGTGACTTCATGTTTCCCCATCCTGGGAATAAAGAAAAGAAAAAGGAAAGAAACATACAGAAAGGTGTAAAAGCAGATCTCTGTTTCTCTAGAATAAGACAATATCCAGGAACAACAACCTACATCTGCCTTGACAGCAAATATTCTAAAGGGACTTGTTTGCTAGCAAAACTTGCATGAGACACTGGGAGATCACCAATGCTGGAACAGCAACGCAATGCTATATCTGCCTACAAACCATTTCTGTCTGCCCACCTGTGCACTTGTAGATCCCTGAAGAGTGAAGGGCAACTTCCCCACCCTAATGATACCATTACAAGAACATGATGACTTTCCAGAGGGAGGACCAGGTGTCCAGGGTTTATGTAACATACAGCATTGGCACTGCCTACCAAGAATGCCATCAACAAATTCCAGAAGACCAAGAAGAAGAGGTCAGGCTGGTAACTTCCCAGTACCTGCAGGACCTAGAATATCTACACTTTTGCTCAGGAGAAAAGTGGCCCAAAACAAACCTTTTACTCTGTCCAGTATTACTATATTGTTTAGGAGTGGGGTAAAGTGGGTTCCCCAATTCACATGCACTTCAACTACAAAAAAAGAACACTGAAGTCATTGCATTTCCTATTTTTCAGGTCGAACTATCTTAATCTTTGTTGAAGAACACAAAGAATAATTTCAGGAAAAGACATCACACATGTTAGAACTGGTGTGTGAGCTAGCACTGCAACCTGATGGATCAATAAATTTTAATGTGCGACAAAGCACAAGGGCCTGCAGTGGTGAGAAGCTGTCCCTCTTCCCCACAAGCCTTCACTTCTGTCAGCTCAATGATTCAGAAGTGCAGAAAACTTTTGCAGCTTAGTAAGTTCAGCAAATAGAGACCGTGCATTTCAATGTCACTGCTGTCACCCATCTTTCTCTTTGAGTAATTGGTTAACCAGGGAGGATGAGACCGTGCACTTCAAAATATGCTCAGTGTTACTGAGAGCCCCAACAGCAACAGCTCATGCTTGATTCCAACTCTTGATTCCAACTGAATCCCAAACAGCAATTGTCAACCAAGCAGACAAGTAAAAATATGTGCCACATCTCCACCCAAAAAGCATGTGTAAGCCCTGAACTCAAGCAGTGTGCACCACAGAGGAAGCCACTACCCACTCCATCATCTGCTATTTCAGTGAGAGCCTGTCCTCCTCTTCACTGCTCCTTTGTGGGTGAAAAAATGCCAACAGTAAAGCATTCCCTTTGCACTTTTCTACAGCAAGCAATCCCTCCTCTGAAGCTACCTTCTGTATTAAGTTATCCCAAGGGCACTCAAGCAAAGGGCAAGAAGCAGACAAGGGGTGATTGTGGAGGACATACCCAAGAGGAGTCCTCTCCAACACCTATCTGACAGAGGAGATAAAAGCGGCCACATCCAGGCTGTTCAGACACTCCTACCCACTCTGCTGTTCGGCTGATGGGAGAGTGGTGGCAATGAGAAGTCCAGGCTCTTTTCTGAGACCAAAATAGTTTTCTCTAAGTGTAGCTTGAGGTTTCCAGCCCTCAGTGACATTGTTCCCACTGCTGTTTCCCCATGGAGCAGAAAATGATAGCAACAGGTCCAGCGTGCTTTTCTTCACAGCGAAAGAATTGTGGCCAAACCAATGCAACTGTAATGCCGAAGTCCATGTGAATAATCTACTTTTGTATGACTACTCCTTCAATACCCACACCTGCCATCCAAGCTCAGAAGTGTTAAAAAGCTTCCAAGTCCTTCACCACTAAGGCACAGAGGGACTAAAGAGTTGAAAGTGCCCTACTGAGAAGTGACGCTAACTGCTTCAAAAGAGTAAGGGTAGCATTCCCAGGTTTTTGGGCACCTGAGATGCCCAAATGAAGATGTCAGGCTTCACTTTTAGTCTGGAGTGGGTAATGAAGTCACGGGAAAGCCTACTCAGCTTTCTCTAAGCCTGCTGGGAGGGGGAGAAGGAGGAGGGAGTGGGGAGTTCAGCTGTTAAATATTTGACGAGACTGTCTCAGGAGGACAAGTGTATCTGGGGTGGTACAGGGACACCAGCTTGGCTCCTTGCTTTTTGGCACTACAGCTCTTGTCTTCCTGATGCCCATGTATGCAAACAGGACTTTGGTAATGGCTCAAGAGGAGACGATCTGCTCCAGACAGGGAAGGCAGTCTGCAGACAGTAACAGGATCCCCTAAGCACAGAATCAAGACGGTAAGTGTCTGTTCCAGTTTTAGAGTCTTGCACCATGTGGGTATCAAAAATACAGCCTGTGTGTGCCCTTTGGGCACACCATCACAGACATGCATTGTCCCAAAGATGCTTACGAGCACAACCTTGATGGAGATCTTGGATGCCCTACTCTTACAAGTGCTATTTGATTTCTCTACAAATGACAGCAACTCACTATTTTTAGTGCTCATCTCATGTCTGCTTGGCGTTTCCCTTGGGCCTTACTTACCCTTGTTTCACAGCTTTGGTGCCAGCTCCCACGAAGTGTTTTTTTGATGCCAGAGGGGATCATGCCAAGTCTGTCTGTGTTGATGCCAAAATGGCAGCTGGCTTTATTGTTGAGACAGGATTTGCCAAAACTAACAACACTAGTGCTGGGGTGACTAGAATTGACTTTAAGGTTTTCATCTTCCTTACTCTTCTATTGCCTTTAGATTCCGTGGCATAACGCTGCCCTAAATACCTTCTGGGGTCCCAGAAGATGGATTTTTTCATCATAGTCTAAGTCAATAGGCAATTATACAGCAGACAATCTTAACTTAAGAGGTCCTCGAAGAGAAGGCTACTTTTACACTTGAAGCAATTATCTGGGATGCAGCACTGCTGCTGCTGGGCCCAACTACACAGGCCAAGGCCTGCTGCAGATAAGGCAGGACACGAACTCTCAGAGCCTGAAAATGCATTTATAAAGAACCTACCACAAAAACAGACAATCTGTTGAAGATGAGGGTGGCTATGTGATATTTTATTACCAAGATACACCTAGGACAGAAGTCTGGGGTACACAACGTCAGGGATCAGCCAAATTCCATTACATCACCGTGAGCAAGAAGACAAAATCCAAGAAGTTCATTGCCCTTTGCCCCTTTTGCGCTCTCACAAGTGCCACTGTGTGAAAAGCCACTATTCAGATAAAATCCAGTCTCACACGTGGTGCACAGGCATGTTGGTCATGGGAAACACCCACAGAGATAATGAACAGATAGCAGACCTGATAGGGAATCACACATGTGCAGATGCATGTGATTTGAAGTGATGGTATCTCTGCAAATTAGGAAGTAATTTGATGCTAACCTCTGCTACTTTTCTTATAAATCTAAAACCCACACCTTGCTCAGAAACAGTGGTGTCAAACGGGGCACCTAATTGCCTAAGATGCTCAGCTCTTGCTTCAGGAACAGTGCATTGGTTAACATGACAAGAGGTAGTTAAAAAGGCTTTGTCATCAGGTATGACTTTTCTGGGAGGATCTGTTATGCATATAGTCTGATCAAATCTCTCAAATTTGTTGGCCTTTCCTGAGCTTAAGTTTACATCTTGAAGAAGTTTAGAAAAGCCCTCCCAAAATCCCAGCAGTCTTGTTTTCTGCAGCTTGTTTTACAAGAAAGAGGTTCTTTTATTAAGTTCTGAGAATTACGTTTCTCCAGCAGAACATCACTTCTACATGGCCTGAACCCTTCTTTAGAGGAACAGATTTTCTGGGAAATCCTTCAGAAAAAAAAAGAAAATACATCAGCAGCTGCTTCTTTCTGAGCACACTGCTGGATATTACGGTCTGGTAATGTTACACTGCAGAGCAATATCGCATAGGCTGAGGCAAATGTCCTCCAATTGCTCTCTATCTATGTACATTCTCAAGAACTTTCCTATTATCCCTGGACTTTTCATTCCAGGCCCTGCCACGCTACCTACATCTTCACTGATAAAAGAATTCTGGTTTGCAGAAGACTGGGTTTGCAATACTCAAACTACAAACATTTGGTTTAACTGAATTTTCTTCCTCTTAGAAAATACACGTGTATCATGGTATGGTATTCCCAAAATTAAAAGTCTCTCAATTAACCCAATGGGCTGTGCAGTACCTGGAGTTTTACAGGATTTCTGTTGTCTAGCAGAAACACAACCTCATCTGTACAGCTGCAAGTAGGCTGAGGCTCAGAGTTTGTGGCACAAGCATGAGGAAATCCCCTCCACTTGGCATGGTGGTCTGACTAGCAGAAAGACAGAAGGACTTCTCTTCCAAAATGAAGGGCACCAAAAATCACATATTTCTTCATACAACCAAAATGAAGAATGAAAGGAAATCACAAGTTTAACTATTAAGAAAGCTCAATACCACAAACATTCAAAAGATCACAGCACAACAGTATTAAAGACATCACTTTTAAATCTCCAGACAAAACTCTATGAAAGCTATTCAGGCTTAAATTCCACTGTTAAAAACTTCCTTTAAAATGCAACTTTACAGGAAAAAACACTTCAGAAAACTTCATTTTAAACAAAAGATTGTCTTTCCTAGCTTGGATTACTGCATTGCTTATGATCTCTCCAAGTACTTGGAAGAAAAAAATGAGTAAACAAAAGTAAGGAATAAATCAGTGTTGTATATGGCTGAGGGCAGATTCAATCTGAGTTTACCTGTATCTGTGAATGAGAATAAAATATAAAATACTTTAAAGCCTAATCTCTGTCCTGTTACGGTACTGGTTCGGTTTTGACTGACATCTTTACCAGGAAAAAAAGAAAGGCTCCCAAAAAGGCCACACACTTTGCTGCTCTGCCAACCAGAGAGCAGATGTATTGAGGGGTCCCTCAGAAAACATGATGTACATGAACCAGACCTGACAGATGTAGATTTCCAGGTGCAGATGAAGCTGGTTCAAACCAAACACACAGGGCAAAAATTCAGTGCCTCCCATCACCAGCTTCACCATCCTGCTTCATTTTCCCTCTCTGCTGTTTTCCCTAACCATAGAATGGGGATAGCGCCTGAGATACCACAGCCACTGGACTCAGAATACAATTAATTGCTATTCTTTCTATGCCTAGTAGAACTGCCACCGGCTACCCAAGTATTTCCTGTCGGGCTCAGCTCATCTAGAGGCCGCCCCGGGAAGCCCGAAGTTATGTAAGGAACAGGCGGCTGGGAGGAAGCGATGTCCCGGTGTCGCGTTTCGTCGCGTTTCAGCATCGGCTCTGGCATTACGCAGTTTGCACTTTGCTTAAGCATTAAAGGCACTGGTGGCACCTGGAATCACAGCCAGTTTCTAAATTTCAGTGACAAACCTGCTGGCCAGGCGGCTTTGCCCTTTCAAGGGCAGATACCTCCAACAACCTGTGGTCTCATTCCCCTTCCTTCCTGGTATCTGTAGGATTTTCCCCTTAGGTGTATGCAAAATGTGTTCTCCCCCTTGTGTGCATAAGCTTATTTCAGTGAGTTCAGTCATTAAAAGCTTAGTTCAGTTTTATTCTGGGAAGAAACGTTGATAGCCATAGCCTGCCTTTATGGGCATTATCTTATCCAAATTGCTTATTTTCCATTAGTGCTTGTTATTTCATTGGCAGATAAAGTGAACACTCCCCTGGCTGTGCAGAGCAGAGGGACCAGATGACCCACACGGTTTTACCTCTTTCATGCATTTCTCTGCAGCAAGGCTGCAGGAACAGAGAGAAGACCAAGCACTTGCTTTCTCCTTGCTCAAGCCTGGCTCCCAGACATGCTCTAGATCACAAAACCAGTGACCTTTTACTCCTACAACCATTGCTTCTTTTGGAATTCTCCCATAGCATAAACCAAATAGTCTGTATGCATCAGTATAAAAAAAAAATCAAAACAGATCAAAACCTGACTTGACATCCTACCTTTTTACAGGAAAGTAGTTGGTGCTAATTACAGTGGCTACAATGAAACAGTAAATTTAAAAAAAAAACAAAACCAGAAAAACACCAAAACAAACCCCAAAACCCCAAACTAGCAAAACCTTTTCTTCAAAAGGTGAACCATATACATCACCCTCAGCACTCAGAAAGCTCACAGCCATGTGGGTGACTGTTGAATGAAGAAACTCTAAGGCAAGGAAATATTTTCCATTTTTAGAAATACTCACTTCTGACACATCATAGGCTCCTACAGTAGTATTTTAACCCTGAAGGAGGTAGTTTGGGGAGTAGAAAGTCTGAACATCTCCTTCGGAACACCAGGACACCAACCCTTATTTGCTTGGAAACAAGTGAGAAAACTAACCAGCAATTTAATTTCAGAGACCCAGCCTACACCTTGTAAAGTCATTAGACCACTGAAAAGACATCTTCCAGGTAAAAATACATAAAGAACTTAAGGACAGACAGCAACATTTGTGACCAGGATTTAGTTACGGATTTAATTACAGACTGACCATTAGACTTGTCCTCCTTTCAGCACTTGTTCCTTAACACAGGCTTCCAAAGTCAGAACTGTTTGAGAATCAAAGAGGCAAACCCAGAGGCACCAAGATGACAAACTGCTCTGGGAATGATTTGATGCACCCCAAGCATCAACATTTCTCTAACCTGTTCTTAAGGCAACTGCAGTCACTAGTGTACCCACTGCCTCAACAGGGGACGTGTTCCTGTGCTTGATGCCCTTTAAACATAAGGATGTTCTTTCCCATTAACTCAGGCCTTAGTGCAAGATAAGGTAGTAATTTTTTCATCTCCACTAAAAACAAGACAACTGATCATAGTGATCTTGACTTAGCTCACCTGAAAAATCTTCCATTCCTCTATAAGCAGAAGACAAAAGAAGTCCTTATTCCCTAGACTACAAGGATTAAATCATGGTTTTATTGGTTTTCTCAGTCTGAAATTTAAACCCATCTTAAAATGTGTGATCCAAAATGGTGCATATCACTTACTAGTGTGGAGTACTACAGAATACCTGTATAAGACAATTCTACACTGTTAAAGATTTGGTAAGTTTTTTACTGAAAGAAATGCATTCACTTTCTGGTCCAAAATTCCAGACTATTTCACTTTTTCCATTGCTAAGTACTCTGCATTTTTACTCGAGGAAAAGTGAAATAGGCTTCAGGCTATTTCTTCAAGTTGTCCTCCTGTTTTAAAAAACACACACAACCTTCCGTCTGCATTTCGAGTGTTTTCTCTTTGTCTCCCAAACTGTTGGCACAGAGGCAGAACAAACCCCTGCAGGATCCCAGTCACCACCACAGACACTCCTTAGCATATATTCATCACTTAATGGATTCTCCCGAACGCAGATCTTCACTGAGTATCTGTAACCAATGTGCTGCATCACAGGCTGGGCTGTAAAACATCCATTGAATTAACCAAATTAAATTCATCAGCCCCCTCCCATGAGGTTGTTCCTGATAAATCCTCACTGCTCATTTCCTGTTGCCTTAGAGATGCTTATAAAACCTTCAGGGATTTATTCTAGTACTTCAATAGAGACTGAAGCACTTCACTGTTTTCTAACTTTTTTCTCATTTTTTTTCCTTTAATCTGACCCCCTATATGTTTAGTATTTATTTTAATATGTGTAGATTTACAACCAGGAGTTTGTGCACTTTCTGTTTAGGGGTTTTTTTCCCCTCAAGAACCAAAAAGAGTTGCAAACCCTTTCAGTCTATGACAGTTACTGAGTTACTGTACACTCACATCACTCATTAAATTTTAGATCAGTATCTTTCTTTTTTTATATCTAACACTGTTTTGCAGAACCTTTTTCTAAGCCTTTGTGTGTTCCTTACTAGCTGCAATACAATTTTTACACCAAAGGTAAATGATACAATCGGTAAAATCTTTACTGTTCCTTCAGTTTTAGATGGCTGGATTTGGTAGAGGATTTTAACATCAGCAAAATATAATGAAGATGAGAATAAACTTCAGAATCCTTTTTAAATGCAGGTCTGGCAGGAGCAAGAAAAATGTTAGGAACTTTTACCACATATATCCCATTTGTGGAAAGAATTCAGCATAAACTGACAGCATGGCTTTATCTTTTAAGCGTGTCAACACACAGTGGACTATCTATTGCAGTCTGAGCTCACACTGACTTGAAATCACCATGACGAAAAATAAGCGACCATCAAAAACGTCCCAAAATTCTCAGTAAATTCAAAGTAAAGCCAAATGAAAAAAGCTAAACCCATCTTTTGTAAGTGCAAAAACCTATTAATGAAATGGAACTTTAATCTGCCAAAGCAAGCCAGCAGAACCAGTGGCATTCAGTGCATCCACCATGCACCAGAAGAGACCTTCAGAGATGCTTGAAGGATTCAGGTTGGAAAGCATAACAGAGACAAATCAAGCAGCTTTGCTGTCAGACAAAGCACGCTGGACAAGGGTTAATTCTCATACATGCAGCTAGTGTATACTTAAGCTGTGCAGTTAGAGAAAAGTCTCTGAACTGTTTTATGCTGCACAGTCCTGTAGCTCAGCACAGCTGAGCCTCTCAACTTCCCTTCTCAAGGCAGGCTGGAGGAAACGCAACCCTGCTGCTTCCTCATTAGTGTGAAGTGATGCTGTCACATCGTCTGCAGCCAGCTTTTGAACTACCCCAAGGAACAGCCAGGCCTCCAGAAATTCAACACACACATGGAAAATGCTTCTTCCTAAAATTCCCAAGAGGAGGAAGATGCACCAGTGGCTCCTACAGTCTATGAACTGCAGCTAGCTTGGGAGTGTCTGCCGCTTACAGCAGTTCTCACCGGATTCTGTTCAAGTCCTCCACTCTCTGCTCTCATTTAGATGACCTGGAAGAAATTTCAATGCATGCAGATGCCAAGGACATCCCTTGTGAGTTGCATCCTTAGGGGTTTGACTGAGAGCCCAGATCTTGCTGTAATACGATAGCTCTGCCAGAGCCAACCTGCCAGGTCCATAAATTCCAGTATTTCACAAAGTAACAGTGGAATCTGAAATAAGATTAGTTTCTGAAGGACAAGTTGGTGGTCTGGAGGTTTTGTTTTATTTCAGAGCGTTGCCCTAGGTCAACTGACCACAAAGGCGAGGAGCACAGGCTGCTGCTGTACCACTGCAGATGCCAAGCATTCAGTACCGGCAGTCAACGCTAATGCCAAAACAAAAGACAAGACCGTTTTCCCAAGTTCAACAGTCCCCCCACAGACCCAGCTTTACTTGGACTGTGTCTAGGAACAACCACTTTTTCACAGCAGAAACAGATTTATTCTTGGCAAAATAAATACATGGCGGGTCAGATCGCTGAGATACTCTGGCATCTTCAAGAAAGGTCAAGAACTCACCCTCAACACCTCTAAGCCTTACTAAAAATGAACAGAAATGAAAGAAATCCTCTTTCTATTCAATAGCACAGATTCAGACATTCTGTAAAGATCTCAACACTTTTACCATGTTTTTTTTCCCAACACAGCCTGGGGCTCAAAAACATTCTTGAACATGAAGGTTCATATAAACTTACCAAATTAGAGTCAGAAAGATTTTCAAATGTAATTTACAACTCAGCCAGTAAGCGAAAATATGAAAATCCAACAACTAAAAGAAAGGGCACTACCCAGTGCTACAGTATATTCCCCCCATAAATAAACACTGAGAGCAGCATCAAAATTTGTTCTGCAATAATGTCGTCATGAGAGTTTATCTTTAGCGATCTAGGAAGTTGTGGATAAACCTCAAGACTGAGAATGTTTTTGGTGCATATTCTCATTTCTCCCCAGGGAATCTTGATCTTCAGAGGAATATTAACATGAAGTATGCAAAACATTTTATGGACTGTTTATAACCTAATGACTCCAAGTGTAACTTTAGATGTCATTCTGCAAAGACTCAGTCATGTTCAGCAATATGAGCAGAGGGAGAATGCTAAAGCCTCTTGGGCAGATCACTTTTATCGCTCTTTGAGCTCTGTTCTAGCAGTTTCACATAATACAGTTATCTTATACTGGTACCAGCAAAACACTGCTCAGAATCAAGCTGATATAAAACTCATGGCTGCATTATTAACTAATAAAATCCTTCCAAGGACTTGTGTTTGGAAATGTGTGTTCACATAAACAACCAAATTTGAAAATACAAATGATTCTTATGTAAATATTACTTAATGGTAATGTTAAAACTAGTGTTCTTCTGAAAAAGAGATTTTGAAATAAATACTCTAATGCTTCAACAAAAGACAAACATGAAAAGCATATGGTTCTCACTGGGTATGCTCACCGCAAATCAAGTTATCTTCCTGGAAACGCAGTATGTATTTGCTAAACGAAAACAAAGCATCTCTTATGGATTCACAATTATAATTTAAAAAGCCAGATGCTGGAAGAGTTACAGTTTTCTTCAAAATGTTAGTTTACCAGTTATAGATTCTTGAAGACTAAAAACAAGTATTTAAGGAGAAAAGAGTGTCACAATCTGTGAGGTTAATATTTGTGTTAAAAATACTCATGGAAGAATCTAGCTGTTTGCTTTCCAGAAGCCACTACTTGGTCTCTCCTACTTTTCAAATAAGAAGCCTTTGCAGAATTATACATAAAACACCGAAACCTCCATGTGACTTTCCCATATGTAGCTTTTCAACAGCCAAGTGATCTTCCCCTATCCCATCGCCACTGTTTGCATACTAAGGCAATGTTTGCCAAGTTTGAAGTAGAGAATTTTTAAGTCACATTTGTAAAACCAAGAAGACAAAGATTTTGTTAATATCATTTGATCAGCGATAAACTTCCTAAGAAGAGTTAAACCGTGGAAAAGAGCAAGATAAAAAAAGATTCTATGTTTTGCCATCAATCTACCAGGAATGTCACTGTGTCAGTATAGAACATGAGCATGCCAGCATCAGCTTCTCTGAGTTTTTGAGAGCCCTACATGTAGCCATCCCACTTCTGCACATATTCTGAGACATAACACTCTTCACTCATTAAACAAACAAGCAGATCTAACCTGAAAAGTGGATGAGTTAAGAGAACATCTCAGTTTTATTCCTCCAGGGCTACTGGAGATGTAGCTGACAGAAGGATTTTCCTGCATGTTGCTTTTCTGATTGCCTTCATTCCTACCACAATATCCAAATATCTGAAAGACCAACATCCAAATGGCTCTACATGCTATGCATCACATCCAAAAAGCTTGTGGAGGTGACTTAAAACTAGGCTTCCAGTTTTCTGAAGGGTGGGACCTGTGGCCACATCTACAAGGAACAACACAGCAGTTAATTCTGAGCCAAAAGGAGATGGCAGGCCAGGTTGGAGCACATGTACCAGGACAACAGAAAGGACTGCCTGCCAGAAGAAAAAGCTGAGGACAAAGTACAGACCTGGTCATCACTTAAACAAGTAGGGCAGCCCAACAAAGAATGCAGGAAAGTCACCTGCCACAGAACATTAAGATGCCATGTTAGACTGAATGCCCCACAGCTGAAGTCCAAGACTTATTCTTTCCAGGACACCAAAGTATCTCTTTTCCAGTCTAAGCTGCAGCACAACATTCATTCCTGCTGACCTCACTTTTCCCCTTGGATGAGGAACACGCCCAAGGTACTATCTTGATCAATGCAATCACAAAAGGTTGTTCATTACGTGCAACAGTTCAGTAAAGCACATCTGGCAGCATGACAAAAATCTGCACAGTGACACCTTGAAATTCTCAAGTTCGATTTGACCTACATCAAATCCCACTAATATCTAAACACTCCTCTGCCACTGGGAGTGCAAGAGCTGTGCCTGTGGGCTGGTGACAACCTGCAGCTTCACTCCACCTGGCCTCCAGTCTGTGTCATGAAAGCCCAAGACTTACATGAAGAAACTGCACACACAAAGGGGACAGAAAAGCCTGCTCCGCCCGCATGAAAGCAGGTGTTCTCTGGTCCTACTAACAGCCTGAAAAGTGAGGGGAAAGAGGTTCTGTCTTTATTCTCTGCAGTCTTGCTCAGCTGTGCTCGATGACTGCACTCCTCCTAAGTGTATGGTTACTTCCTGTTGACAAATACATTCTACTGCAATCTATTTCATCTCTTTTCAAAAAGACAGATAACACCTTTTCTTTCTTTTACATTAGCCAGGTTTCTTTTGCAAGACAAATTATGGCCTCTATACAAAACATAACTAGGATTCCAAATAACTAGTTGTCCATTCTCAAACTGTACTGGGCTTCATGTCTGGCAAAGTCACTGTTTTCTTTCCTTTTCTACTAGCAGAATAAGAACAGAATTTACTATATCAGAAACAGAGTAAGTCATTAATGTTTATAGAGAATACCTATTACTTTACATTACACAAAAAATTTGATGCGTTTTATTTTTAATTTGATATTTTTCATACTAGCTCAGTGTATTAATATTTGTATATGTACTGAAAGCAACCAGAACTCTCAAAAGCTCACAGGTTTCAGAAGAGGACATTCTGGGATTTAGTTATTTGCATGTAAGAAGGGAAAACAAATACAAAATCATACTGTTTATGAAAACTAGTAATTGTTGATGATGACCATATTTTTAAGGTCAATCTTTGGAGAACTGTCAGTAAAAAGAAGCATTTTCCTTTTATTTACCCTTGTCCTATGCTAAATATCTATATTAAAAATAAATTTTAAAAACCAAGAAAACTCTATTTTCTTTTATTCTTCCACAGTATCAAGACTGAAAACATTATTCACTCTAGTCATTTTCTGTAAAGGAGGATTTCATTGTTAACTATAGTAAGCAAAAATCAGATTTAAATTTTCCCTTGTAACTTGCCAATCTTCTCATGACTCAGCTTAAAAAAAAAAGCTTTCTTTCCACTTTTGGTCTTTTGGCAAAAAGATGGATGATAATTTAGAAAGATTCCTAGCCATGCATCATTTCTGGCTGATATCAGTTACAAGCCAAAAAGTAACCAGAGATTTAAAATACTGGCAGAAATAGTTTAGTGGTTGGTATCCCTTTGCTAATGTTGAACTTCAATACTGCCTTTATAAAATCAGCATCAAAAGAGATGCAGAAATATGTACTCAATGCTTCTGACATACTTGATTGTAACTGACTATTCTAAGTAGGAAGTCATAAATACATTGCCAACAGCCTCTGAGATAACCAGCAAAATGGTAACAATAAGTGGCATCAGAATTGAGAATGAATGATCTCGTAATTTCTCCCAAAGTGCTAAGAACTCAGACCTTCACATGAGTGAAGACTCTTTACAGAGTAACCACACATGAAAACACATATTCCAGACTCGCAGGACTGGAACCCTCGTAACAAAGTGCCACAGTGATAACTCAAGTTCTATGGGCAATTTTTTTTCCATGCCATCAAATATCTAATTTTTCTGTCTCCACACCTCACAACCCACTTTTTGTACCTCAAAATACTGACAGAAGTTACCAGTGATCTCCCATGGCATGAGATGCTTGGGAAGCTATGCAGCAGCCTTTGGGGTGGGGAAGCCAGCTCAGATCCTAATTTCTCAACTCAGGAGCACAAAGAAAAGAGCACTTGTACCGGCTTTCACATCTCTCTTCTTCACATCTTGACGTCTCTGCTAACAGATTCTAACAACCAGGACACCAGAATTCATACTTCAGCATCTTCAACTTCTTTCCTGAAGGACTCCAGCTATTGATTCCTGATAACGTTGCCAAGCTGGTCCCTGAAACAAGCCAGAGAGCGCTCAGGAAACATTCAGGAAAAGGTTGGAAGTAAGACGTGGTTGCAGGCAGATCCCAGCACGCAAGAGGTCAGCCCCTGACTGCAGGGATTAGCAAGGCTTTCCATATCCCAGCATATCTCAAAGAGACTGCAAGGATTTACCAACTTCAGAATAGCAACTCAACAAAGAGGAACCATGAAGGCCTGTGTGGCTGAACTGAACCCTTGAAGCTCTCTGCAGCCTTGGCAAGGTGCAGTCTAACGTGTTATCACAAGTACCAGATGTTACTTTACACTGAACTCCACACTTCTTGACCAGAAACCCGAGTTTAGAGGTCAGATTTAGCATTGCAGCTTTGTAAAAGGATTTTGACATGAATGCTAGAAGCAACAAACAAGAAAGAAAGGAAAAAAAAAAAAAAAAGCCAACCAACCAACCAACCATCATTCTTTAGAAGACCATCTGACTGGAAGAATTTCAGAAATACTTCATCCGAAAGTGTTTCAGTTGCCATTCAAAATACTCTCCCATTGCATTTTCAATTCCAAAATCTCTCTGCCTTCAAAGTCTGTGTCCTCCTATATTTTATTCAAAGGCTCTTGCAATTTAGAAGTCATAGAAAAGCATACCAAAAATACCAGACTTGACTAAATGCATCCATTTCTCTGCAACCTTTATTCCTTCTAAAGCTGAATGTGTGGTGACAAGCATATACAGATGGACAAGTCAAACAGGATTTTCTGCTATAGAAAGAACTGCTTCTAGTGTTTATTTTCCACTTGAACCATAATTTTGAATAGCAGATGCTCCAATTTTAGTTTAAGCAAGTAAACATAAACCCTGATGAAAGGCATTAGGGTTATAAAAATGCCCATTACCTCTTTGGACTAGATTTGAACTCGTGACCTAATGATGTGACACTAAGTAGTTCTTTAACTGTGATCACAGAGATTTGCATCAGCAAATACTTAAATCCCAAGAGATGATACTTCCCTGGGAAGAAATGAAATCTTCCAAAGTAAGAGTCTACATTTGTGCAATTTTAAGAAGCAAGAAAATACAAATAACAGTCACTTCAGTCTATGGGTTTCTGGAAGATCTTGGTATTAAGTACACAACACATGAATTTGTACCAAAAGCCAGTACTTGCCAAGGTCAGCATTCACTTTTAGACAGGGCTAAACACAGCAAGGCCCAAGAGTCTCTGTCATGGCTTTAGAAATTTACTAAAAATGAAGACACATTTTGTATCAAAATGCACAAATAGATCCACTTTGAGATGACTTACTAGGAACTAAGTTTTCACAATCTGTTCAACTGCATCATGTACCTCTGCAGAGCCTGGCATCATAACATCTACCCTACCAGAACTATCCCGGCACTTTGCAATCCAGGAGCCTTGCATCAATATCCTGGTGCTATGGCAGTGCAGGTAGGTGCAGGTCCCAATGAAGCAAGCACATGCTTCTCACCTGGTTTCAAAGAGGCATCAGCTGAAGGCAGCTGTGAGCTTCCTCTTGAAGAGAATCATTCTCTGGTATTTTATTTGGTTGTAAAAATTTCACAGTGGTACATGTGCCAGTGAGGCAGATAGAGCCAAAAGCACAATTAACAACTCCCAACAGAGGGCAGATCCTGTTTAACATTTTTCAAAAAGTACTGCATATGTGCAGGTGCTCCATTTCACTGTAGAATCTCCAAAGCCATCTCCTAATCAACAGCAGTATCTTTAATCTCCCTGATGAGAAATAATACTCCCATGAACAGCCATCAGCCCCTCTCCCTATCACATATGCAAACTCAACCACAAGTGTGACCAATCCTACAAAAAGGCTCTTGAGAAGAAGCATCTGTACAAACAGTGATCTGCCTGCTGGGGGATGAAAGTCCTTTACTTGGGTTTGGTTTGGAACTACAGATGTGCTTCAGCTGCTCTACACTCATTCAGCCATCCCAAAAATACCAGCCAAAACTGTTAGGCCATCCACATGAAGACAGTCACGTTCTCCAGTTGGCATCCAAGAGGTGTGCAATTAAGGACTTGCCAAGAAAAGGTACTTATCATAGGTAATTTTTACAATATCACACACAGCATTAAGATAGCTTCAAGAAAGGAAAGAAACATGTAATATAAATTAGAAAGGCAGGTGATAAATCTTCCAAAAGCATTCAAAAAGATCACAGTAAAAGCTTGGAAGCGTTAGCAACCTGATTTCATAAACATGCTTCCGATTAACCCTTTTACAGCTTCAAAAAGATACCATCTCTGTTGTTCCCAAGTACATCTGCCAGAGTTTGCCAAGGAAAGCATGAACAAGCAGCTTCAAAGGCAGGATGACGTACCTATAGCAGTAAACCCTAATCCTTGCTGGGGAAACCACGCAACTGAACTTAGTCATAGAAAATGGGATTAGAAATTCTAAAACAAAACAAGGCGTTGAAGGAATTAGCAGTCATCCCAAAATCATGTTGAAAATATTGAGCAACATTAAATAACTTCTGTCAGGGCTGATAAAGAGGACAGTAAAACTAACATCTTGCACAGGAAACCTTTAGTGGATGGGGATAGGAACAGGTTATCTCAGTCAGCCCAAAACCTTACACATTGGATGGTGTGGCCTGGCAAAGAGCAGAGGTGCCAGAGAGCACCACAGCCATCACCCCTAGAAATTCAAGTGCATGGACCCCTAGAAAAACATTTCTGTGATTTGACCACAGGAAACGTGGCACTGATGGAAGCACACAGTGCTTTGATGATCAAAGCAATCACTCATGTGCCAGGGGCAGAGGAAGAATCTCTGGGGGATGATTTGGGAAGCACAGCATTATTCTTTCCACAGTTCATAATGTCATTCAAACTCATGTATGTAAGAATGTTGCAACTGCTCAAATGATCATCTCTGCTAGCATCACACACATGGCAGAAATGCAGAGGTCAGGATTTTTGAGGCACTTCCCCAAGGAGACAGTCAATGTGACTCTCTCAAGTTCCCCATGTTTCTTGCACTGGAACTTCCTGGACAACAGTGTTGCATATTTTCCAGTGCCCGGATCTAACCCAAATTACATGTTTACACAACCCACATGAAATTCAGATTTTGATCAATGTGTGTTTTCATTTTTGGACAAGAGCTGATTTTCTAACTTAAGACAATCTTTCTAAAATAAACCATGTTTGCGCATAGGGTCAGGGCGTCTGGAGAGATCCTAAAACAATAATTAGTTTAAGTGAGCTTCCCATGTCTTCTCACTGCCAAGCAGGCTTCATTAGCAAGTACCAAGTATTCAACTCCTGATGGCTTCAACAGATAAAATAAAGACTTGCATTAGGAAAAGGAAGGTGAGTGGAATAAAATAGACAAGCAAGGAGAGGAAGTAATACCTTGAGAAAAAAAGGCAGACCATCATGATCTAAGTGCTGATTAAATCTGCTCCCAATCGATATTAAATGAATGTGACCATAGGGCACAAGTCCAATCTAGCAGGAGAGAGCATATTTCCCCTTTGATCATTCTCTGGTGTCAATGGAAACCCACTAGGGCTTGAAGAGATACCAAGTCATTGAGAGATGAATATCTAACTTAGCACACAGAAGGTGAATGAAAGTAAATTCGAGTTTCCACCCCACATCCTCAGATCCAGCACTGTCACTTGCATTTAATGAAGTCAGAGTACTCAGATTTCAGTCACCTGCCTATGCTTTCTGCCTTCACAGTCAACAATCTCTTCTTTCCTAGATATCAGGCTCTTGTTTCCTTTAGAAAGGCCTCCATGCCTCCCTCTCTCCAAAGTGAAAATAAAACAGGACAAGACAGATACCAGGTACCACAGCTTAAATGCAGCTAGTTCTTCATGCCAAGCAGTACAGCACAGGGCTGTCCAAATTCAGGGCAAGAGCAGAATGACTGTGTTACTTTTCATTTACGACTGACATTGCCATGTGAGTCTTTTCTCCCTCACAGTCTCACAGATCCCAGCAGAGTCCTGCAGAAAAGTGATCTTGAAGCAACAACCAACTGTACAATAGTAGGAACAACTGGGAACCAGGTAGTTCCTGAAGCAAAAGCTGTGGTAGCTTTGAGTGGAGGAGTTTGGAAACTGCTTATTTAGAGTCTCTGCAGGGAAAGCAAAAAGACATTTAAGGATCACCCTGCAGAGCCCTTCTGAAACCTCAAAGGTAACCAGACCTGCACATGAACCCAAGAGAACTATGTGAAAATTCAGCTTCCACCAGTAGCAGTATCTCAATCAACTAGCAGAGCCTCTTTGTTATACCTAGACAAAAAAATAAAAGAGGAAGATAGTACCTTTCACACTCTGCTCAGTCTCTTGAAAGATTAAAGCAAAGAGGGGATTTTTTAAAAGTACTTGCTTAGACGTTTTGGAGGAAAAGAACAACTCCTAGTTTTCCTTCCATATTTAGGCTGAGACTTATTCAGTATTTCCACTGTTGCGAAACAGAACACAGAAGAAAACAAATCTACTTTGACTACACAGAAGTGCCAACTAGAAAATAAGCCACAAAAGCTTGTATAAATACATGGATATCCCAAAAACCAAATGTACCTATCAAAGCATTGTTTAGAGTTTGTCTGAGTTGAGAGTGTAACTGAACTCTCTGTACTTGTTGCTAAGAACAATTTTACTCAAAATAATAACCAGGATTCAAACCAAGTAAGAAATAATGAACTCGGGTTTAATTGGTTTGCGAGAAACCCAATTTGCAAACGCTGTCCTTAGCCAGCTATTGAATATGACTGAGCCCAGAAGGCACTGTGATGAGTGACTTAAGTGGAGGCACCCTACATCCACCAACATTCCTGATGAATGAATGTGAAATCGGCAAGAATTGCTTTTATTTATCTTACTAAAAGCATTTCTTGGAAGGGCTGGAAAAATTTACTTCAGATGGATTTTTCAGCTGAGAACAAAGTTGTATTTATTATAATTATGCACTCTCCAGTGTGGCCTGCCTTGCTGAGAAAGAACATTAAATTCAGCTGTGCACGAACTCACGGAAATGACCTTTCTGAATGAAAATGCTGCAGCAAGAGACTTGTGGAGCATTCTCACTAAATAATAACCTACTGTCTGCAACTTGCAGATTAATGCTCAGTCCACTGATTTCAGCTGCTACTTACACAGGCACAAGTCCACATGAGGTCAATCAGCTGAGAATAAATTGTGTGTGTGGACAAATACAATATAGAGAACTGTACTTGGTCTCCAGTCCAGTATGGGTTTATGAACTTTTATTAACCATCGTGTCACAGCATAACATTGCAAGGCACTTTAAAGAGGTCTTTCCTGCAGGACACCCTGTGTTCCCTTTACATAAGGGGATCAAAGGTGTTATAGACACAAACTGAACAAGCTCTTACTCTAATGAGAGCAACAAATGCAAGAACGAACACTCACCACCCACACAGAAATAGCCTGCTCCCTCTTTGTGGAAGGATTATCTGAAAGACTTCTGCTCCATGGAAAACCCACACGCTTGGGGAGAAGATAGGTTAGCACTAAAGAACTAGCAAGTTAAACTGGAATGTTAATTTCATCACCAAATGAAAAGTGAAATGTGAAATAGCAAGAGTGCAAGACACATGCTTGTTGGGAAATTAAGGATGTCTTTTTAGTGTGCACATATAAAATGGCCTCCTTAGATACATCAGATGATCTTACTCTTTGCAAAAAGGTTGGATATCTCATCCTGTAAAGAATTTAACATAGACGTCTGAGTCTTCCCAGCAGCTGGGCAGTCAAATTCCTGGTGCCAAAGAAAGCAAGGCAAGCTTTCATGATGACGTCCACGGCATCTCATGGGCAACTGGAAGTCATTCCTCTGCCTGCCCATCCCAAGAGCATCCCACAATGATCAGGACCTGCTGGCAACCTGGTCCAGGCTCCCTCTCCCTTTCACTCCCAAGGTATGTATGGCAAGCTCTCATGATTCATGGCCATCTGAAGATTTTGGTATGCAGTTCAAAAGCCTAGAAAAGAGACTATCCTGTACTAAGCATCCAGAAGCCAAAATGCTGCTGTAAAAACAGTTTGCACTGCCAGCTTGGGTTCTGCACTCCCTTTTCAGAGTCTGCATTTGAATTTCAGGCAGCTCGAGCTTCTCCCATTGCTCTGCTCACTGAACCTGCTGCTTTGGTCCCAAATCTGTATCTCTGTGTGCTGCTGTCTCCAAGGGGAAATAAGATACAAGAAATTCCATGTCTTGACTTTGCTACAGAACCAATTAACTCAGCTGCAAAGAAGGAAAAGCGTTCCCTTAAACTGTTTTCTATGCAGTAAACAGACCACATACAATTTGTGAGGAGCACTAAAGCTTGATCCTCGTGTGTCTTCACATGTTCATTACTTACAGTAATGCTTTCCAGATAAATAGAAGAACAGTCTCCACTCAAGTATAGAAGAAGCCAAGTACAATAAAACTGTATCTTGACAATTAGGTAAAGTTTGACCATAGTACCTGAGGGCATTAAAAACCTTTGGACCAAAACCTCGTAGAAGAAAAGCAAGTGTTTCTTAGTTAACAATTAATAATTTAGACCTGAAGACTTTCATCCAGACATCCAGCTGAACAGGAAAATTACACAGCATTTATACAGCCAGTACCACACAATCCCCTGGTATTTTGATACAAAAAAATACCATTCATAGTACATTTGCCATTTTAATGTCCACACTGTAGATGAGAAATGTGAAATTACTTTCTTAATATCCTGTGGTAAGCCAGGATCACAGAGTTCTTGTAAAACTACTTGTGTGTCAAAGGGAGTACATTGGGGCTTTTAAAAAATACTTTTAATAGTATTTATAAATCCACCCTAAAAAAATCCGAAACAAACAACAGCTAAACCCAAAAAAATTTCTACTTTTTCCCCATTGTTTACATTTGCAGTAATCTTTTGGGTTAAGTAAACTAGCAAGACACTTCGCCCTCGAGAGCCCTCATGACTGTAGCATATGCAAGATGCCTGCTGCCAGGACAGGGAGAAAGCTGACCAACACAGAAGCAGTGCAAGACTTGTAAATGTACAGGTTAATAGGTTGAACCAGATAAAAAGAAGTATGTTTAAAGACCATTTCTTTAATTAGAGACACTAGTTAAAATCATAAACAAGTTTTACATTGCACCCTGTCCTGAAAGAAAGTACCTTCAGAAGGACTGTTGGCAGGCAGTGCCTGTGTGAGAGAAGAGCCACTGATAGTAAGAGCTCTCAGCACAAGAATACAAATAAACAAAATCTAGGGTCATTAATTTCAGAGTCTGTGCCAGCTAGAACTTAAGGTTTCCAGAACTGTAAAATTAACTTTTTCTGTGTAATGATAAAGGCTACATCAACAGCAGCACTCAGCCAGCCTGCAGATTACACTCATGCAAGGTACACAGTTTCGTGAACACAAATACACCTATCATTTGTTTGGTTCCAAAAGATCAAGATGCAAGAGGCACACACCACCCAGCCAGGTCACTGTAAACATCTTGTCCAGTGCTGCTTTCCTCCCCTGAAGAACTCCACGTTTTCCAGCTGAAGCCAAACTGTTCGCTGCTTGCATATGGAGATAGTTTATTAGGACACACTGAATGTATTTAATCCTTTGGTTGCACTTCTAAAATCTTTTAGAGTAGGATTACAGCAAGAAGAGTTTTGGTTATATACTGTTAGATAACATAACACAGACAAGAAACCATCACTCTCACTCTTTGTGGACCCCAAAGTTTATCTGCTCTGTTAAAGGCTGTGAAAAAAGGAGATTAGTGTGAGCCTCATCCATACCAGGAATTCAGCAAGCCCTTACATTTCATACCAGCCTGAAGTTACATGCCAGCAAAGGTGAAACAAGGCAACAACAGATTTGTCTGGCCCTTAAACAAAAGTTTTCCTGGCACGATGCTTCTCAATAAATATATATCATGCTGAAAATAAAGGAGTATTGCTTCTCCAGCTAGTCCATCTAGAGAAAGCAGACTGCAGGTTTTAGAACACAAAATGATTGCTCCAGACCTCCTGAATTCATCTTTGGCACAATGATCCTTGGACTTTGCAGTCAAATGATGGGCCTAAAAGCACAAAATGGGTCTAAGGAGAAAAATCTCCCAACTCTTGTTTTGACAGCCTAACCACTGGTTTAGTATGATCACAGACTCTGGAAAGTAGAGATAAAAAGACCAGAAAAGCAAGAAACTCAGTAAAAACAATGAGCCACAAATATGAGTGATATTAATAACCAAGTATGTGAGATGCAAAAATTCCTAGTGAGATGGGTAGGAAAAAGGAGCAAAACAATGATACAAAAAGAGAACAATACAGCTAGGAAAAAAGTAGATGAAAATATGAACTCTTATTTTTGACACAGCAATTTAAGACAGACTCTCTCGGCATCCAAGTGCTAAGTGTCAGTAAATGGAGACAATCAGCAATGACAGATGTCTGCAAGCCTGTTTCATCTAAACTGCAGATCACAGGAGGCTGGAGAGTCAAATGCAAGCTGTTTGTGAAGTTTGCATCTTCTAAAAAGACAGAAGTCAAAACGACAAGGTAATCTGAAGACAACACAACACAGGCATAGTCCTCTTCCTCCTCTTCAGCATTCACTCTTTGAAAAGCAGTGTGCAAACAACAAATGAGACAACCACTAAAAAAAAGGAGGAATTCATCACACAGGGGACTCAGACATGAGTCATGACTTTCACATGCATTCAGGTAGTTACATGCATTCCAAGCAGAGTAAAGGTCTTTCAGATCATACCTGAAGAAAATTCTTCCACCACCCCCCCACCAAGAAGAGAGGCAATTTTGGTAATTTTACAATTACAATTGATACACAGGATGTGATGAAGTCAGCCCAGGATGAAGCCAGCCCACTGTTGTGGCCTTGAAGACTGCCTTCTTCAAAGGTTTTGTTCAGTGTTTACAACACCCCTGTACTATGCCCACCACCTCCTCCAGCCCTTCCCTTGCCTCCTGGTTCATTCCGATCTCAGCCCCCACTTAACCCTTTCATTCCACACCAGTCACTCCCAATTCTTGTTTAGCTCAGCTCTAAAAGGCCCTGTTGGCAGTCATCCACAACCTGTGATTTAAAGAGGATCCCAAACAGAGAAAGAGGTTTTTTAAAAAACAAGCAACTACAGACACAGTGTAAACAAATAATAAGCTTATTACAAAGAATGAGGAATACAGAACTTAGCAAGGGAGACCACTTATGCATATTTTGCACTCTTTCTGTATCAGGCCTCTGGTGTGGCTGCCACAATTACCCTGTTGTTTGACTGGCAGCATTATCCCAGACTGTCTTGATTATGAGCTCTGATTCCATCATAAGTTAAAAAAAAAAAAGGTCTCTTGTGGACAACAGTACTTGACCTGCTGGTCATATCTGCATGCTGGGACATGAGAGAAAAGAGTGAATCAGTTCTGCTCACTAAAAAGCCTCTGCACTGTCTGCAGGCAAGTCATTAATGGTCAAGTGTCTTCCCTGCTTCCAAAGGAACACTTGACACCTTTTACACAGGGAAAGCTCAGGATTCCTGGCAAAACACACTCTTCATAGCTGTTTCTACAGCTTATCAACCTTTTCACCTTCAATTTGCTCTTCAGCCAGCAGGAGACAAAATGAAAAATAAAAGTAGCTCTGTAACCACTGGAGCTCCCTAAAGCTGATCTCCCATAAGTGCTTTCCACAAGGCTGACTGACTTTGCAGGCTCACAAACTGTGAGCTCCAACTGAGGCTCTGGTAAGAGGTAGGGCATGTATCAAATCAGTCAACCCAACTTACAAATTTCCTCGTGCTGGTAAGTTCACTAGTGTAGCTTCTCACTCAGTGATTCCCTGTTCGTTTGGGGTTTTTAAGGTGTCTCTATGCCTATCTGTTTTCAGAAATTCTGTTGAAATTTTATGCATCTTTGAGGTATCTTCCTATCAAATTTCATTCAAGTTGTTCAGCAGCTTCAAAATAGATGGGGAATAGACACTGATAACTACATAATGCTCACCTTCTTCTGTGAACTATCTTCTTTCATTAACAAAATCCATTTTCCTGCTCAAGTCACTCTCTCTCTCTCCCTCTCCAGGACATTTAGCAAATGTCAGTATCCTGACAAGCTCCCTCAGCCTGAAGTAGAACCAAGAGAGGGTTAGTCTCTGCTTTTCCCATGTTCCCTCCCAAATCTCAAAAATAAACCCCAATGAGCAATAAAACAAACAAAAAAAACCCAAGCCAAAACACAAAAAACCAAACTCAAACAAAAATCCAAACCCCATGGACCTCTGCTCGAGTTGCCTCTGAAATTTTTATTACTGCCTTGCATACACCAAAACTAGAGATGAAATAAAAACACATCACTACTAGAAGTAACAAACTTCCACCTCATAGTAATGGAGAAGATTAAAGAGGAAAGAAGGGAGAATCCTCTTCTTTATTGCTAGCAGATCTTTCCTTTCTTGAGGTTCACTCTTTCCACTGCTAGTCCTAAAGACTGCAGTCAGGAATGCAAGGTCTTGATCCTCTACGGGAGAAGGAAAGGTCCCTGTTGTTTCTTATTCCCTAAACCTAACACCTTGCAGCTTGTCAGTCCTGGTAGCTGCTTCCCATACCCACCTACACCTCTGCAACCCATTTTCAGCAAGATGCCATTAAAAATGCTGCTGGCCAAAGCTCTGTCCCCTCGGGATCTGCACTGGGGATCTCCTGTCAGTCACTTGCTCATAAGCTTCCTGTGCACGGTCAGTGTTTGGATTTGGTTTATAATATGCCAGCAAAAAGTGCTTGGGGAGAAGGAACCATCAGCAAACTGCATCTGAATCTCCTACACAACCCAGTTTTCACATCCTTTCTTTCTCTGGCCAGGTTGAACCAGCCTCGGGCGATGCCACGTGGATGGATACTGGCTCAGCAGAGAAGGCCTGCAAACAAGCAGCACCACAAGCTGCCTCCACACAAAATACAGTCTCTCCCTTCTATTTGCAGGTGTTGTTCAGGGCACAGCATATCAGGGAGCATTGGCCACATTGGCATTAAATGGTGTGTCCTGCTGCATCCGTCTGCCACCATCACCTACCTCACTTTACACCTAGGAAACCCTTGCATCTGAACTGCTCTGTTACAGTTCCAAAAGCCATTGAACAGACCACAGCCATCATCTAAAAATTATACTAGAGGTGGTGATCCCACTGATAATCACATCATTAGAGAAGCATCAAGCTTTTCCTTGTCCAAGCAGATAAACAGCAGGTCTCTGCAGCACCTCGAGCTTTCCTTTACAGTCAAACAGTATCTCCTGCTGAAATAATGGAAAAAGCTTCATTTGTGACTGCTACACCAACACACTTCTTTTAACAAGCAAGGTAGGGCCATGCAATTCCTGCTTGGCAAGCCTGTCCTCTCCAGTCAGCTGTTATTTCAGGCACGTTTGTTATGTGCACTCTTCACAGGGCCAGCCACACAATCGCCTGTCAGAGCTCCGTTGCCACAGCGCCCAGGTGTTAGCATCTCAAAACATCTCTTCTTAGCTGTGGGCTTTCTAATCACACAGAACGACAGGGGGAAGGAGGGACCCAACTTCCCTGTCAGCATCTCTCAATGAACTCATACAAGAATACCATCCCTCACCCTGTGCTCTTTTCCTTCTGACTCAGAAGCACAGACCAAAACCTGGCACAATCAGGTTGTCCTGTAATGTGCAATGAGCATCTCTGCCCTGCCATGACTGATGGCTCTTCCAAGACTATCACCAGTCCTGCCTCAGAGACAGCTTTTGAGATCTCTGACATGCTGAGTCTTTTCCCCCACACTGAAAAAACAGCAGCACAGCTTGCCTGCTTGTCTTGGATTCATGAACCCCCTGAAACAAATGCAAGACAGGACTGTGTAGAGCCATAAAGTCACTGGTTAAATGCATTAATAAGCTCAGAGGATTCCAATGCAGCTAACCAGAAAGGGCAAATTCTTACCCTGTAAAGCAGGGCAGCTGAGATCAGAGGAATATCCCCAAACCTGGTACCAAGTACACATTGTCAGGAGACAGAACAAAAGGCCACGTGCAGCTCGGCATTACTGAAACTGCTGGACATGCCCGACAAGGAGACCTTTGCATAGGCACAGCCACAACCACAGGGCACATCAGCGACAGCACTACATGAAGAAGTAGGCCACAGAATCATTAGCCCAACGACAGCTTTTTGCCACAAGCAAAAGTCTGTTCAATCCTCCCAATGTGACTTAAAGGGGAAAAAAGGCAAAAAGAAAAGGTAGGCGGTTTGCATTTACTAAATACATTGCCCATTACCTCAGAGGATGGCCATATGGAGGATCATAAAGAAACACAAACTATTACCAACATTAGTGCCTTTCTAATACCACAGAAAGATGAAGGTGAACGTCAACATAATACCAGGTTAATACAGGCTGACAGAGCCATATAAAAGAGCCAAGTTTCCACATTTGCCAGCAGAAAAGCAGCTGTTGAAGATGCTTAGGGGAGCAGCAAAGTGAGGGTTCAGTGGGAGTTTCAGCCAGGTCGGAATAACTGCTGTTGAAATGTGACCAAACACTGAGTGCATGCATCCTCTGCCTCCCTAACGGGGCCAATGGCAGATCACCACTTTGGGCAGGACCCCTGCTGCCAAGCCCCACCTCATACAGCAAAGCTAGTGCTCAGGGACACTCAGTACTGGATGCTCCCACTAGCCAGAAGTGGCTGACCTGGCCCAACAGGTCGGGAGGCTGGAAAAATTCCCAACCATAGCAAAACAACTCTGGCAGATCAAACTTTCCAAGTTCCCTTCTGGGACACGACAAGTCTGGAACAGTTGCCCAAGTTCATTCTTTAAAGAGCTGCTATATTTTTGTTAACTAATATTCGCAGGATGGCAGGGAAATTCTCAGAAAGGCAATGACAGGTCCCAGTCACAGAGATGCCTTGACTTTCATGAAAAAATCTACCACTCTCCTTCCCAGGGTTCACTGAACATTTTCAGACCAGGCTTTCCATCTGCTGCCCAGCTGCAGAGATGCAAGTTGAAATTCTTATAGCATTTTGTGTAATTATGAGTGCACCTCACAAACACAATTTAATCAGCAGGAAAGCATGCTATATAGACGAGACACAGGAGTTCATGGTGGTATAATCATCACAGAAAGAGCGGTCCTTAACCCAGCCTGCAGTTATTTAGAGGTTCCTGTTCTGAGCAAGTACACCACGTACTTTGATCTCTGCTGCCTCCTGCCAAAACTGTGGATATTAGCAAGCCAAAAAACCAAGAGACACAAATATATGGCAGACAAAATACATCCTATGGTTACACAAGCAGCTCTCCGCCTGAAGGAACCTGATGAATTTCAGGAGACACAGAAGCGCAGGTGTAACTAATTACCTTTACCTTAAACAAAACAGTTGTTTTAAATTTACAGATGTGGAGCCTGTTACATGAGAACTGCAACTTTGCTGTTCAGTTCACAGACTATCTGAAGTGATGCTCTGAAAGGGTCTGAATCCAGCCAAAGCCTTGGATGAAGTGTGGTAACTCCACATTGGTGCAATCAGAGCTGTGGTCACAGCCTTGGATAGAAATTGTGTTACAGGGGTGTTAGCCACAGTGACAGTCACGCTGAGTTATTCCTTAAAGCAAGGATCTGTCCTCTTTGTCACATATGATGCATCATGCCTCAAGTTACAGTACTTCAAGCAAACTCTTTAATTTGGGCTGAAATCAGTCTTTAAGAACAGGCTTCTGCCAGATTTTGGCTTAAAACCACCTTATTAAAAAAAGATGGATTCCACAGACTTGTCACATAGTTAACATTCACTTAAATCTCTTGTTTTTAAAGAAAACAACAGTTGAGAAAACTATGTGATAATTAAGCTGCAGGCATGGGAAGCAGACAGATAGTTGAGATAGTCAAATAACCTTTATTCTGCCCTGTAGAGACAAACTACGATAGAAAAATGAATCATGTTTGAAGTTTTTCATTAGAAATTTTATCCAGTTCATTTTGAAATACATTACTTTCTTATTTCCTTCTGCCTTAAACCGAGAGGGAGCACACAGCTAAGGTGTGCTGCTTAGGCTATACTTCTACAGCTGCTACTGAACACAACTAGATTTCTTCCTGTGATGTTTATCCTGATTTTATTACAACATAATTGGAATACTTCTGCTTGTAATCTACTAATAAATGCTTCCACTTGAGTTAACAGAGTTCTGTGCTCTGATTACAAGTAAAACTGCAATGAATAGCCATGGAGACATGGACTCGGCATAGAAGATAATAGCTCATCATTTTCTCTTTGATCCACCTTAGTTAAAAGAAAGGTCTTTTACAATCCTGGGCAGCCTGGACCTATTTTAACCTGAAAAATCAGACCTTCCTGCAGAGCACAGTGTGTTCTCCTGAATGTTTGTTCAGTGCTAGGCAGTACAGCTCCACCTCCTGAATTATTTAAAGGACGCATTTCTTGCAGCCCAGCCTGAGACCACCAGGTCTGTGGTACAGTTCTTCCAGGTGAGGAGGCAGACTGAGCAAGAAGCTCTCCCTGACAGCAGAAGCAATCGGGACATAGCAAATGTGTGCAAGGTATATGGAAGTAGGCAGCAGTCACCAGAGGCAGTGAGGGCAACAGCACTCTGGAGAGGACAAGAGACAAATGCTGTCAAAGTTTCAGGTAGAAACACAGGAACCTTTGGTGCAGAGATCTTCCAACTCCAGCACTGCCCTGCTGCAGGTCTTCTCTATGAACTCATTGGCTCTGAGGAAATCAGGCTCTAAGGCAACACCAAAGCAGATTCAGTTTTGTTACATGCTTATTTCTCAAGATCCTACATTACCACTCTGGTTTTTGAGTGGGCAGCTGTCAATCTCTAGTGTGCAGTGAGATAATACCAGCCTTTTGACAGACAGAGTATACATTTAAAATCTAAAAAAAGCTGTGAGAGTTTTATATAGACAAACTATGGAAAGGAAACGAGTAAAAGATGCATCCCCATCCAAGAGCTCTTAAAGAAAACGTAGGCAGCCAAAGCTGTTCTCCCCCACTCTCATGTATTGTACCACTCAAGACATATTGTTTTAGGCTTAGTTCTGATGCACTGACTAGAGAGTATACCCACAAATCACAAACGCCACTATTCCACATGCAATCCAGATGTACAATTGCTTCCACACCCACCTACTTTTTTCTTTCCTCCTTTTCTACTTCCTATTCCTTTGACTAGTGTATAAACTGTCTGAGGCAGAGAGCATCTTGCACAGTCTTCAGAGCAGCTATGACATTTTTATTAGTATGTATAGTGTTGAAGAGACTCACAACTACCATACAGATAACCCTACCACTTGACCACTGCTCACAGCTGGGTACCACAACAACCAGAGAACAAAACAGTTCTGAGATGTGCTTGTTTATGTTTAGTTTATGTACCTCAGCCTGCAGGTGAAATGGAGCAAGCACCAAGACTTCCATCTGTTAAAGGCAGTTGAGACAATGTGGAAAACACACAGTTCAACACAATACTACATCTGGCTCCCTAGGGCAGCAACAGCCAAGTCTTAGCCTCAGTGTGGCTGATGGGGATTTGGGATGGCTCTACCAACAACGCATTACACAGCTTTTAAAGTAGATCTGGTACTCTCAACACCTTGAAAAGAAGAACAGAATTCAAGAGAGGCATAACATCTCTAATCAGAGACAAACTCCTTGCCTCTTCCTTCTGCAGAAGTATTGAGAAGTATTTTAGTGGACATCTTCCAGAAGGACACATCCATCTGCATCCCTGTGACAATAAGCACAATGCACCCCATGGCACCAGTGACCATAGTCATAGATCAGCATCTCATTATCTCTGACCTTCAACAAATGCAAACTGCAATTTGTACTTTATACAGAATACATGATATCAAACCAGAAGTCATCATATTCCATCCATGCTCTCCATGGGGTAAAAAAGTCATACTGACTCTATGAACCATAAGATCCAGGTCATGCACAGGTGGCTTGGCCAAGTGCAGTCCTTGCCGAGTGTCACTGAACATACACATCACGGTGGGAAGAGTTACTGGTGTCTACACTGCTGGACTCAAGACCACCACTGGAGATGTGAACAATACGTATTGCAGCATAGACAGGAAACAGAGTAAAGAGATGAAAAAGAGGGAGCCAACTTCATTAAGACCCTTTCCAGGCATGACAAAAGTAGTAAGTGAGTGGTCGAAGCCTACAAAGACAAGGCCTAGTTCTCCTCATCCCAGCTGAAACACGCTCCCTGTTCCTTCCCGCTGCCCACAGGTTTGCACCGAACCTCCTCTCTGCTGTTCCTGCCATGGGAAGACCAGCTCACCTGTCCTGGGCAGCACCACACCAGTCCCACTTTCCTGCTGACCCACGCCCTCTGGCCAGCTGTGCCGCTGCCACCCTCCAGCTCACTCCAAACCTCCTTCAGCCCTGTTCCCTCACAGGTCACCTTGCTCCCTGTCACCACCCCCAAAAGATACCTGCACCTCCACCCGCAGGCCCCTGCGCACCTGCCAGCTCCAGCCTCCTACCCTCACTACAGCCACCTTTCCCTTGGTGTCCAGTCAAACATCTTTCTCCTTCCTCTTGCAGCCACTCTGCCGCACAAAGCCCCTGCAAGCGGCACTGCCACCCATGCCTGGATCCCTACACCACCTCACCATCTCCACGGTACACAGGAACTCTCAGACCTAGGGCTCTGCATCTCCTCCAGCTTCACTCAAGTCATGGGGCTCCCCAAACATTAGGCGGGCCCCCAAAAGCCTCTTCCCCCTGGCACCTCATGCACACCCTGCCAGCCCCGCCGGACCCCCTGCCCCAAGGGCCGGCGCAGCCCCCCGNCGGAGCGGCCCCCCCCGTACCTGGGTAGGCTCCGCGCCGGCGGGCAGTCCCTCGGGCAGGGCCTGGAGCAGCAGCAGGGCCATGGCGGCGCGGAGCCTCCTCGCCATCCCCCCCACCCCCCGCTCCCGCCTCCCCGGCCCGACTGCGGCCCGGGACGGGAGCCCAGGGGCACCCCGCGCCCGGACCCGCCCTCGGCACTCGGCTATTGGGCGGCCGGCGCGGCTCTCGGCTTGCCATTGATTCAGCGCGATGTCGCTTAGGACAGAACCGGGAGGGGCGGGGCCTGCGCGCAGGGAGCTGCCATCTTGAGTGTGGCATAGTGGGGCGGGAGCCTGCGGTCGCACTCGGGCCGCCATGTTGTGAGTGGCGGAACTGGCTGGAAAGGGGTGCGGGGGCTGCACACACACAACAGCCCCCGCAGTGGAACCCCGTGAGCACAACTGAGCACTGCGAAAAGGGGGTTCACAGGCATCCTCCTCCACAGTCACAGCCTCCCTGTGGCAGGCAGGCACTCATCCTCCATTCAGCTGGTCACTCCTGCTCAGCCTTCTCCCCAGTGCACTCACACTGCCCCAAACCCCAACAGCCCGCCCGGACCTGGGCACACCGGGAAGTGCGGCATGGAGAGGGTGCTGGGAGGGCAGCCTCGGCATGGCACTGGACTCAAGGCATCCAGTGGATAGCAATGTGTTGGTGCCAGCACCATTGGGAGACAGGAGCAGCATGAAGAAGAGAATCTCCCTCTGCAGCTGTGTCTCCCAGCATGTCCCCACATACTGATCGTGCACACTCCCAGCAGGAGTGGGGGCACCGGCACTTGGTATTGATTCACAGCTCAGGAGAAACAGCCCATGTTTCTGGGGCAGTGTCAGAGGGTTTCTGCCTCTCCCAGCGTGCCAGACAGCCTCCATGCTGGATTGGCATCATGAGGTTCATCAGATGTTCAGATAACACATTAAGAAAGGCCAGAGAAAAATAATCGATTTAGCAGCTTATCTCCTGCCCTGGCTTTTTTCTATCAGGGCAGTCCTCAGGCACACCTAGCCCTGCTGGATCAGCTCACCCACCTGCTGCTGCTGTGGGCCAGCAGGCGTTCACCCACTACACCTTCACCATGCTCGCTCCTCTTCCTGTGACAGCCAGAGCCCGGCCTCCACCGGCCCTCAGCCAAGCTCTCCCGCTAGGACTGCCAGTGCTTCAGGGAGCCCAGCAGCCTCCCCAGCCCGTACTCAGGCTCTGTTGCAGACCAACGTGACATCTTTGGTATGGTTACCATTTGAAGTGAGGTCGTAACCATGCTGGAACACTGACATTTCCACCACACACAGTTATTGAAGGAGCTTTATTCCTGTTCCCAGCTAGCCCTGAAATTAGAGGCACAGCAGGGAGAAGGCATGGAGTTCACGGGAGCACAGGACAAGCCCAGATCAGGTATGACTCATTGTTGGAGAGCAATTAACACTTGCTGCTCTTCCCAAGCAGGGATGTGTCTGGCTCTGACTCTTTGCCATGAGGTTTCTTTCCTGTTGCAATGGGAAATAGAGGCCAGGCTGGCCACAGCTTGGCAGCAGCCCCTCTGCTCCCCAGTGAGACCAAGGTAGGCTGGGACTTACTGTGGTTTTGGGGAGGGCTGGCAGGCACTGGCTGCTGTGACCATGTCCAGACTGATGTGAGCTGTTGAGATGACTTGAATCCTCGGGGGGAGATTCCAGTTACAACCTAGAAACCTAGAAACCCTGCTGAGCTGAACTGTCAGCTGGCATAAATCCATGTTTATCTGAAGAGGGAATCCACTGCTATAAGCTCAGGGAGGCAGAGGGATGGTCTGTCTTGGGGATGGCTTGCCAATTCTACAAGCCCAGAGCAAACCTCTTACTCTGTGCATAAGCCATCAACTGCACCGTGTCCCACTCCCCAGGGCAGGGGAAGAGCTGATGCAAGATGGCAATAGCACTTCAGGGAGTCTCTGAGTTCCATTGCCCCTCCAGTACAGCTAGGGACAGGAAAAAAGGAGTGGCCAAACAGCTGAGGCTTTGCTGCCATGGTCCCAAGCTTGGCTTTGTGTGGCTGCTGCCCCGGAATCACTGGCCACAAAGCTCCCTGCCCTGCCAGGGGCCCTCCAAATTGCCCAGGAAGGAAGGGTGAACAGCAAGAACAGGGAAAAGGCAGTTTTCGGGTGCTACAGTACATCATTTTACAAACATCGCTGTGCTCCCAAGCATCCCAGAGGCACCTCAAACCCAAAAGACTGCTACAGGTACTTTTCTGAAAGTCCTCACAGCTGGTTTGGGTGTAGGACAAGAGCAGCTTGAGCTAAGGAGCTTAAAAAAAGCAGAGAATAGAGATGTATCTTTGTGGTTTCTCTCCACTCCCAACAGGAGTGACATCTGATTCATTTCATGTGCTTGTCAATTTCTTTAATTGTGCTTTAACAAGAGATCTAATAATGCCCAGGGAACAGATATACAAGTTTGAACATGTTTTCCTACTTTCTGCTATGCTATTAATTATTTCAGAGCTCTTTTACAGCTTTCTAGCAGTAGCTACATGTGGTTGGAGACATTAGCCTTTGCCTGTTGCAGCTGGGGATACAGCTTGGGACTTCAAGAAGTACCTTTGGGTTTGGCTGAAGGAGCAGAGTGGGTAATGTGTCTCTACCCAGGCATGCGGCTGATGCGAGAATGCTGCTGCCCTGGAGATCTGACATGTATCCCTGACTGGAAGGAGGAACATGGATCATCCTCTGGGCCATGGGGCTCTCTCAGAGCAGCCATGTCATGTGGCTTTGTTAGAAACATGCTTGTCCCATCATGCCAAGACAAGCAGAGAGCCTGGATGCAGCTGATTGAAAGCAAGGGCTTTAGTCGAGGAATTGGGCTCCTTTTTCCCCCAAAATGGGCTGCAGCAAACTCAAGCTGCTCATCTGTGGGGTGGGAGAGGCCTCCTGGCAGGCCCAAGATAGCATAATGAAATTCTGCCTGGCCATGAAGTGTAGGAAGGGTCCCAGGCCCCACAAGAGGATGAGTGTAACTGTGAGCACAGCACAATCACCTTTTGTGACTTGCCCTGGGACTTTGCAGCCCCAAGAACCTCTTGAGGAAGACTGCCATTGAATGGCCAAGAGTTTCAAAGCTCATGCCATCCCTCACACTCTTCCTCCTTCTCCTCACCCTCACCTTGATGCTTGGTCAGTCACAAAGCCCACACCTTTCCCTTCCAAGGCAAGCATGAGACCCATGTACCAGCCCAGCCCAGAGAACCAGACACAAGTATCAGCCAGAAGCACAACCCACAGCTGTTTTTTAAAAATCACCGCATTTATTTTTCAACCTTCCTCTATTGCTTGCAATTGGCTGCTATTCAGAGCCTGAGTTAATGCCTTGAGAAGAAAGAGAGGAGCTACTGGAGAGTGTTCAGTGGAGGGCCACAAAGATGATGAGGGATTTGGAGTGTCTCTTACGAGGAGAGACTGTGAGAGCCAGGCCTGTTCAGTCTGGAGAAGACTGAGAAGGATCTCATCAATGCATATAAATGTCTCAAAGGCAGCTGCCAAGAGGATGGTGCCAGGCTCTTTTCAGTGGTGCCCAGTGACAGGACAGGGAACAATGGCCATAAACTACACCACAAGAAATTCCACCTCAACATGAGGAAGAAATTCTTTACATTGAGGGTGGCAAAGCATTGGAAGAGGCTGCCCAGGCAGCTTGCGGAGTCTCCCTCTCTGGAGATACTCCGGAGATACACATACACAGGATACATTCCTGTGTAACCCTGCCTCAGCAGGGGGGCTGGAATACACGACCTCCAGAGGTCCTTCCAACCCTAACAATTCTGTGATTTCTGTGTCTTCTTCCCCTTGTCAAAGCGGGCACGGAGACAATTGTCTCCTAAAACTGCAGTTTCATGGTTCTACTGTGGGGACCAGAGATGTCGGACAAGGATGACGGTGCTCAGAGGAATGGAAAAATTATAGCTAAAAACAATTAGCTATTTCTTTCCTGGATTGTGGCAATCACAGAGTGAATAGAACCTGAGAGCAAGGAAGGCATAGTTCGAGCATTGACCTCTGGACTTTGGGATGGTCACTCTCATGGTACAGAGAGAACAGGTCCCTTCGCACTTGCCAAGACATGATCCAGCTATTGGGAAGAGGCTACTATGGTGGTTTAAGGCAGGAATGTGGTCTGGTTGCTGGTAAAATGGTAGGATATCTGCTTTTGGAGGTAGAACTGTGCTATGAGGCCCAAGGGAGAGAGCCTCATGGAGCCAAACCCAGTGAGGCCCAGACAGGCTGGATCAAAGGAAGGCACAGGAAGCACAGGCATCTCTCAGGGCAAGAGGGACATGGGAAGGCTGGGACATGGCCAGCAGCAGATGGGGATGGCTCAGGACAAGCCAAAGTTCTGCAAGCTGGACACGCAGAGTCAGATCCTGATTCTACAGTGGAAGAAGGCTGCCAAGAAGGTGCTGGGTGGGGGAGCAGACCTGGACTGGACTGTGCCTCTGACCCTGCTCAGGAGACATGGGATTAGTGGTGGCAGGAGGCCAGAGGGGTGCGATGGCTCCTGAGGTAGTCTCCATTCACAGTCCTTTGTTAAAATAGACATACGGCACTTTGTCCCCATGCTTGGCCATGATGCTGTCACGCAGCTCCACCTCAAGGTCAGCCAGTGCAAGGGAGCTGTGGAGAGACGGGATACACACTGAGAGCCATGATCCTTCTCTCCAGCCACCAGTCAAGCCACCCTCCCTCCACTGCCATTTGAGGCCTCTGCAATTCCTGGGAGCTTGCAGGCTCAAGGCAAGACCCACCACCCTCCCCTCCCAGTGCTGGAAGGCAAAGAGCTGCCCATGGAGCTGGGTGTCCTGTTGCTCCCAGCACAGAGCTTACAGAGCAGGGGAGCCACATGCTCTCCTGCTGCCCTGGGCACCAGTGTGTACAGGCAGGCACTGCCTTGGGTTGAAGGGTGGGTGCCCATCATGCTTCTCCTAGGATTGGCAGAGAAGAACTAGGGGAGGAGGAAGGCTCCTGAGATCCCATGCAGAAGGGGGAAGCAGTGGAACAGGTACCATCGCTGTGGGAAGAGGGCGCAGGCTGCTGGGACCATGAACAGGAGGCTGTGGGACAGAGAAGAGAGGAGCATTAGTCTTGGGGATCCCACGTATTTGCCCTCCAGCCATAGGAATTTCAGCCCAAGAAGTGCTGCTCACACCCCACGACTCCCAATAACTGGGGAAAGCCCAAGCTGAAAGGTAAGCAGCTTTGCAATATCTTCCAGGAAAGAAGTATTTTTTAAAGCATCCCTTTGGAGCCGTACTCCAGGGACTCATGGGCAGTTGAGCAGTGAGATACTTACAAGCCCCCGCAGAGCAGCACCTGCAGAGGTCCGTGGAGAACCCGGATCCGCTGCAAGAGAAGAGCCAGGAATGAGTCCCTGGCTTCACCACAAGACCCACTCATAGGGTGGGCAGACTTCTCCCCTCAATAGGGCTGAATGCCCAACACGTCTGGTGTGCACCAAACCCTGCCACCCTCCCACAGCCTCTCCATGTCACTTGAGAAGCCTCTGGTGTATCAGTGACTCAAGTAGGGAGCAAAGCAAACTGGACTCTGCAACTCCCCATTTGGTCCCCAGCATATTAGCAGCTGGGAAGCAGGGCTGGGGCACCACAGAACCCACTGGCAGGAAAAACATGCACTCACCTGCATGAAGGTGAATTTCTCCAGCCGCTCCATGATGATGGGCAAAATAACTAGGTACAGAGAGTGAAGGTCAGCCCAGATCCCAGAACAGCTATCCTGCTAGCCAGCCTGCAGAGCTGACCCAGCAGGACCATCCACCTGGAGGCCATGGAAGCAGCTAGTTATGCTGCAGGCTACTGGGTGTTTGCTGACAGCAAGGACCTGACACAATGTCCAAGACCCCCACACACCTATCTCTCAGGCAGCATGGTCTGTGTTCCTCATGCTCCTGTCCCTCCTGCTGGGCTTGCAGCATGTCAAGGGTCTCAGGAGCAGAGAGGATGCCAGGCTGCAGGGTGAGGAGCTAGGGCCAGAGAGCACGACATGCATCCTTGTGGGGCCAAACTGCCATAGGAGCACTCCCTGTCTCCTGGACTGTGGTTTGGTGTGAAGGGGGCTGGGGGCTTGGATGTCTCTGATGTGAATGGCAGGATGAGGAGAGTAAATGCCATCTGGGATGCCTCACCACTCTCCCTCTTCTTCATGAGGGAAACTGAAGCAGGGGAGGGCAAGGTGGTGGGTCCTGGAGAGTCCCCGGTTCAGTTGTGCACCCTCCTGCCCTGCACTCACTCATGCCTGGTGCTGCCATGGTGATCCTGGAGAGCACAACCTGCGCGATGCCCTTCACTGCTGCCCTCTGCAAGTAAAATCAGCAGGTGAGTCCCGGCAGCGCCGTGCCCCAACCCGTATCCCCATCTCCACACTCACCCTGGAGCGGCCAAGCTCGCTGTTGTTCTCATCTGTCACTGTGATCCCGTTGATGATCTCCCTGAAGGGGACAGACAGCCATGAGTGCAGGACTGGATGGCCGGGAAAGCATGAGGACACAGCAACGGGGTGAGGGGGTGCCAGGGGAGTCCTCTATGCGCAGCAGCCCCGGATGCCCCTAGAGCACGGGACTCCACCACCCCGGGGCACCGCGGTCCCCAGCCCAGCCGATGCTGCCATCTTCAGGGCACAGCTGCGAGCAGAATCTGGCCGTGCTAGGGTCAGACACTGCCTGGGACACGCAGAGCCAGGGGACAGTCCCTCGCACAGCACCTGAGCTCCTTGTGTCGTGACTTATGGGGAACCCCGAGCAGCAGACACGAGTCACCACAAGGACCCGACTTGGGGTATCCCAGCATCATGGTATCATGGACTGGGGTTCTCCCACGACATGCAGGTCTTTGGGTCTGAGGGATCTTCCAGGACAGATCCCAGAACAGCTATCCTCAGCCAAAAATCCTGCTTCTGCTCTAGGTGGAGGCTGAGCCATCCCACCCAGCACCTTCCACCACAGACACAGCACTGCAAATGCACAGACCCCAGTTCACCTCTCTCCAGCTCCCAGGATGGGAATCCAAGGCAGGGAGGCCAGGCAGCCCAGGAGCCTGGCTGCTACCAGCTTGTCTTTGGAGGGAGCTGGGTCCCTCAAGCGCCCCAGCCACGTGTGACACTTACTGTTGCCGCATCATGGGGATATTGACACAGTTGGCAGCAGCCACAGCTGCAAAGGGGACCCAGCGGGCCAGCAACGGGGGGGCTCGCTGCAGGAAACAGGCTGGGATCAGCACAGGAGAGCAGGATGTGCCCAGCGGCCCCACCTGGCCCTGGCCTGGCATACCTTGGTGTAGAGGTTGAGTCCCACTGCGGTGGCCAGGGCTGCACCAGTGGCTGTGACATAAGCCACCCCAATTTGCCTGGACAGCAATTTCAAAGAAGGGAAACAACAGAATCACCAACTCTGACCCAGCCCTGTTCCTTCTGTGCCCAAGACACAGCATAGGGGGTCTTTACAGGGCATCCAGGGGTGCACCAAATGGACACACTCCATCCTGTGGGGCCCGCTCACCTCAGAGAGATGGGGGAGGCAGCGTTGCGGTTGGTATAGTTGACAAAGGCATTGAAGGACTGGTTCACCCATTGCCAGAAAACTACGGCAGGCACTGTCCTGCAGAGGAAAGGGACCGGGAAAGCACCCGAGGGCTGTCAGGGACGCCTGGCCCGTACCCATGGCCAGGCTCAGCAGGGAGACAGCCAAGATGCCCACAATGCACTTGTCATAGTGTCTCCAAAGGGAAACTGAGGAATTGTGGCAAAATCACAAGCCAGTGGCAGAGCTGGGAAATGATCCCAGGAGTTCTGGTTGCCCTGGGGAGCATAGGAAGGGGGGGGCCCAGTCCTGCAAGGCACTCGGGCAGGGGTGGGAGACAGCTCTCAGCAGGCTGGCAGCCATCCTCTGCTAGGCTGAGATAAGCCTTTATCAAAATGAGCAGCAAGGAAGGGACACATGGGGACAGAAGTGGCTCTGGGGAATGAGAGTGCCTGGGTTTCTACTGGTGTCTCAGGGACACTGACATGGGGCAGGAAGGGACACAGAGAGATGTGGGTCTGAGCAAGCTTTGGGATGCAGGAGGGTGGAGAAGGGAAATGCTGGGAGCTGTCAGCAGGGGCTGGGGATGCTGATGAAGCCTGGCCTGGGGACACATTTGGTCCTCAGTTCCAAGGACTGCTATGGGTCACACATTAAGAGCAGGAGCCAAGTAAGATTTGGTTGCATTAATCATTACAGGGGCTCTGGGAAAAGCTCAGCTGAGCTCAGGGTGAGGTGAGACCATACCAGCCATGCCAGGGGGATCTGTGATGCTTCTACCACAGGCTGGGTGCTGGGAACAGAGCCCAGAGACACAGGGCTGGACCACAGGACACAGGCAAGCATAGCAGCCGCGGGTATGCCTTGGACAGCACCCAGCCCCAGAGGAGGCTGACTGGCCATGCTCTGGCCACCAGGGACCTCAAGAGGGGCTGGAGGCTGTCAGGGCTGTGTCCCCAACCTGGTGTACCCAGGAGCTCACCGATAGAACTGGAGCATGCAGCCAGTGATGGCCATGCCCCCTGGCACCTGGAAGGACATCCTCCCAATGAGGTTCATCTTCTCACCGCTGTCAGGGTGGAAGGCTGAGTCGTACAGCTTCTTGGCATAGAGCAGCTGCTCCTGGCTGCTTCCTGGTGGCACCAGCCCGGCCCTGCAAGCCCAAAGCCCATCAGGGGAAGCTGCACAGACCTGCCAGCACCCGGCACTGCCGAGGCACAGAGCTCTGGGCACCACATGAAAGGCAGGGGAAACATCTCCTGAGAAGGATGCATGTCACAGCTTGAGGCTCCTGGGAGAAGCCTGGGAAACCCCCCGAAAACTACCTCCAACAGATGTTACATCACAGTCTACCTGCTTGGGAGTGACTGCCTCCATCCCCCTGCAACACTGCACAGTGGTTGGGATGGCCATGAACACAGGGATGGCACCTGCCCCATGTGGACCCCTGTCCCTCACCTGCAGCTGTCCACCAGGGCCTTGGCCCGATCCAGCTCCTCCTCCGGCACCAGCACTGTCCGAGGGTCGGTGATGTTGAGGAAATGCTGCAGGCGCCCCACAAAGGTGCTCTGGTCCCAGCGTGGGGAGTCGATGTTGAAGCCAAGGGAAACTGTGGCCATTTTGGTGTGGGTCTGGGCAGGGGGAAAAGGCTGCTCAGGAGGATCCTGCCTTGCTTGCTCGTTGAGTGCACGCCTGCCACGGCCACAGGAGCAGTCAGCTGGGTGAGGGCCACAGCAGGTTTATGTTTAACAGGACAACTGGACTTTCAGCAGCCCTGAGCCCAGGAGGCCCCTGCACTCCCACTGTTGGCAGAACACTGCAGTCAGGCTGCTCCTTCACACATCACCCTGCTTCCCTGGGGTTGCCCCACTTGTGCTGCGCCCCACAGCACCTGGCAGCCCCTCCTTGGGGTGGGATGATGCTGCAGAGCACTGTAGGGCCCAGCTCACTCCTCCACATGGCTGCTCTGCAGGCACTCCCACAGCAGCACTACTCTGCAGCCCCTGTGTGTGCAGAGCACAGCATCCCCACAATGTGCTGTGTCCCCCACAGCACCACCCTACACATCCCTCTAATGCTGATCGGCATTGCCAAGGCATTGCCCTGTGTGCTCCCCAGGGTGCTGCACCATATGCCCACTGTTGCACAGCACAGAATCACAGAATGAATCAGGCGGGAAAATACTTCTGAGATCATCTGAGTCCAACCTATGACCAAACACCACCATGCCAACTACAGCACGGGACCAAGTGCCATGTTCAGTCTTTCCTTAAACACCTCCAGGGATTGTGACTCCACCACCTCCCTCGGCAGTCCTTTACAATATCTAATCACCCTTCTGTAAAGAAATTCTAACTAATGTCCAACCTGAACCTTCCCTGGAACGGCTTCAGACTATATCCTCTCGTCCTGTCGCTGGTCGCCTGGGAGAAGAACGCCACTCCCACCTGGCTACAACCTCCTTTCAAAGTAGTTGTAGACAGCCTTTTCTCGAGGTTAAACACTCCCAGCTCCCTCAGCCACTCCTCATAAGAGTTCCAGGCCCTTCACCAATTTCCTTGCCCTTCTCTGTAATGCTCGGCACAGCCGCGGCACACCTCCGGCACGGCTCGGCACGGCTCGGCACAACCCGGCACAACCTCGCCCCGGCCCGGCCCTGCCCCGTCCCGTCCCGTCCCGTCCCGTCCCGTCCCGTCCCGTCGCGTNCCCTGCCCGTCCCGTCCCGACCCGTCCCGTCCCGGCGCGTCCCCACGTGTCCGCACCTGCGCTCCCAGGCTCCTCTCCCGCCTCCCGCCCACGTGTCCCTCACCAGCCCCCGCGCTCCGACGCGTGGCCTCCCTCAGCCAATCACAATGCCCCGAGCGGCCGCGCCCACCTCCCCCGGCAAGGCCCTTGTACGCNCCCCGGGCCGCGCCGAGGATGGTGAGCGGGGCGGGGGCGAGCGGGGCTGGGGCGAGCGGGGCTGGGGCCGGGGCCAGCGGGGCGGAGTGGGGGCCAGGGCTAGCGGGGCCAGGGGCGCCTGAGGCTGCGGATGATCCTCTCGCCGAGCGTGGAGTGATGGGGGCCGGAGGGTCTGTCGGGCCTGGCCAGGCTCATGGCAGGCACGGGCAGGCCTTGGGCCATGACGGGGGAGTGCCAAGGCGATGGAACCAGGAGGACGGAGCCAGGCTCTGCTCAGTGCTGTCGGGCAGTAGGACAGGAGGCAATGGGCAGAAACTGATACACAGGAAGTTCCACCTGAATACGAGAAAGAACTTTGCTCTGCGGTTGGCCACACACTGGAACAGATTGCCCGGAGAGTTTGTGGAGTCTCCCTCACTGGAGATGTTCCAGAACCACCTGGACACGATCCTGTGCCATGTGCTCAAGGATGACTCTGTCTGAGCAGCAGATTGGACCAGATGACCGACTGTGGTCCCTTGCAGCCTGACCCATTCTGTGATTGTGTGACACCCACCCAGGGAGTCTGGCAGGCCTGGGGTCTGAGTGCCCACCTGGGCATCCAGTCAGGCGTGGGGGCCTGGGGCTGTGCAGACTCGGGCACCCATACGAAGGGATGAGAACAGTGTCAGTTTGGGGCCTCCAGCCATGGAAGACCCTGGCTGGGGTTGGGGCCCTGGCAGGACAGAGACGTTATGGGGGACACAAAAAAGGCAATTGAGTCCCAAAAGCAACAGAACTGGTGAAGGGCCTGGAGCACAAATCCTATGAAGAGTGGCTGAGGGAGCTGGGATTGTTTAGTCTGGAGAAGAGGAAACTCAAGGGTGACCTTATCACTCTCCAGCTACCTGAAAAGAGTTTGTAGACTGGTGATGATTGGTCTCTTCTCACAGGTAGAAGTGGCCCAAGTGACTGGACAGGAGGAAATAGCCTCAAGCTGTGCCAGGGGAGGCTCAGATTGGACCTCAGGAAGAATTTCTTCACAGAAGGGGTGATTAGACACTGTAAAGGACTGCCCAGGGAGGTGGTGGAGTCACCATCCCTGGAGATGTTTAGGGAAAGATTGGACGTGGCACTTGGTGCCATGCTCTAGTTGACATGTAAGTGTTTGGTCATGGGTTGGACTTGTTGATTTCAGAGGGGTTTTCCAATCTAATTGATTTTGTGATTCAATGAATCAGGTCTAGACAGAGGCTGGAAGGCTTGAGGATGCTATGGGCTGGGGCAGGTCTTTGTTGGGATGGAATCAGCATGCCTGGAGTTGATTCAGTCAAGATGTGGAAGGTGTGATGGAGGGGTGGGTGCTTGGGAGGGCTGGGGACCAGGATGGCAGTGGCCTGAGGAGGGAAGAAGCAATGGAAGAGCCTTGCAAGGATGGAAGGCAGTGTTCAGAGATTGACTGTGACGAGTCTGGGATCAGCTGTGACTCTAAAAGGGCACTGGATAACCTAGCCGAGGTGGGAGGAAGCCACCCTGGGACCTGAATCCTGGCTATGGGAATTGAGGGCTATGGGAATTGCTGAGGTGGAATGGCTGGTTTTTGATACAAAGCCTTGTGGCGTTCAGTCATGGCTGAGAGAGCCTGGATGAAGGGATTGGGTGTTCAGAGGTGGCCAGAACTGAGACAAAGTGCTCAGGGGCTGAAACAAAACTGCCACTTGGGTGGGATGGACAGACTGGTGAGTCAGTGGGAAAACCCAGTCAGTGTTTGGCTGGCTAGGATATTTTGCTGGGATATTGTGTGCTCTGGGTTTTCTGCCACGGGCTGGTGAGATGAGGGGCAGTCTGGGTTGAAAAGAAGAAATAAGAATAAACTGTGGGAAAGACTGGAAGTGGAGTTTTGATGTTGATGAGAGAAAGAAAGATCCCAGGGAGAAAAGAAGTGTTGGAAGAGAGAAAAAAATTGTTTAAGAGGTAGCAGCATGGATTGAAGGAAACAATTGGGGTCTTGGGTGGAAGGCAGTGCTGAGAGACAGGTGAGGTAGTAAGGCTGTAGTGCAGTCTAAATTGAGGTTGAAGGAAGATTGGATGATGGACCAGGGTCATGCAGGTGCTGGAAACAATTTGGGTTTAGATGCCAGAGTAATTGGGGTGGGACAAGTGAGATGCTGACAGAGTGCAGCGAGGACTGAAAGGAGAGGTTGGAACTATGGGTTAGGGGTGGTGAGAGAGAGCTGCCATGGGTGTGGAGCCACCCACGGGGATGCTGCATGAAGACAGAGCACAAGCAGAAGGAAATAGCAATGGGGAAGGAGCTTTCCCAAGGGCAAAGCCTTATTTTGTCCAGGAGCCCTCTGGACACAAGCTGGATTCATGCAAGTAGAGAGATTCATGATGGGAGGAAGTGTAAGCAAGAGCACCAAAGGCAGCTTCTCATCTTCACTGGATTCTGGCTGCATCCCTACCTGCTGGGCCACAGAGAAAGAGATTGAGATGAAGCCTGTGGGATCTGCTCTATTTTAGATGAGTTGGTGACAGGGCATGTCACACTAGGCACCAAAGCCATCACAGGATGGACATCTGCTGCAAAGATGAGGGCAGCTGCCTCCAGCAGTGCAGTGCTTTGTGGGACACATTTGGCTTGCAGCTGCCAGATCTGCTCTTCTGCCTTATGATGTCCTGATAAGCTGGCGTAGTGTGGGATCTGGCTGCTCTTATCCAGGCACTTTGTGTGGGGAGAGGGTGGACTGGGCGTTCTCCAGTGTTCGTGTTATTTGATACAACATTTTACTGCCTCTTTGTCTATTTTCCATTTCTTGGAGTTTTTTTTTTAATTATAGCCTCTCAGGCAGGGTGGGTGGCACTTTGGGGTGCCTGGTGGGCTGGCTGGACGGGGCAGGGGAGTGGAGAGCAATTCACTATCTCTCTAGATTCTCAACTTTCACTAGAACAGAATAATCATTTGTGGTAGAAGCTCTGAAACAGCAGCAAATATATCCAAAGCAGCTATGGCAGCCTGGGGGTGTGGGTCAGCAGTCAGAAATGATCCACACAGTTTGATGTGTGCAATGGCAAATGACAATTTACTGCTTGTCATCTGAGCCATGGTAGCTGCCCCTGAGCACGTTCCTGTCATGTCCTGATTGCACTGGGAGTGCTTAAACTCCCCTCAACGACTGCTTTGCTTGCTCCAACTCCAGTAATAAGAGGGTTAATGCTGAGGTTTAAATTATTTCAGTGTTCATCCAAGTGAGTAAGTACAGAGGGGAAGTGTCTTCTTCTGCAGAGCATACCAGCATTTCTCACAGCTGTGGGGCAGGGGTGGTGGAAGGTCATAGCTGGAGCACGGAGGGAAGGATGAGCCTTAAAACTGCAAAGCATGAGAGATGTGTAGTGCTGAAGTCTTTGGCACCATTAAGCAGCATCTGCAGTGGGTGCATGGCAAGGACGAAGGGAGGCTGTTACATGAAAGGATATGCTGCTTTCCAAAGTTTAGGAAATGCTGTGTGAAGCAGAGCTTGTGGCTTCCTCGTCACTGTAATAACAATCTTTACCAAGACACATGGTATGTTATTGATAGATGCTGGGGCCAGAGGATGGCCAGTGTTTTTCTAAAACCATTGATTGAAGATGACATCATTGTGTCAAAACCAGATTTGTCAAAGTATGGCCCTGTTTTATAGCTGAGGAAACTGAGTCACATAGTGTCTAGCTGACATAAGGCACATTTGGTGAAGAGGATAAAATAGCAGTATAGTTACATGCATAGCCAGGCATCTTTCTTCTGGTTGTGAGCTCATGTTTCTAGGAAAACCTGCATCTATGTCTTGCCTGTTCTAGGCATACCTCAGTACCCAGAAATTCTTTCTTTTGTCCCTTGTTCCTTGGTAGTAAGGCTCTATTTAAAATGGCCCCATTAAAAAAAAATGCTTTCAAGGATTGTAAGTGTCTCACTACTTTAGTTTTCAGTACAGTTCAGTGTCATGTTTTTTGGTTTATTTTACTGATTGAGAGGTTGATATGAGAAATCACCTGCAGATAGGAGAGTATACCAGTCACTTGCCAAGACTTTGAAGTTCTGAAACCAGACAGAGACTGCTGACATTGTCCAGTGCTGGGCATTGACTCTTCTCTGCACAGGGCAAAATACTTCTTTCAAACCTGCTGAAACCAGAGGAGTTTGATTTTAATTATGAAAAGAGGATTCATGCTGGTATTGGTTTATGTATCAAACTGGAAAGTGCTGTGTGACCTCTTTGACAGAAAACTACATTAGTAGGTTTGAGCTGGAAAAACTCTGTAGGTGACTCGACTCCATTAAATTTTGGATTTCAATGCAGGAAAGAAAGTCTGCATTGAATGACACCATATGGTGGAGACATGCAGCAAGCAAATGATTTTTTGGGAGTTTTGCCAGAGTAAGAAGTATTGAATAAACTGTGCTCAATAGATTAATTTACTTCGGTTGTATTTTGAAAAAGACTGGATGATTTTATGACCATTAGTGACATTTGCAGTTCTGCAGCCGAAGATAAAGGTAATCAGACGTCATTCTTCAGGGCACCAGCTAATCAGTGCAGTTGTCAGGAAGGACTCCCCTCCTCCAGCTCTGTATGTGCAGGATTGCGCCCTGGATGATAAATGTAGCCTCATATATCCACTGTGCAAGGCAGGATATTTGGCTCAGCTAAGCCCCTCGTCCTTCCCTGTGTCAGCTCCTCCTGTGTGACTTTCTGAAGTTGTCACGTGTACCCTCTAACTTACTCTTTAAAAATGGTGCACTGCTACCATATTGCTTAATTGAAAGTAAATAAATTGGTGCCCTGAGCTGTTCTAGATGCTGTTCAGGCAGAGCATGGAGGTGCTCTCATGCTGTGGAAATAGGGTCTGTCTGGGGTGAGAGATAACCAACTGGTACGAGTAAGTAGAATCCAAGACAGGTTTGAACTTGACATGTTTGCTGCCTGAACCTCATCAAGGATTGTAGGTGTGGCAGAGAAGGAATTAGCAGAAGAATCATGGGCTGGTTTTATGGATATTTTGTGAAGTTTCTCCCACGGTTGTAGGAAAGTCACAGAAGTTTGAGAATAGAGCTCAGCAGTGCTGAGGAGCTGTGGGGAGACAGGAGCCATCATCTCAATGGCAAACGTGGTTGGCTGAGATGAGTCTTGAGGATAAAGACAAGTGACTTGTGGTTGCATCAGTGGGGAAGAGGGCATCTCTGCAGGGGTGTAGAGATGGGGGAGATGTGGTCGTAATGGCAGGCTGAGCTGCTGAGTTTTGTGGCTGTATTGCATTTTGGTGAAGTGATTTGATTCTACCTAAATAGCCACATCTAGTGGATAAGCAATTGGTGGTGACTAAAGGTGGTTTTATTTTAAATTCATTATCTGAGCCTTGTAGCTAATAAAGTTAAACAGAATACATATACTTCTCTTTCCTAATAAGAATCAACTGTGCTTTGCAGCAGCTTGCGGGCCACGCTTTTTATCCATGCCCCGTGTATCCAGCCCTCAGTACAAGGGAAAATTGTTCTTTCCATTATGGCTTTATATTGCCAACCTGATACAATATTTAAACAGATTATCTCAATGCTCTGTTTGTCCCAAACCAATTTTTGCTTTGGCCTGTAAAGTGAATCTTCCTTTCAGTGGCTTCTGTGGTACAGGATGTAGTTACATGCATCAACTAGTTCAAGAGACTCATATGCAGCATGGATTTAAAGCTGAATAAACCCACAAAATCCTTAGCTAGGACTATAAATGTCACTGTATTTTTATATATGTCAGGTTTTTTTGAGAGAGAGAATAGGATTACTGCATGCAGCTATAATTGAAAGTCCTTTGATAATTTGGTGGGTATTTTAAACCTAGCAATGATATACTTTCATAAAACCACACATCCCTGTTTTCTGAAGGATGCTAATAAGATGGTTAGCTTTGCTTTCATGCTCGATGTATTTATGAGTGCTCTTGCCCATTTAGTTGTATCTCCGAATTTAATGCCCCACTCTGATTTCATAGTAATTGTCAGGAGTCTCTTTTTCTTACTGTATGTCCCCGCTCACTGTCTGGAAAATGCAGTCTCCTCACTGCTGACCCCATCAGTCTGTCTCCTCATGGTGCTTGTAAAGAAAACCCTCTCCACCAAGGACAAAGATGTTTTTAAATAAGCCAATCTGATATAAGACACAGTTTGCTTAACCCAGAGGTGACCAGGAAGCGGTTGCTGGCTCACTGTGCCCAGCCTTGAGTTGCTCTGTCTGGCTGCCCTTCTCCAAAGGCTGCACACGCTGCCATGCTGTGCCGTTCATTATCTGAGCAGCATCTGCAGTTCCCTTCTCTGTTACAGATGCCGCAGTCTGCTTAGTTTTGTGCAGCTGACACACTGCCCTTACACTCCTGTGAGGCGTCTCTGTGGCTCCTCAGCCAGCTCACATCTACCTTGGCCTGCTCAAGACTTGTCCTGCTTCTCACCCTGGACACTCCAGTGAGCAGTGCCACTGGCCTGGCTGCCATGCAGGCATCCTGGGAATCCTCCCTTCTCACTACTGGCTAAGTCCCAGCATGAGACATTTGTTACCTGCCCCGCTTCAAAAATCTGCACTTCCTCTGTTGCTTCTGTGCATTCTCTCATTTCATGGCTTTCTACCTGACATCTCCCATCAATAGCAAGGCATTGCTTTCTGACCCCTCAGCCTGTTAGCTTCAACATTGTGTTTGCCAGCAGAGGAGGGCTTGACCATCAGTGTGTGTGCAACACGGGCTGCTTGTCCCACGCAGTGGTGGCATGCAGCAGGGAACTATGCTGAGATGCCTTCTGTCTTTCTAGCCAATGTGCTCTTAAGACCAATTTAAAAAAATTAAAAAGACAAAAATGAGAAACCTATCTGGGCATGGCTTTCCTTAGTTTTAAATCTTTGCTAACTGCAGGGAGAATGCCACATTCATGTTTTAAATACTATTTACAAAATAGTAACAGTCACAGGAACCAATACTATTATTTGGCTCTCCATTTAAGTTGTATATACAGACCATGTAACCTATGCTGGCAGCTACTGAAGTAAAGTCCACTTCTCTGTGTTGGCTTGCTTGTCTTCCAGCCTTTTAAATCAGCTTACTTTATACCTTAGAGAATACTTTTATTTCTATATATATCTTCCCTTCTATTGGCTACCCCTGATAATCCTGTGATCAGCCATGCGGCAGTGTCGCTTGAGTAGAATATGGAACGATGCTGATCGTTTTCTCATAGGCTGTCATACTAGCCCAGAAATAGCATCCATCTACAATGAGAGAAGCTCTATTAACATTTACAACTGTTCCTCTTCCCGACCCTTGAGAATTGCTCTGTGGTAGATAAGCAATACTTTGTAATACATTTCTTTGCGCTCAGTATTTTGGAGTTGAATTCTGAAATATAAAGGCACCTAATCCTGATTTGCTCTGGGATACACTGCTCTGCTCTTAGCAAGTGGTGCTGTGAATAGGATTAGCATTTCAACAGCTTCTTTTTTTAACTGTGAGCAATAAACTAAAATAATAGGGCCTGATTCAGAGCTCTCCAAAGTCGGCAGTAGTGTTTTGGCTGATGTAAACTGGCTTTGGGTCAGACCCATAAGAATGGGAAATTCAGTATTTCCCTAGAAAGGAAGGAGAACGTGTGAATTTTAGAGTTCCTGCTCATGTGGAGTCTGTCCACACTGAGCTGAAATCCACAGATTTACAAGCCAACAAACACAACTGTAAATTTGACAGCAGGTGAAAAGAAAATGTGTTGCTAGTCATGCAGTTAAAACTTGTGCTTTTTAATGATGTCAAGGGCACTTAGGACATGCATATAAAAAAGTAACCATTAGAGGTATTTTCTCTTCCCTCAGAAGTGTAGAAGTGCAGACCATCATCGGGGCAGAACACAGCTTGGGCACTGTGGCCAGGGAGATGAGCTGTTGGGCTGGCAGGGCTTGCAGTGACTGGCTGCACTGAACACAGCCCTTCAAATTCATTAGCCATGGGCCCGTGGGTGAGAGCCAGCTGCGAGCATCTGGCCCTCAGGGCCCAGCACGTGGTGTTACAGGCCTGTACACTTCAACTAAAAGCTGTTTGGGGATTTACTGTGCCTGTGCCTGTACTGAGCAGGCATGGCACCCTCTACCAAGCAGAGCTCATTTCTAATTCACAGCTCTTGTGCAGGGCCTGGATTCCCAGTTTTTTACCTACCTATCACCTATGAAATAGGAGATACCTTGAGCCTACTTATTGGGCAGTCAGAACTGCAGTTTTGCTGTTGCTTGCACAAGCTCTGAATTTCTGAACCTCAGCTTTGCACAGTGTTTTTTAAAAGCACAGCAACAGTGGCAATCCTGCAGCTTTCTACAGATATCTTTCGAACCCAATTTTACTAAGTTCCTTCTCTCCTCCCTGTTTCTTACACACTGCACATGTATTTTGAGCTGTGGCTGGTAATTTAATGGAAACCCAATAAATTACTCTGAAATCGAAAATGCTTACAGGGGTGGATCAGATGTCACATGCATTTGAATCTCTGAGCATTACTAAAAGCTTTAGCATCACGACCTGTAGTGCCGTGTCCTTTCCAAAGCACTCCCACCTGGCAGCCGTGAGGTGAGCAGTCGGAAGCAGCGTTTGCCAAATGGCTGAGGTTGGGCTCTCCTGGAGTGGGCAGAAGGACACTGCTGGGGACAGGAGATGCATTGCAGCGGTGACAGTTGTACTGGGACGTGCAGCTCTTTATCTTGAGGACAAGTTTCTGATTGCTGCGATCTGGAGGGGATCAGGAGCAACCTTCAAGGCTCAAATAGTCCTTGGCTCTCAGCAGGAATATTTAGAGGGTTTAGTTCCTCATAGCAACAAAGCACTTCAAGACATTTAACTGATTACACCCTTGCAGGTCGACAAGAAGCATTGTCTCCATTTTGCAATTGGGAGAACAAAAGGGCTTGAGATCTGGGCCCCATGGGCTCAGGTTTCTGCTGATTTTTGAACTTTCTTCCTGGCTCTGGGTCTTAGCGGGGTTCAACAAGGAAATTGTCTGGGAGAGATGGAACAGGAATGCTGAGAGCTTCAGAAGGGGATGTAGGTGTATTTTTTTCCTGGATTTTCTCAGGCGGTTTAGTAGCAAGAGTACTTGTGTCCATAGGCAGAGTCTCAGTGTGGTGTGTGCTGCTTGGGCACTGAGGAGGGGACCCTAACATGCAGGGGCTGCAGAGCAGCATGGTAGCGTGCCCAAAGACACCCAGGCATTCCTGGTGTTACAGCCTGCTCCTGTGCCCTTGGCTTCAACTGTCCCTCTCCTGTGGGGTGGGCTGGGCAGTGAGAGGCAGGTAGAAGTGAGGTGATTTGCATCTCTTGGTTACGTGTCAGGATCCAGAATATTTTTCCAGCCATTTTAGAGAGGTGCCGGTCTCTGACTGGTGGCACTGACAAAGGCTCGGGTGTGCTGCTGTAAGGTGCATGGTTGTAAATGAGCTGACCTGCATATTCTGTTTCCTAATCCTGAGTGATACTGTCAGCTCAGAGAGCTGAGCCTGGCTAATGACTGGAATCCACTGTGCTTTTCTTAGCGAGGATGTGTGGTGATCTGAGATAGTTGTTAAGTGCTACATCCTGAGAATCAGAACTGCACATGCCCCGTGGGTCCGGCATGTTTTAGACAGATAAACGGGGTTTGAGATGACCAAGGAGTTACTATGAAAAGAACCAATGTCAGGTACATAGTAACCTGCAGTTAACTAGGAGGCAGATCAAATTAATGGCGCTTTCCCTCTGATAAACGTAATGAAGAGCTTGCAAGGGCTTGGTCTGCAGCTTCTGCACAGGGTATGCATAGGCACTGTCTCCCTGGCACAGGGAATGCCAAACAGCTGTGTGACAAGAGCAGTGCAGCCAGCAGGGTACCCCACTGTGTGAGACCTTGTTGATACTCTGAGATGGAAGAAAATAGGGGCAAAGGGAGGAGTAGGAAATGAAATGGGAATAAGGACTGCAGAAAGGTATTCAGGGTGTCTTGGGACCCACCACCAGGCAGAATCCATTTCAAGGGAGGATGGCATGACATAGTGCGGGGCGAGAGTTGGGGTTTGGAAATAACAGCTATGGTCTCTCTTGTGAATTTAGGGTTTACTGTCAATTCTGCGCAAACTAAAAAGCACCCCAGACCAGGAGGTGAGAATCCTCCTCTTGGGACTGGATAATGCAGGCAAGACCACACTCCTGAAACAGCTGGCATCAGAGGACATCAGCCACATCACCCCAACACAGGTGAGGAAGGCCTTTCCTTCTTGAGGCAGTTACTGTGGTCCCACCTGCCACCTTATCCAAAGCACTAAGGAATCATCAGAGTCTTTCAGTAAAAGGGGGAGCAACTGTAGCCTGGTGCAGCATTAAGTTTGTGTCTTTTCTGCCCAAGAGGAGGCTTCCTGAAGGAGCCAGGGAGCTTCAGGCCAGATCGGTCAGGTAGTGCAAAAGTGGATGAGTGCTGTGGAGTTCTGCAAAAGGCTTTTGGGTGATGCTGGGGTTGCATGAATGAGACTTTGTTCCTGTAGTCCTTGCCAAACAGGGAACATGTAGAGTGGATGCTGCAGCACTGGGCAAACCCTTGTCTCTTTGCATCTTTCACTCAACCAGCTCCAAGGGTCCTGCATATACCAGTGCTCCCTCCCTAATGTCTCTCGTGCCCTCTTGTTGAGCTTTGGGGTTGAGGAGAGGGATGTCTCCCATCAGAAGCACTGCAGCATTGCTCCAGAGGAGGTTGCTAGAGAGCTATGGGAGATGCTTCCCCCCATATGGTAGCTGCCTCCTAAGCTCCCAGCCCTGGCACCCTAATTCCAAGCCTTCGTCCCCTGGGTGGTGTGGCAGCACATTGCCAGCCCACGCCACATCCTGTTTTTCTACTTGAATGCACTTTCAGTTGGTGCTCTAATTGATGAAATGGACCCTTCAGACGTGCAGCTGTTGCTCTTTTAAGCCCAGCATTAGCTGTGTCGTGTCAAATTGAGCTGAGACCTCTGGCTTCATATTAGTTGTGACTGTCTACTCAGCTTTCACAAGCTCAATCCTGTTTCTCACAGTGCCCTTGTTTTCTCCTTATCTCAAGCTCTCCCACCTCTTCCTGCACCCACCCTGGTGAGCCCTCTCAGGGCACTAACTGCATCATATGTCTCCATAGCCATGACAGCATCAACCCTTAACCCAAACAAGAACACTGACAAACTGATGGTTTAGCGGCTGCTTTTGCTGGTGCCTCTCCCACAGCTGATCCATCTTTGTGGCTGCCCAGCCCATCTCACTGCATGTTGCAGGCATGGGATATATAAGGTGTTAATGTCTGGCTATGAACATGCTCCAGCCATTCAGGTTTGTGATCTATGTGGCTTTTTCTGCTCTTTCCAGGGCTTCAACATCAAAAGTGTACAGTCTCAAGGCTTCAAACTGAACGTATGGGACATAGGTGGACAGAGAAAGATCAGACCATACTGGAGGAACTATTTTGAAAACACTGATATCCTTGTGAGTATTGGCTGCAGCTGAATGCTGTGTTCATGCAATGGCTTTCCAAGGACTCAGCCAGAAATTCAGCAACAAGTAATGTAATGTCCCAGCCCTCAGCAACACCATTGCCATTGTAACAGGAGTTATTCTGAGCTAAATGGCAAGATTGGTTGGGTGCAGTAAGAAAAATACTGTTATGTTTGCAGAAATCATTCAGTTGCATGTTTTTACTTTCACAGGATGGTGCTGTTTATAGCCAGTTCCTTTCCTCTCATCTCAGTCTCTTTCAAATGAAAGAACATTAATAACTTGTACTTCACCCATCTATAGCTCCTTTCACTGGAGACTCTGAAGGCCTGTCATGGGCATTAGTGACTTAAGCATCATGTGTAGAGGTAGGTCAGTATGGTGCCCTTGTTTTATAGGTGGGAAACGGAGGCATAACAATTAAATGCTATGTCTGGCATCAGATAGGAAAGCTTCGAACTGAGGGACACAGAGAGACCCCTTGTCTTTTCTTTTGCTCCTTTAATCATAAGGCTGTCTTTTAATGGTTTTGACAACTTAGCTGTAATTACCTTACAATTAGCTACAGATGACCACAATTATATTTACAGTGCAGGACCTTTGTTTTTCCATGCCAGAACACATTCCCCTGGGACCCTCCAGGTGGTGCCTTGGCTAGTTTCAAAGATCACCTCTAGCATGCAGCCACATACGCCAGGATAAAGGCAAACTGGGGGCTGCAGGCCTCTCTCTGCCCCAAGCAATATTGCCTGTGGGAATAGAGAAAAGCCAAGGTCTTCTGGCTCCCATGGGAAAGTGGGAAGCTCTCTCAGAAGGCCTCCATTCCTCCCTCCTGTCACACACATACTCAGTAATGTGTCAGGAGCTTCAGTGCACTTGCACGGAAGGATCAGTGCAACTAGGCATAGAACTCTGTTCACTAAGGCTCGTGTTCAGTTGTTGAAAGGCCTGACTGTGCCTGCAGGCTTAGAAAACATTGTCCAAGTGAAGCTGTTATTCAAATGTGAGTAATAAACCTTTGATGCTCTCTTTTGCCAGTCTTCCTTTTTGATCCTTAATTTGGAATCTAAAGTTCGAAGGCAGCCACTGCTGCATAAACCCATTTGATTGCTTTTGCAAAGAGGAACTGTGAGATTTTCCATGGGTTTGAGAAATGGGCAGGACACAGACTGTGCTCCTCTGTGGCTGTTGGGGACAGAGACATGGCACGGCTGTGAGGTGACTGTGCCCACTGGGCCCAGGCTCTGGCGCTGTGTGTGGTGGGGAGGCAGTAAGTGTGCAAATCAAGGTCAGCCCTGCAAAGCAGCAGCGTTGGGATCTCTGCCTGCTGTGGCAGGTGCTCAGGCTGCAGAGGCTGTGCAACCACAAAACAATATCTGGACGACTCTGCTGGCAAAGGCAATGAGCTACACTGGCCTGTGGGCTTCCACCCTTCCCAGTGTGTGCTGCATGGGAGGTGCAGAAATAAAGGTGAATTTGAAGACTGAAGGAGATGAAAGCAATTGTTTTCCCCGCCCTGCTCTCACCCCAGTTAAAACAGTGTACACAGAAAATCCTTCTTTTCATATGGGTAAGAAAATGGGTGCATAGAAGCAGAATCAGCCTGGGGAAAGCAGCAGTGTGAATTCAGAGAAATAGCTGGTGTACAGATGGACTTGAGTTCCCCTAGCTGCACTTCATGCTGATACCCAGTTCCAAACTGGGAGATGTTGGCGTGTTGGGGCAGTGCTTTTCTATTTCCATACATGCCAAAACTGGGATCATGTATATGCTGATGGCTCCCTCTGTCTTTTGCCAGTCCTCACCCCTGTTTTAGCCAGTAATTTTAACCTCTGACAAACCTGGTGCAGACTGTGCATTTGTAAATTGAGCCAACTTATCCCTCATGCTATTTCCTCATCTAGTTCCACCACTTGCAATTTCTGCCCAACCCATTTACTCCAGGTTGTGTTTTGGCTTGTTTCTCAAAGGAGGTACCCAGCTTTACAGGAATTTCTTTCTCAAATCTCCATTCTCCAACATGGTATTCAAATTGGCAAACTTACCAAGCACCACAGCCAAAAACAGGCTCTTGTGTGGCCTTGACCATAAAAGGAAATTGGATATGAGATACACTACAGTTCCCAGGACTCCCTGCTTCTCTCTTCTCCTAAACTGTATTGCATAAAACTGAAAGGACCCTCTAAAGTGTATTAAAAAGTAGGAAGTAATTACAAATTCAAATCCATGCAGGTGCCTTTGAATGAGAGCTTGGTCTTGCATCACACACCTGTGATATTTGGAAGCTTAACACAGGCAAATAAGGTGTGGATATCTGGCTGATTGCATATTCAGACAGGCACCTGCAGCTATTTGGCACAGTGCTTGCTGGTTTGGAAGTAGGCACTCAGCACATACTTTACTTTCTCTGTGCTGCGCTTTTGTGGCTTTTGCCCCAAGCACTGTTGTCTCTAGTTCTCATCTTGCAAAACAGCTCCCTAGCGAGGAATGAGTGGTGCAGGAGAAAGCCTGGCTGGTTAGGACCCAGAGCTATTCCTTCCCAGTTAGAGAAGCACCATAATATGGAAGGTACCACCTTTCAGTTCACAAGCAGCATTCGACCATTGCATTCATGTGTTGCGGCCTTCCCCAGAGATGACCCGAGGGAGGACAGATGACAGTCCAGTCTCTCCCCAGAACACAACTGCCAACCCTGCAGCTTCTTCCTTTGTTTTGGTCTGTGTTTCCTACCCTAAATGGGATGCATAGGAGTGGATGCTTGGTAGGGGCAGGGAGGACGTGTGTAGCTGATCCAGTATTGGTGCACATGCTTGGGATCACATTACAGGGAGAGGCCTGTGTGTCACGCCGTGCCCACGGGCTGGTCCCCATCACGTGGCGCCAGGTGCGTGCTCTGCTGACGCATCCCCACGCAGGTGCGTCCAGCCCTGCCGGGTGTCCCCCGGCCTCTGTCAGTGCACATCCCCCAAGTGATCTGCAGAGCGGCTGTGAGGTTGTTGGGTTACCTCCTCAGGCCTGGCATACAGATTGTCCTGCTGCGTGTTTGGTCCGGTTTCAAACAACTCAAATGCTGCTCATTAAGGGAGTGCCTATAGTTTAATAGATATTGCTGCTAGAGATCTTCCCTCCCCCTACTATTTGGTCGAAATTATCCTGTAAGCACGGAGTCTTATGCTGAGACTGCCTGCAAGGATGCCATTTATCTTGATGGCAGGGTGCTGCGCTCATCTATTCCCTGAAAACTGGGCTGACACTTGCTCCCTGTAAGCCACCAAAGAGCATGTAGATGACATGCTAGCAGCTTCAATCACTACTGATGGGGAATGGCAGTGACTGGAAGCAAAATGCTCGGTATTTGTCACCAGTCCTGTCCCTGCCTGCTGTCCAGCATCCTTCTTCAAAAACCTTCATGTATTAAGCAGTGAAAAAGGGATACTGGTCTTTCTTGCCTTCATGTTATACTGAGGTTCCCAGTTTTTTTAGATGGCAGCTGAACATGGTTGAATGCAGCCCTGATATCCAAAGACCCTCTCCAGGAGGCTGCAATAGGATTGCCTGATGGAGACGAACTCCATGTCCCCAACACATTCATGGGTCCCCTGAGTGCCGTTGTGTGCCTTGGTGGCTTCTTGAGGAGGTGATGCTAGAGGGCAGCACGGCACAGTCACACCAGGCCAGTGTTTGTACACTTTGCCGGGGTGCAAGGCCCTGTCTGGCTCCCCAGGTTTTGCCTTCCTATGCTCAGCTTCAACTTGTAACAATAAGTTTGAAACAATACCAGCAGTCTCCTGTTCTCTTCAGATAATATACGCTATGGAGATGGTGACAGCATCCCCAGCACTGCTGGCAGCTCCTTTCTGATTCTACCCACATGGTTGTCCACTCCCCCGGCATTAAAAGAGGTGGTTCCTCTCCTTTCAGAACATCATGAAGGTTTTGTCAACATTTGCTGCAAATAATAGCAAGGATCTTTGTGCCCAAAAGCATAATTAGTAGGTTCACCTCACTTAAGCACCTGCTACTGTGGAAGAGTGTCTTCTGGGAAGAGTAACTTCTCCTGTCATTTCTTTTTTCAGATCTATGTCATTGACAGTGCAGATAGGAAGAGGTTTGAAGAAACAGGTCAGGTAAGTTACTTATGCCCAGCTTCCTTTGAAGTAACTCTGTGCTTCTGAGTGCCCCTTGCTCACAAAAGTTAGGAAGAGGATTTTGTTGTTTATGAAGGAAATTTGCATTTCAAGAGACTTGCCTTTCAACATCAATACAGAGTATTTTGGTAGATGTGAAACAAGGAAAATAGGTAGCCTAATTCCGTTTAAATAGAACAGTGTTCATTAAAGTTATACAATAATAGCAAATGGAGCCTAATACTGAAAGCACAAACTTCTCTAAGTCCTTTAAACCTTGCCAAACCAAGACCCTGAGGAATCCTGTTTTCTTATTTACAAAGCTGAAGTGGAAATCATATTGACTTGATTGTCTTTTGGATGTAATTGAAAAAAAGCTAAGAAATTTCTAAATAAGACTGGCCAGAAAATAAGATTTCCGTTTTGCAAAGTTCTGATGTTTTGTAACATTTTTTGTTTTAGGTTGGAACAAAAATAGGACTTTTAAGCTTTGTTTTGTAAAATTCAGAAAGTGACAGTGTCCCAGAATAGCTAGCAATAGATTTACCCTTCAGAAATGGGAGATGTAGATTAAAGCCTTCTCTTCTGCCTGATTTGAAGGAGACATTTGATCTTTTGCCTCTCAAGTCTCATGGACACACCCCAACAGCAGAACTGTTGGTTGTTCTAGGGGTGGGGGAATCTTTCCCCTGCTGGAGCTATTTCATTTTATATCAGTAATTAAATATTCATTGGCTAAAAGATGGAAAGGAAGCAGCAGCTTAGATCACTTGCCTGAGTCAGGCAGAGCCAGCCTAGACCCCTCCTCATATTTCCGCAAAGACTTTTGGTTTCAATAAATCAGCCGTGTCAGATGAAAGACCTGTTTTGTTGAAAAATTCCCAGCCAGTTCTGTTTATAATTCCATCCTCTCATCCTGGCTTCCAAATCAAACATTGCTCTTGGGGGGGTGGAATTGTATTTCCACTGCAGTTTAGCATCTCCCTGGCTGCACTTGTTTAATCCAGAAGTTTCTATTCAGTGGATAAAAGATGTTAGAACAGTATCTGAGAGCATGAGACCTTTCCAGCTAAATAAGGAGGTCACAAAAATCTCCTATACTCATCTGTCTGCAATGCCAGCAGTCCCTACAGGTTCAAGTTTTGCTGAGTTTGTCATACGTTCCCATAGGGAAGTGACTTGAGACTGCCAGTTTCACATGAGACCATTGCACAACCCTAGACATGGAGTATTTCAGCCACCATTGATCCACTGCAGATTCAGATTTGAGCAATTCAAAAAATCTTTTTGAGTCAACCAGTTTTGAATGAACAAACCCAATTTTTAAGATGCCATGCAATGTGTGCTGTGCATATGGTGCCAAAATCCAGCTATTAAGGCTGATCTAGCTTGTGTTCAGCTAACCAATGCCTTCAAAAACATCAGCACTTTGCTGTGTGAGGGAGATTTCCATTTTGGGGGGGGTGGTGGGGGGTGGGGAAGTCCTCTCCTGTTTAAATTGCAGTGATTAAAACTTCGAACAACCCCTTGAAACTCATGATTAGCAAAGATACCAGGGCCAGTGTCAACGGTTGCTCAGGTACAAGTGTCAGTCAGGCAATAACTTAAAGACAGATTCCTCATACTGCCAATTTACATGGGTTTTTTTGCTGTTTCATCAGTTTTGGTCTCCTGGGATCAGAGACTAGTAAAACAGAGTTGTAGCTTTTAAGGCAACTGCTAATTTCAGACCAAAATGAAGATTTTTCTAACCTGTAATTGGAAGAAATAGCTTTTGAACCTTGGGCAGAGATGATTGTATACATTTTTGCTCTCTTATAATAAGATCTAGGTTTCACTGGAACACACTCTTCTAGCATTTGCCCTAAATATATTTCTAATTAGAGACGAGCACTGGTGGTTGAAGGTTTTCTTCCATCTCACCATCTTCCTCCCACCCCACTCCCTTGCAAATGATACAGGAGCTGGCTGAGCTTTTGGATGAAGAAAAGCTTAGTGGAGTCCCTGTGCTCATATTCGCTAACAAGCAGGATTTGCTGACGGCTGCCCCTGCTGCGGAGATTGCCGAGGGACTGAACCTACACACAATCCGGGACAGAGTCTGGCAGATCCAGTCTTGTTCAGCTCTTTCGGGAGAGGGAGTACAGGTGAGGCTCTGCAGAAGGCTTGCTGTGCCAGCAGGCCATCTGTAAGAGATTGTTGATCTGCAGGGTGGGGCTGGACCGGCTGCCTCACCGATGAGGGTCAGCACAGCCAAAGCTTGCAGCACAGAACACAATGGGTGCATGTCTTGGGGCCTGTGCAAAGCGAAGGAGATCTGTGGGCCCTTGGGAATCTCTCAATCCCTGGCAAAGGGGAGAGCAATTGCCTCCCCACCCAGGAGCCCTTAGCTGGCCCAAATGAAGACATTGATTTCTTTTGAAGAGACTGCTGTCAGGTTAATCATTCTCACAAAACAAATCATCTTTTACTATTAACCCTTTGACTGGTATGAGTGTGCACTCTAGAAATCTGATTTACCTTTGCTACTGATGTCATTTGGCGTTTTGCTAAACCCAGGTGGCAGGGAGAAAAACTGATCAATTTTTCTGATCCAGAGAAATGCAAGAGTTGCACATGGAGCAATGACCACTTCTAATGACAGCATGTGGGGCAGCAAAAACACAGTGAGGGGCCTATGCTGTGTCCCTGTGCTGACCTGTAATAGCTGTGTCTTGGGCTCCTTTGCTGTAGTCAGTTCCTGCGGTATAGTAGCTCTTTGTAATGTAAATGGGACCTAGGTTTGTTTATTTCACTTTTAGACTTTCCTGAATTAATGAAGTATTTGCAGAGCTTGAAATCCGAGTCCTCCCTTCACTGATATTTAAAGGAACAGAATGGTGAAGACATTTATCTTCACTGCAGTTTCAGTAAAACCTTATTTGCAGATGCTACAGAGCAGTTCAGGATAGTCAGATCTCAAGCTGAGTATGAAGAGTCACAGAAGCAGCCCTCTATGCTGAGTGGGCAGTAAAATGGCAGACAAAATTCAGTGTTGACAAGTGCAAAATAATGCACATGAGAAACAACAATCCTAATTATACATATAACGACGATGGACTCAAAATTAGCTGCCATTGCTCAGAAGCAGATCCTTGGAAACAGAGATTTTCAGAGGCCAGAGAGGCAAATTCAAATGCTAGACAATTACAAGAAAGCAAACAAGAAACATCTTTTCTAGCAGGTTAAAGTCACGGTGAGCCAATACTTTGAACATGACCTCAATTTCTGCCTCTGCCACATTTAAAAAGGTTTTAGTAGTAATAGTAGAATCATAAAGTCCAACAAAAAATTAGGTAGAAGGATCTCCAGAAGATATTTAGACCAACTTTATCCCTGTTTAAAGCAGGGATAACTGTGAGTCCAGAGGAGGTTGCTGAGAGTCTTGTCCAGTCAAGTTACAAGTATCCCTAAACATGGAAATTCCACAGCCTCTCTAGGTAACCTCTTCTAGGTTACCTAGGTCTAATCAGAAAAAAATATGGCCTGTATATCTGCTCAGAATTAGGAGAGATTTGAGGATCCTCTGTCAGTAATGATCTGCAGCACAGAGTGGCATCTGTATACAGGGCTAATAAATAAATTAGGAGTAGCAGCTTGGAAGAGAAAGGAACATCTTCAAGATTTATAAAATAAGGTGTAAAAATGTCAGATAGACTGTATGCTATTTTTACATTGCTAGAGGAAGAGTGTTCCTAATGAAATAATCAGAAAACAGTTTAAAAGAAATAAAAAAGTGCTTCTTTGCAAGTTGCATAAGTAAATTCTGGATCTCATTGGCACAGGATGTTGGGGAGGCCAAAGGTATCAGGAAAAAAAAAAAGGTACCAGAAAAATACTTAAGTGAATTTCTGGAGAAGGGATGTGCAGGCAATCACCGACCACTAAGATTCGGAGGCATCTTTTGACCAAGGAACAACTTGGGCCATGAACTGGGAGGGAAGAACAGAGTAAGGCAGATCCTGTTCCTACATGGTCTTTCCCTTGGTATCCAGAAGGAGGATGCTGGCCTGGATTAACCATTGATCTGACCCAGTATAGCAGTTCTGATTTAAAATTTTCAACCTGATTTTTAGACCTGAATGTAGTAAGTGGTGTTCTCTACAGGGCCTTTAGTTAGCTAAGCTACAAATTCAGCTATGTTGTAGCCAGTATTGGGAAAAGCTTCAGCTCTAGTCTTTGCTCTGAAGTTTCCAATCCAAAGAAATCTGACCAGGAAAATGAGGCTGCAGTTGACAGGGTTTCAGGCAAACATAGGTCACCTTCCTCCCCGCTCCAGGCCCTTCTCTAGGTTATGAAAGTCCAAGGGAGCTCTCCAGCTACAAAGAGGCAGTAAAGAGACTGATAAAATTCAGAGACGTGTGTTGGATGTGGAAGAAGTGTCACTTTCTGTTCCTGAGCTTTGAAATGCGCTTCCGTCTCGCACTTCTCCATTGACAGCACCTTCTTACTGTGCCTTCTCCCTGAAGCACAGCATATCCCTAATCATCCAATAGTGTAAAATACCCAACCCAATACCCTCTGCCAGGGAAATGAAATCTGCTTCTGCATTCAATTCCAGAAAATACAAGACCAGAACTAAATAAAAGTATTTGCAGGCCTATGTATTTTGTTCATCATGCTTACCTAGACAAATTAGTTTAGTTGCAGGCCGGATAACGTCCCACTTTGTTGTAGGCAGTCTCATTGCCCTAAATACTGCAGCTTATTCATTAAATGATTATTGCAGAAAAGCCAGGAAAGTTGCAAACTCACCATAGCTTATAGAAGAAGAGCCCCTACATTTCTCTTCAGCCATAACTTAGCCCTGTCAAATCAGACAGCAAGAATGTCAAGCACTCCCTTTCCTTGCAAATTGAACAAAATATTCGGGGAGATGGCTTTTAAGCTAAACCCAGATCAGCCTACGAAGAAATGGTGTCTGCAGTCTTGGAATGTTAAGGAGAGGTCAAACTTTAGGAGAATCAAAGAACTTGTTTAAAGAGTGAGATTAGGAAAGATGTTTTTGAGGATCATGGTACACCAGGGTCACAGGTACCAGAGGCTCAGAACAGGAGGTCTCCATGTGTGGTTAAATCTCATATCACCACTTTAAGGACTTCTTTGAGAAATAACAATGAATGGCAGCAAAATAAATGAAGATGGGGAGGCATCAGGTGTTCAGAATGAAAGCCAAGGAGCGAGCATGCCAACCATGGCAGCTGATGGAATGTATTAGCTGGAGTAGAATTGGAGACATTGCTGATGGATTTTGTAAGGAGGAGTGGTGGCGTATGTTGTACTGAGCACTTGCAGGAACAGAGTTCATATGGGAAGATGTTTGTGATAGCTTGAAAGAAGGGCAATGAGGAAAGATAAATAATGCCAATACATGAAGGAGAAATAGTTTGAAGGTCATTTAATTAGTTTAGCAGCTAGCACCATCGTGTATAGAACTGGGTAGTTAAGACTGGGGACTTCAAGGTTAATGAGATTAGATTATGGTTAATAGAATGATATAAATTTAGAGAATTTAACTATTATTTGAAATGGGATATTTAATAAAACTGTTAATTAAGGGGGGAATCCATATAGTCATCTTCTCTTTTAAAATTAACCATTAGGGACTCTGAAAAAGGGGCCTAGCAGTGTCCTGAGCAGGCTCAGAAGAGAGGTGACTGGGTTAACTGGAAACTCCATGTAGTGTCTCTGGGTGCCAGCTGGCAGCCCCTGTTAGGCCAGCTGAAGACTTCATTACCTCCCAACTGTAACTGTGGGCAGCACTTGTCTTGTTAATCAGACTTCATGGTGCCATCGAGGCTTTTTCAAGCAAAATGTCTGCTTGGGTCTGAGCTTACCCTCAGCCCCAGTTACAAAAGCAGGAAAGCCTTTTCTCCTTGCCACAGCCATCTGGACTCTGCTTCTGGAGCAGAGTCCTGAGCAGCCTACACTGAGACCCTGGCACAGGGTACAGCAAGTGAGGGAGGTGATTACTGATGACAGCAGAGGAACATAAGGGAACTGTTGCCTCACAGCAACTCTCTGGTGCCATGTAGGCTCTCTTGGGGTTGTATTTGTGACCAGATCTCAAATTGTAGCCCAAGGTGTGCCAAAGCTACGTACATTCCACCCTGGCCAGCCAGGGTGGTGCGAAAGCAAACAGGACCCCTCTGTTTTGCTGCCTCCTCTCTTGCTGAGGTGTACTTAAGGGCCAGGGTGTGATATTAAATATGACTCAGGGCTTGGGACCAATGCGTGCTCTGCAGCTTGTTTCTTGTCTGAAGCAAGATTCTCCAATCAAGGCAACGGGAGTTCAGCCTGCCCTGGGGAACTGTCCTCCAGAATGATGATGCAGCGTATTGTGTCCAGAGTCTCCCAAACATAATGGCCCTCTGGAGACCATTAAAAGCCAGCGAAACTGAGAGTAGCCACTAAACTTTTCCAATTTATGCCAGAACCCATCTGGTCCAAAGGACTGAGCCTCTGTCTCCTCCCTGGCTGTTTCAACCCAGTTGAGAATGAAGCCCAAGACCTAAGTTATGTCTATGCTGCAATTCAGCAATTTTATAAGGGCAAGATTCAGAACAGGACCATCTCTGGCAATGTGGTATCTGCAGAGCTTAGGTTTAGTCTTAAAGATGTCTTAGCCAGGAAAGGCTGAATGGGGATCTTCCACATCTTAACAAGGTTCTGGACCTACTTGTAAATGTGATTTAAAACCAGTTTTGATGACTATAACTCTCCTGGGGCAGGCAGAGCCTGTGCATGTTGAGGAAAAGCAACCATGTTTCCAGATTATAGGGCAGTGTCTTCTGATTTTTAAGTAGGGTAAGGAGGGAGTCTGCAGTACTGCATCAGGGATACATGGTCTCAGAGAACAAAAAAATAAGCTTTCACCCAGGTAAAAACCAATGGATAATGTACTGGCAGGAGCCTATAAGAGCCAACCTGTATGTTCGCTGGAGGTGCAAGGAAATGATAGATAATGAAGGCACAGTCCTGGCCGTGCAGCGGGAGAAGAAAGTGACAGTTAAAATAACACATACCAAAAATGCTAGAGATGGAGAATTTTGTACTTGCCTGACCCAATTTGTTATGGCAGACAGAGGATTACATGAAAGGATTAAGCTTTGCTGTCCTTAAGGTCACATTAGGGGTCACAAGTTTGTGGCCTTGCCTGATCCTGGGCTTGCAGGGGAGCAGAAATCACAGGGGTTTTTTGGGGTGGAAAGGACTTGTTCGCTGTGTTTGAAGTCAGATTACTTCACTCCCATAGCCACAAAGCTGATAATGGAGAGAATAACAAGCAGTGGGCTAATCTTAAGCAGGACTTTTTTATTTCTCCCGGGGAAGGCTCTACCAGTACTTTCCCAAAGGGCTTTGGACTACAACTCCCTTGGCACAATAGCAGATGGGACTGCAGCAAGGTTGGGTTGTGTGAGCAGCATTTCTCTGCAAGGAGCATTATCCTCTTCCCTGGGGTTCTCTCTCTTTGCTTTGGTAAAGTTTACTAGCTGCTTGTTAAGGAGCTAAGAGAGGCAAAGCTGAAAGATCTGAAATCTTTCCCTGGCTAAGTTTTCCCAGGGTTGACTTGAGGCTGGAATACTAATATTGCATCCGCCTCAATCCTCAGAGTACCTGCCAATGTCTCTGAGTCTCAACAAAGCAGCACAAGGACATCTATCAAGATCTAAATGTTGCTGTAGGAATTATACTTTCTTCACAGAACCATCTTTTAAACATGAAGATATAGGGACAGAGTGTGCAGGGACAAAGAATGACAACAGTTGACTCCTTGAGGACTTGACTGTCTAAAGCACTGTTTCCTCCTTCCCATGTGCCTTTCCCATAGCAGTTGTTTGTGTTTGTAGCAGTTTCCCTGGATTTCTCTAATCTTACTAATGCTCTGTCCTGCTTCACATCATAGGTAGAAAAACTGCAAACGTGCCTTTTAGGTTTTTTTGCTTTCCATTTGGTATTCTCCAAAGCATCTGGGCACACTGCAGAACACCCCCCTGTAAGAAAAAGTTACACCAGAAGCTGCAGACATAGCTGAGGAAGGCACCTCACATATACCTTTCTGATACAGCTAAACATGTTAATTTTCCCTTTATCACTGTCAGGCAGGGGGATATTTACAGTTAAATGTGATTTTTCCTGTCAATTAACTCATGCCAGAAGAGAGGTTTTTAAATCGATTCCTCCTTTAAAAGTTTGGTGACCTACTTACGTATTATCAGGCATGTTTGGCGTTCACCTTTCCTCTTGCATTTTGCTGTGTCATTCTTTTGCCCTCGTTAAATGCTTCATGCAGCCAGGCTCCCAGCCATGGTAAATCCCATCATAACTTCTGCTTTATGACCCTCACCACACTGGTGTTGCAGTGGTCTGCCTTTCCCCTTGCCGAGCTCCCCAACGGCAGCAGGCAGAGTTTTAATCACTGTGAATTCAGGTTGTGGTCAGATTAGGTAGAAGATAGGATGCGTGTTTGTTATTTTGCAGTGATGTATTGTTTCTGGGATTACTGTGCTGAATAGCAAAGGGTGTCAGCTGATATTTATTACTTTAAGCTGTCTCAGCTGTTCTGCTTCAGCAAATAAACCTACATTTAAAATGAATGAGGAGCTCTGCTTGCCTTGTATGCCATGATGTGTGCAAATGTGATTATTGCTTCCGAGGCAGGAGAAGCTGAAATCATTGTGGGAGCGTTTTTAGTTATTTATTTATTTTTACTCTTTGCAGGCAATCATGCAGATTTCTAAAGCACACAATCAAGTCAAAGGCTTGACACCTCTCCTCCTAGCCCCATTGTTAAGCCCTGGCATTCCTCATGCTGGGAACCACTCGCTCCCTCTCTCTCTAAAGTGATAAGCTTTAAACCATGCTATTGATTGCTTAAGGCATTACATGTTTTACACCTAGGTTATCAGTGTTATTGAAAGGGGAAGACACAAAGCTACTGGGCCTCAAAATGAATCTACCACTCATCTTTTCCCATTTGCTCTGAGGATTTCAGACAATTTGTTTTACACTGATCTCTGCTGGGGAGATAAATAAATGAAACTGGAGACATTAACCCTCCCCAAGGTTAGAGTTAGAAGTGTTATTAGTGTAGGGCCTCATGTGCATCCCAGCACAAACTGGGCTCACTTATTCTTTATTTAACACAGCAACAAGGGCTGATTTCAAAAGTTGCTGCTCTCCTTCAGATAAGAAGTGTCACATAGTGCAGTTATCAAGGTGAATTGGTATTTTCAAGTGAGCTCCTCTCTGCTTCTGATTAAGCCCTGAGGACTCTCTCTCTTCTCTCTTAACTCTTTAGCTCCCCTCTGACATGGCCACCACCTTTGTGGCTGAGGGAGAACATAGAGGCACGACAGTGAGTGTCAGCTCATGCAAAGGGCCTGCCATACTCTGCCTTGGGCCACCTGTCCTTGGAGAAGTTGAGGTCCTTGGCAGCCTTTTGGCAGTCTGGGAACAAGGGTATAGGAAACCAGCAACACTGCTGCTGTGGGGCTACCAGTGATGTTTGCCCAAAAGCTCTGACCTTTCTTAGGGTCTAACTAAGGTTGTTGTAATGATAGAAAAATGACCGCTGAACAAACATAATACAGTGAAATCCCCCCACTCTGAACTCTGAGGTGACATTTGCCTGACTTCCAAACACAAAGATGTGCTGTTCCCCTCTCCTCCCCAAAATCCTACGTTTGCCTTCAGCCTCCCTGTCCACAGAGATACCTCGTAGGCAGGATAGAGGTAAGGGATTTGATGGGACACAGATATGAGGAGATTGTGCATCTTGTGCTCCATTGTGCATGTCTCCTAACACGTAAGTGACAGGAGCAGATGAAGTGTTGCTTTGGCTTTCAATAGCATATCCCATTCTGGGAGCTCAGCAATAAACTCACAAATCGGGTATTCATGGCACAAGTGTTGCCATCCTGCTTGCAGTGGCCAGAGAAGTCACCCACAAATTTTTACAGAGATACCTTCAAGACTATATGAGCCTCTAAAAACATGACCATATAGCTTCTCACTGAATTCCTGTGGGATCCCTGAGGGCCCAGTTTCTGTGGGGGCTCCCTGAGGAACAGGGAGCAGGGCCCAGGTCTGGTTATTGCAGTGACTTTCATGGATCTGGATTTCAAGGCTTGCAGATGAGCAGAGAATTAAGCCGTTTTCTTAACAGGGGGCTGACTGTATAACAAACAGTCCCCTAAAATCCAGTCTCAAAGATAAGATGACTTGCCGGAGGTTACACAAATCATCTGTAGCTGAACCTGGAACTGAGCCTTCATCTGCCACTGACGTACCTTGACTGCAAAGTGATCCTTCCTCGAAGGACCTACACATAGCGACGTGATGAGATGATGATACTTTTTATGGTCAGATGAAAGATTTAATAACCTCTGTGTGACAACATCTACCCAAGCAAGGAAGCACTTATTTTTTTAACCCACAGTGGTTTTGGCCACAGAAGGGCAGGCAGGGGTTCGATGAGGAGGCAGAACACAGTGCTTGCAGAATGGTGGTAGGGTGGGCTTGGGCAATTCCTCCTCCCTTCGCTTGACTAACATTACCTTTCTCTGTCTGAAGGACGGCATGAACTGGGTGTGCAAAAATGTCAGTGCTAAGAAGAAGTAAAGCGTTCTGAGCTGCATGGAAATGGAGGAGCGGTGGGAGCAGAATTCTAGCCTGAAAACACTAATTTGCTGCTTTCTGACCAAATGTTTTTCCATCTGTGCACAGCTACAGCTGTTAAAAGAAAAAAAAAAAGAGAGAAAAAAGGGAACAACATCGGTTTAAACCTACTGCTGGATTTGGAACTTGACCTGCTCTTTATCATTTTTTTATCCCAATAAAGGAATTACATATTTCCTCCCTATGCATAAATAGTATTAAATGTCTGATTAGCAAGCAAGTTTGTAAGCAGAAGCAAGACTGATTCAGTGTGGAGCAGAGGGAGTGGTGAGTTACTGTAGTGGCTTAGATGCATAAAAGCTGCCCTAGACACGCGTTTGCTGAGGACACGCTAGGGTGTCAGTCACAGCTTCCCCTCAGTGACAGATAAAATGCAGTTGTGTTACCAATTGTGGGTAGTTTCTTAAAATAAAGCTGCTAAGGAGTCATTTGTGTAACAAGGGTAGAAGACTTCCACATATTCCTATAGCCATAAAAGAGGAGTTTGATGATAACGAGGCACTGTTGCATTGTGACACTGCTGCAGAAGGGAGAGAAGGGTTATATGTGTATAATTGAAGCTCTTTACAGTTGGAATAATGCAGGATGAGCATGCCTAGGGCTTTTCTCGCAGCTGAAGGGGAATTTAGCCCAGCATTTCACCTTGAGCCAGCAAAAACATTGTTCCTCCGTTCAATAAGTTCCATATGTGAGATTAGTCTTGATGTTGAACAATCCCTGTTGATTTTCTCTTGATGTTAAGGCAACTCTGCAGGAAAATGCAATTAAGTCCATGATTACTTCCTAGAATGAGATATCAGGTCCCAGGTTTCCTTCTTTGAAATGTGCAAAATGTATTCTCCTGCCCTACCACCTCAGCATGCCTTGCCTGGCGCTTCCAGGGACTTGGGGGACTGCCCCACGGCAGGCTGGCTGTCCAGGGCCTGAGGTCCCCCAACCTGGTGCTGGCTGTGGATTGCCCTGGTGGACGGTCAGGGTCCCAGTGAACGGCAGATGGGAAGTGTCCTGTAAAACAAGCCTTCATTCTTCCCTGCGCTGGCTTCCCTTAAAAAGGATGTAGTTGCTGAAATAGGAAAGAGAATGATTTCCACCTTCTTGTCCCCAATTCAAATCTAGCCCCAGACTGACAGGGAGCGGGAGCGATTAGCACGCCAAAGTAGCCATGTCCTGCATGAAGCGAGCTTGGTGACTCCTGGGCCAGTTTCTAATGCACAGATGGTAAAATAATCCCACTGCCCTGCTTGCCAGCTTTGTTTGCTGTCTGCCTGTGAAAGGCCAGAGAATGACTGGGGACTGCATTACCCCATCCACCTCCTGGAGATGGGCGGTCGCACAGGATGGGGAAAGCTGCATGTACTAAAGCATGTGGCTTTACCACGCGTCAGCGAGTTGACTCATGGACCTAGGCAGACGGCTGACACCCCTGGAGCTCCCAGCTCTTTTTTCCTCCCTTCCCCTGGACATCTCCACCTCACGGCACAAACATCTGCACTGTATGTGAAGCAGCCCCTGGCTGCCTATGTGTTACAGCTTGGCATATTGAAATCATCTGGGGCTCATTCCAGGTCCCCCCATACATCAGGATGTACAGTAGCAGTTCAGGGCTGATCCGTGTGTAGTTCAGCTGTCTTTGCTGTGGCTGGCTGGGGGCACAGGGACAGCTGGGACAGCAACTGCTTTAGCAATCCAGCTTTAATCTGCCTGCGTCCGTGAGTCAGCACCCTCCGAGTGCATCTGTCTCCAGCAGGGAGGCAGGACATGCATGCCGGAGTAGCAGAGCCTTGCTTTAAAAAACCAGACAACTGGGGAGTGGGGTGGGGGGGAAGAGCGGGCTCAAGTGAGCTGTTAAGCAATCGCTAATGGCACAAAGTGACACGGCTCCGGCTTTGCATGGATTGAGTAAGGAGTCATAAGATGAGATGTTCATTTAAATGCAGCTTGCTCGGTGACTCCCCAGCTGTGCAGGCTTATTCGGAACGCTGCAGATATGAGCATGGCATGTTCCTGGGTCAGTCCAAGGAGGAGAAATTCATCCCAGCATCACCTTTTCCTTGCAAATAATCTATTTGCCTGATGCAAGCCATGTAAAGAATTGCAGCCCTTTCCTGTGGGCAGGCTTGTGCTGGCTGAGTGGCAGAGCTTTGTGACAGATAGTCCCCAAGCGTTGGATTTGCCCACATTGCTTACCAGATGCAGAGGGAAGTGCTTGGGTACCTCTCCTCTGGCCCAGGCGGGGCAGGGCAAAGCCCCCTTTGGGGATCAGGCAAAGGACTTGCAAAGGACTTGAGTTGGTGCTTTCCCGCTCCCTACTCTTTTAGCAGTGGCAAACTTAGTCTGTGACACCCCACCAGTGCCACAGTTGGCCTCCTGGGGCTGAAAAGCATCCAGGAGGGTAATGTGGTTTTTTTAAGTCTCATATTGGTTAGACTTGGAAATGTGTGTAAAATAACTATGTAGTAATTTTCTTATCACTTTAGTTGGGAAGGAAAAATTGCCTTATTGAACTCAGGATCCAGAAACATTTGCTGGCTCATTCATTATGTTTGCATGTAGCCATACCTATTGGTTGTGTGCATCCTGTACCTGCCAGAGTGTCACCGGTAACCCAGTAGTTAATGTGGTTTTCCTGTGCCAGGTGGTAAGGAAGGAAGACCATGATAGAGTGAGCTATGCTGGAGGATGGAGGTGAGGGGGTTAAAATGACCATGTCTTAAGTATATCATCCTGCAGTGATGGCTGTAAATGTTCATTGTATTGTAAACATTTCTCTGTGCAACCTGGTGAAAATGTATAAGGATTTGAGGTTCTGTTCACTTGCTGCTCCTTATCTGAATGTATTTACATCTGCTATGGCCTCTGCAGGGCTCTCTGCCCTGGGCAGCACCTGGCTGAAAACCACCTGGACAACTGTCTGGGGCCAGCCAGAAACGCCCGCCACCGATCAACGCAGCGCCTGCCCCTCCGCCAGCCCTTCAGCCCCGCCCTGGTTTATAGCAGTGGCACACGCAGAGGTCCGTCCTTGCAGCGCTGTCAGCTTCACCCTCCTTTAAAGTGAGGCTGGGGGAACCAAGCGTCTCATTGGTATGGGTGGAGCTCTGCCGCGCGTCGCATCAATTCCTGCATTTTTAAAGCCAGAAGGGACCGTTGTGTTTCCTCTCTCCTGCCCTCCCGCATAACACAGCCCGTTAAACCCCACCCCGCCGCGCTGACTCACGGCTCAACCAGAGCCCCTCTGGTAGGAAGAAACCCAGCCATGATTTAAAGGCTCCGAGTGACAGACAGCCCTCGGGATGTTTGTCACCGGGGTTAATTCCCCTCCCGTGCTTCACTTTCAGATCATTAAATCTGGTTCTACCTTTGCGATAGATGAAAGAAGCCTCTCCTGCTCCTGCCCCATTGTGTTCCCTAGAGGGGAGAGGTGCTGGAGGAGTGAAATTCTCCAAGGGCACATCAGAAAACCTGAGTCCAAGCCTCTGATCTGACTATGAGTGCTGGGTGTGGGGACTCATGTCCTCCCCCAGCTGTGGCTGTGTCCTCCACTGCAGCTTCACTGGAGAATGTCTCTCCTGCCCTTGGAGAATGTTTGCCAAAGCCTCTTGCAACCTTCTCCCGTTCTTTTCTCACTACCTATATTGTTTCTTGCACATTAATGACTTCTCTCTCTGTCAAAACCATAACTGGTCACCAGACTCTTTTTGTGAAGTGTACTGGGCTGCGACCAGCCCATTCCAACATGCTCACTCTTCTCCAAAAGCAAAAGGTGGCAGCTGTTGCATTCCCTGGACCAGCCAGGTCCACACGAGCTCTTTCTTTTATGTTCCCTTTTTGTATTTCACCAAAAAGGGGTATTTGCAATATCTGGTCATGTTGTTACTTAGTGTATAATTTAGATGTCTTTGTCCAAAAAAAAAAAAAAAAAAAAATAAAGAAAGAAATTAAAATTTAGTAGAAAGACACTGGTGTTTCGAGGTGATCCTTTTTTCTTCAGCAGGTTCATCTTCTGACAGGATTCTCTTCTCAAGGAACCCCTAGTCAGCCACAAAGCTGCTCTCCCATTGCTCCTGTCACCCCACCAGAAATGGTTGCTGGTACTAGAAGTTGAAGAAGCCTTTTTCCTTTGGATTTTCACTATTCCAAAACTATCAGAGAAGTCAGCCAGCAAGAAAGGAAAACTCTGGAAGGATCTTCTTTTTTCAAAAATCGTGTTGTAGGTTAAAAAAAAGCATGTCATGAAACACGTTCTCCACTGACCTGGCAGGAAAAGAGAAGGGGAAAAAGGAAAGCAGCAAACTATTTGGGTTTGGTTCAGTGAAATCGGTTTGGGAGGGGGTTGGGAGGGAGGGAAGCAAATCTGAGGTTGTTGCTTTCCAACTAATCTGACTCATTACTGTTCCTGCAACACCCAGATGGGCCAGAAAGCGAGAAACTGTTAGAACTCTTTAAAGCATCAGCTCCCTCCCTGCATAGTCAGGATGCCTGGAAGGCTGTCAGAGCCACTGGAAAAAAAACATTGTAGATGGTCACACTTAATTTCTTTTCTCTTTTTTTTTAAGGCACGCTTTATACTCAGTCCTGGTATTTTTTCAGCAAAGTAGGAAATACTTTTTCATCTTGTTTGCCTAATGGATTGGATGTGAAAAATATTTCTCTGGCAAGTGAACACCCTGAGAGTTGTTTGACTTGTCACAACGTTATGTATCGGCCCCTGCGGCCCCCGGCCCCCGAAGCCGCCGCGCTTCCCCTCTCGTGTTGCTGTTTACGGTGGGACGCGGTAATTTATGGGGAGGCTGCGTGTGACCTTGCATGCGTCTGCTCGAGCGAACCGCGGCTCCCTTCCCCGCACAAGCCCCGCTTTACATCCACATGATGAATTTAGTGCTCCCGAAAGGACAAGGAACCGAGCGGACTGGGTGTGGGGAGGAGGAAAAAAAAAAAAAAAAGAAAATAATAATCTGCAGCCTGCAGGAGAAAAAAAACACTGAGATTTTTGTTCCTCTTTGACCAGTATTTCCCTGTTTACGGCCTCGCACGCCCGGACGCCTGCCTTTATCAGAGCAGAGAAGTGGTCTGTGGCCACAGAGCCAGGTATTTCAGCCTCCGCGTTCTCGCCGCCTTGGCATCCCCCATCCCGGCCGTGCTCTGCTGGGACACGTCGGAGCGGGGCAGCCAGACCGATGGCCACAGCCGTGCTCCAGCCCACCCACCCGGGCACCCACCCAGGCGCTGGCTGAAGCTTTTTCCATTTTATTTTGTTGTGTTTAAGTGGAAACAAGCTCGCACCGCAGCCTCGTGATTGGCTCCTGCCGAAATGGCAGCTTCGGGCTCAGTTGGCTGAATTTGGGCTTGTTGGATTTTTTTATTGCAATCTGTTCACTTATTTCCCTTCCCAGCACCGATTGGAAGCAAAACTCTTGTAAAGCTGCGGTCGGGCTGTGCCCGTGCTAGGGGACGCTGTCAAAGGCCTGCTGGAAACAGCGCGGGGTGGGGAGTGCCCCCTCTGCATTTCCTATGTAGCTGTCTGACCGAGATGAATATCTGTATCATTTTTAATGGGAGAAAGGAAAAAAAAATCGCATTCAGAAGAGGCAGGGTTGAAAGGAGCCCCTCTGCTTGCAACACGCAGTGACCGCCTGCCTCTGAGCTGCAGCACTCCGGGCGGCACAGCCGGGCCGCCAAACACAGCCCCGAGTAAATAACCCTAGGAGGAAGGGCAGCTGGCAGGTGGGTTAGGCCCCAAGTCTGAGCTGCATTAGGAGCTGGCAGGAATGCCCTGCAAGTAAATCACCTGGATGAGAGATATTTTTAAATGGAAGTTGTCCTTGCTGCTTGGCTTTGCAACATTTATGCTGCCGATGGGAGCCACAGCCTGCAAGCTTTAACGCTTCTCTGCCTGGCAGGAGCTTGGGGTGCCCAGGGGGACATTGCTGGGAACAGCGGGTCCCCCCATGCCGAGAGCATCATTGTGGGCTGGGACACTGCTGTCCCCAGCCTGCGACAGCTGGGTCCCAACTGACCAGACAATGCCCAACGTCTTGAGGTGGCTGAGCCAGCTGTCCTCACCCTCCTTGATGTTAGACAGGAGGATTTATATGTATTTTGGGTTCATTTTTATAGCTGGCACCTGTGAGGCCAGAGCCAGGAAGGGATAAACAAAGGGGCCTTACTGTGAGGGGCTGGGTCAGTGGCGTGGGCATGGAGAGCTGGTCTGGGGGATGGGGAAACAGGCGTGGCAGCCTCTCTGCACCTGGGGACAGTGCGTGGGTCTGGGACTGGGCAGAGAGCTGGGCCTGGCTGGGCTAGCGGCTGCTTTTGGAGCTGGGGCAGGAGCTGCAGCTCTCACAGCCCGGGGGGGCTGGGAGGGGCCCTCAATTGGGTGCATTCAGCGCGGCACAGCTGGTGTGGGCTGCGGGGCGGGGGGGCCGCAGTTGCTCCTGACACTTTTGCCTCTGAATGTGATGATAAACTCCCTTTCCCGATTAGCGCTGATCCCTCTGCCTCCAAAACAGTTGGCCCTAATGAACATACGGCCCAACAGCTGTAAGCGGTTATACATATGCATGGATATATATATTTATCCCCCCCCCAGCCCATCCATATATACTGGAGATCACAGCTGTTGCTATTCTTCCTTGCAATGCAGATCAGACGCTCTCTCTCTTTGGAGTCTTACTTGACCTATTTTGCAGGCGCAAGATTTTTTGTGATGATGATTTCCCCAGTTGGTGCTTTTGATTCTGCCTGAAACATCTTGATTGAAGGCAAACAATGGCAGCTCCGGCAGCCGGCAGCGCCCCGCACCCACGCGCCGCCCCGGCCCCGCCAGCCGCGACACGCCGGGGGGGCCCCGAGACGGCTCCGGTCCATCCCGACCCGGCTCTTCTGATGCCACTTCCCTGTGCCCATGGGACATGGCTCTGCCACCCGGCCTGTCGCCCAGGCCATCCAACCTAGACCTTGAGGCTTTGTCCTGGTGTCCCTACCCTCTGCCCAGGTGTCCCCTGCTCGGCCCTGAGCCTCTTCCTATCAGCTGGAAACTGCTCCACCGCCCCAGAATCTTCCCTTGGGGTCCTAGGGGTGTCTGAGCTGCAAGACCAGAGGAGGAGATGGTGCTAGAGCTGGCAGGGGTGTCAAAACTCCAGTGGCTGCAGCATCCCATGGGTGATGGACTTTTTAAGTGCATTCTCCAGTGACCCCCAGCCCCTGCTCGCTGCTTAACACAAACTTTCAGGGCTACGAGGGAGCCTCCACTGTCCCTACAGCCCTCCCTGTCCACACAGGGTGCCCCAAAGAAGGGCCCCAAAGCCACCATATCCTGGCAAGGAAAAGCGGCCATCCGGGCGCACACAAAGCCATTTCTTGTTTGGCATTTTCGTTTGAAGTGTGTCCTTCATCTGGGTTTCTACAGCAACTGGGAAGTTCCTATCCTGGCCCAGCTGGAGAGAGTGAAGCAGCCAGGGGAATGGAGCAGGAGGGCAGGAGGTAAGGACTGAGGACAGGAAGGGAAGAAGCCAAAAATAAGTTTTTTGAGAAGTGGAGCTGCTCTTTCCACCTCCATCTTGGGCCCGGGGCTCCTGCAGCTGGGACAGGACTCCAACCCTGTCCCTGTCCCTCTGTCTCCAGAGGCAGGGCAGCTGGCTGGGGCCAAATCAGGGTGTGTAAAACACCAGCTTTTAGGGTCCCTTCAGGTAAGAAGTAGTCTGCTGTGTCCCACCCTGGTTGGCCCTGGCATGGCTGCATCCTCCTGTACCAGCCTGGGTTAAAATGAGTGAATTACCTTAGAAACACACTTTCCTTCAAAGAAAGCAACAAAACCCAATGAGCCACCAGCGATTCATCTTAGGCAGTGAGTCTCTTCATTTATTCATTATGAGATAATACCCAAATCTGGCTGATTAATATTCCTGCATATTTTCCAAGGGCTGATGAGGTATCTTAAACATCTCATGGAGATGGGCTTTCATATTTATAAGGTTGATGTGCAAACTTAAATTGACACTGTCTAAATATACCCTCATGTTTAAGCATAGGGCTTTCACTCCCAAGGTGCCGAGGGCATTCCCGGGGTGCACACCCTGGCTGGAAGCGGGACCTGGGGCTCAGTGGGTGGGAGAGCTGCCTGGAATGGCTCCTGTGAGGCAGGGTGTGATGTATGGTCCGTCTTTCCACAAAGATGTGGGATTTCTGTTTGCTTTGGTAACGGGAACAGAGTGCAGCAGGCACTGACCCAGTGGTGGTCGTGGGGTCAGCGGTATTTTGGGGTGAAGGATCAGTATGAGCACCCGCATGGCCGGATGTGCTGATGGGTACCAGGGCAGGGTCTGCAGCTTCCTGCTGAAACCCTTTTCCAAGGTTAAAAATAGGACTTGGTTGCAAACTGAAAGCCTGGTTTGCATTTGCCCTCATTATGTTGATTGCTTATTTACATGTATGCAAATGGAGGAAGAGGCAGTGGCTCCTCCACCTGGGGACCCCTTGGCACGGGAGAGCCTGAATCCCACCAGGTAAATCCCTGCCGAAGGCTGGGCCATGGGGCCGTGCCCCCTTCCCAGATCACCCTGAAAGTGAAGCATCAGCCCCTCCTGCCTTGCCGATCCGAGGGCTGAGCCACAAGCCCATGCCCTGAGTGCAGCGGCTGGTGGCACGGTGGTTACAGCAGCCATTGCCTCTCCCCTCACCCTGCTCCACCAGATGTGCGTGTCCAGCTCCAGCTGTTCCCCATCAGCCTCCCCCATGCAGCACCGCCAGCCCCGGGATCCTTTTTCCACCAGGCCCCACGTCCTTCATCAGACACCAATTTGGTCTGGCCCAGCTGCTCATTTTTCTTTCTGCCGTGTGACATGTTTTCACCTGGCTCCTAATCCGTCTCTTTCCATTCACAACTCGAGCTGTTTATGGATGTGCCTCTGCTCCCCCTGCTCTCCCCACCCCCCCGACAGAGCCATCCATCAATAAACCCCCGCTGTGCACCCGAGCATCAGCACTTCCCCTCCCAGGACACCAATATCCCAACAGGGCCATGGGCACACATTCCTCCTCCTGCTCCATGGGGTGACCCCCTTGGGCCACTGCTTTCCTCCTCACCACCAGCAGCACATGGGGCTTGATGGCACCGATGGTGCTGCAGGCAGCTGGGACACCCAGGACACCAGGAGACTCTTCCTGAATGGGTGGGCAAGAGAGGGGCTGTGGCCCCGCAGCTCTGCATGGGCACGCACTCTATTGGGGCTGGTCCCTCCAGCGAAGGCATGGGGTGGGAGTGGCCCATGACAGGGAGATTCCTAACCCTTGGGGGTCAGCCTGCAGGGTGGGGGCTGTGTCTGTGTCCCCCCATCAATGGGTGACAGGTGCTTTAATGCCTGGGCTGGCAGCTGCTGCTCTCACAGGAGGAGGCAGCTGTGCCAAGGAGGAAGAGGATGATGGTGAGGAGGACAGCTGGGCAGCCAAACCTAGAGGCACCAAGCATAGGGGCGATGGCTGGGGAGTACCCTGGGGTGGGGGGTGGCCCTGGCTGTGCATTGGGGAACCTCTCCACAGGGAGGGGCATCAGGACATCACTCTTCTTGCCTGTATCCTTATCACCCTGGGGCTCTTCCCTAACCCCCAGCAGCTGGCCCTGTGAACCTGGACGGGAGACATCATGGGATTCCTGTGGAGGTTGGGAGCATCCTGCTCCCTCCTGCTGCCCTGGAGTGCTTTGCTTTTGACTGAGAAGCAAATCCCCAAATATCCCAATGGAGTAGGGGTTTCTGGAAGAGCCCTAGCAGGGCAGGGTTGGGAAGAACCCAGCAGGACAGCAGGGCTGAGCTGCCAGGCTCTGCAGTCTGTGTGTACAGGAACATACAGGGGCAGGAGGTGCTGGCTCCCCAACCCAACACTGCTTGGGAAGTTGTCCAGGGTTGTGCTCCCACCTCTGCAGGAATGGAATGGGGGGACTTAATGAGAGGGTCCCCCTCCCTTGAACCCACTGTTCCCGTTTCAGCTCACTGAGACTTTCTCCCCTTCCCAGTTCCCACTAAAGTAGCACAGGGGGAATCCAAACCGGAACTAAACCAGGGGTGTTTTGCAACCAAGAAAAAAATAAAGCAAGCTAAACCCGAAGAGACCAATGGAAAACCCCTCCTGCCTCTAGCACACTGCTCTGCTTTATGAAGTCAGCCCCATTTTCCCCAGATGAAGATGGCCCCTGCACAGCCCCAGACAGGCCAGTCCACGGCCCTGCTGCATGTCCTGGACAAAGGGTTCCTCCTCGCCCTTCCCAGCCTCGACTGAGCACAGAGAATCCCCAAACCAGCCTGGGGTGCTGCCAGCACCCACAAAACCCCAGGGGGCAGTGGGGCTTTAGGTGGGGACGACAGCTCAAGGGTGGGGTGCCAGGGCAGCAGCATGGCCAGAATGGTGGATGCTGGCAGGGTCAGGAAAGCTGCTGTCCCCGACCCAGTCCCCATCCCACAATGGGGATTGTTCTGGAGCCCACGGGCAGGATGCGGCCTGGCCGGGCCCGTGCCTGACTCACATCCTCACTGCCTGGGAGGAAGCTGGTGGAGAGCCACATCTCCAGCACACCTTCCCACGGGGCTGGGACACGGGATGGGTGCTGGTGGGAACCGTCTCCGCATCTGGGACCCACTGCTGCCCCACTGCCGAGCTGCTCCCTCCCAAACAGCCCCTCCAGAAAACCCCCCATCATTGTCTGGGCCCCTGCGGGACTGGGGAGCGTTTCCTTCCGAAAGCAGGTTGGAGCCTCCCGCCAGAGCTGGCATTCCCGGGGGAAGAGCTGCAGCAGAGCGAGGCGTTTGCACTAAGTGATCACATTTATTTGAATATTTTGCGCGCGTGTGTGTGTGTGTGTGTGTGTGTGTCTAAAATCGGTTACAGAATAAATACCTGTGCCTTATAGCAGGAAGTCCACTTTTTTTTATACAAAGTGCTTGTTACAGGAAGTTGCATCAGCGATATGCAGGAGGGGAGTGCGTTTCAGCCACGCTTCCCCTCCTGAAAACTAGAACAGATTTTTTTTTTATTTATTTGTGGTTTTTTTTAAAGTTTCTTTTCCCTTTTTTTTTTGTGCATTAAATTTCCTGCCATTGTGTATTTACAAATCTCTGAAAGAAGGAAAAAAATGCCAATATGCATGAGAAGTGGCCTTGTAACACAAAAAAAAAAAAAATCAGCCTTAAAAAAAAAGTAACAAACCCAAAATCTACAGGTATCATTTCATACTGAATCAATGATAGATTTTTTCTTTTTTTTTCTTTTTAAAAAGGGAAAGGAAGTGGTGGGGAAAGGGGAAAAACTGAACCAAACCAGAAAAAATGAACTTGGAGAAACAGAAGGAGAGAAGGTGCCATTGTCCCTTCTGAAGTTTTCCAAAGGCAGAGAGGAGCAAGGAAGAGCACAACGCACAGACCCAGATGTCCGACTGAAATCCCCATCAATTTCTTCTCGGTAATTTCTCCCTCGTGCTTACCCAGCAAGGGATAGGAAGGACTTCCAAAATTAAATTAAAAAAAGGCATTAAAATGAAAAAAATTATTATTTCATTTTTANCAAAAAATAGATTTTTTTGTTTTTTTTTTTTATATTTTAAAAAAAAAAAAAAAAAAAAAAAAAAAAGAGATATGATAGAACAACCCTCCCCAAAATCCTGGAGGGGCGTGAGGTGGGGAAAAAATCGGGTTTGATTTAAAAGGGGGAGAAAAAAAAACCGAAAAGCCAAACCAAACCAGACTTTTCTCTCTGAACACATCATCGAGCAGGACTCTCTGGAGAGTGTGACGGTTAACTGGTGACGTAGTGTTTGGCCGACGGCTGGCCGTAGACCCTATAGAAATCCTGCCGCCCGTGCTGCTGGGATGCGTCAATCCATTCCCTCACGGCAAGTCCCGGGAGCGACTGGGGGACGGCGGGGGCGGGCGGCAGCGGGTGGGAGTACTCCTGCGACGAGACTGTCCAGGGGAAGTGCCCCGACCGCGGGTAGGGCTGGTGCCCGCTGTGGTTGGACACCGAGGAACAGTAACAGTTATCCACGGAGCAGACGAGGATTTTGCGCCCGCCGTACTGGGAGAGCACGGACTGCTGAGATGATGTGGTGTTGGGGTAGTGAGATGGGTTGAAGACGGAGCCCGAGTGCACGGGCTGTGGGCCACTAGGAAGTCCAACTATGTGCTGCGTGGAGCTACAAGGCACCATGGCTTGTGCGGACTGCCCCTCGCCAGCCGAAGCGCCCTGGCTCATGTACTGGCTCGCCACAGTCCCGGACGATGGCTCGAGGAAGCTGCCCTCAGGAAAGGCGGTGGAGTGCTTGCGCTTCTCCGCGCCGGAGTTGCTGACGGTGCAGGGATACATGGGGATACTCTGCAGGAACGGAACGGGGGTGCTCAGAGGACCTGTGGAAGGGAACAGGAGAGGGGGATTGTGTTAAGTACAGCATGGCACAGCTCCAGGGTGCTCTGGTTGCTGATCTGAAGCTGCAGTGGAGCCCCGAGACCCACATTCCAGCTCCATGTGTGCAGAGGGTTCCCCAGCCCGCCCCACCAGTGGCAAACCACACATGCAGCCCTGTGCAGGTGGACTTGCAGATTCACTTCTGGGCCCTTGCCAGTGGGCTTGGAGCAGCCCCTGGCATTGCTCTGCAAACAGCTCAGGAACACAGTCCCTAACAGGAGCAGCGTGGGACAACCTGGGGAATAAACACAAATCCCCCAAGGAGAGGACTGGGAAGCCTCCACAGGACATGGTCTCCTCCCAGGCACTGGCTGGGGGCTGTGGGACCACACCAGCCCTTGACTGTCCCTGCCCACATGCTGACCCTCATCTTTCCACTGACTTTTCCTGGCAATGGCCAACCCCACAAAAGCTCTGTATTTCAAGGTTTTGTGTAACCCCAGAACAGAGCCATTTCACAAGACAAGGAAAATGCCCTGAGGAGAGTCAGGAACTGGCTTTGTGACTCTCCATGCCCCTGCTGACTGCAGAGGGGCTCCCAGGGGTCCCTGCCGCAAAGAGCTCTCCCCACCATTTTGTACTGGGATCTGCAGGGCGGCCAGCTATGGGTACAGGAGGTAATGAGGTCCCATGCCCCTGCACCCCTCAGGTTTCACCCACCTTCCAGCAACTTCCTCAGCTGCTTCTCCTTCTTGGTGATCTCGTTCAGGAAGAGCTTGGAGTTGAGGTGGCCGATTTTGGGTGGGGGCAGGCTGCCACCTGTACAGTTCTGAGTCCTGTTGGGAATGGCAGGCAGAGAGGTGTGAGTTACAAGGCCGACTCAGGAGAAGGACAGCTCCTCCCCCCACACCCTCCTGGAGCCAAACCCCCTCCCTAGGGTAGAGGACAGAAAGGAGCTGGCTGTCTCTGGTAGGCAGGACCTTCCCTGTCCAGTTTTGCTTGAATGTCCACTGCCAGGGCACACCTCCTGCAGTCCATGTCCCCACTACTTGGCCATCCCAGCTCCCCTCAGCTCCGCTAGTGCTGGCTTTAACCCCCTGCCCTGTCTCTGCCCAGTGGAGCTGGACGGAGCCCTGCACCCCAACTTGGCTGGTCCCATGCTCTGCTCTTCCACAAGCACAACACTGAGCTTCCCCCAGTCTACGAGGAGGACCTCATTCAATGGCTGCATGAGGGGATTTTTTCATGCTCCCAGAGAGAGAGGGAAGCTGAGCACAGCACATGCCTCTCCCAAACCCTGTAGCATCCCTGGCCCTGGTCTTCCTCTGGATATTGTGCTGCTGCCCACTCCTGTGGACATGAACACACCGTTTTCCCCAAACACCTCTGTCCCACTGTGCTTACCTGTCCATTAAGATTTTCACAGACTTGGTGTTCTAGAAGTGGAAGGAGAAGCTCTGGTCAGTAAGGCAAATCCCTGCCATGTTGGCCATGCCCCCTTTCAGTGTCAGCTTCCATGGCCCCCACAGGGAACATGGACCATGGACAGTCTGACCATGGGCACTGAGCCCCCTTTCCCCTGCATGGGCTGCTCCAGCCCCATCTCCAGCTGTGGCACCTCCTCATTTGAGGCCAGCACTGAGCCTGCCCCACTTCTCCTTAACTTCTTCCACTGCTGAGCACTCTGGAGGCATCAGCTAGCCCTGCTAATGTTCCCACCCTGCTCCCCACCACACCCCACACCTACCCAATTCTTCCCACACAACGAAACCTCTCCACAGCCCCTGTCCCACCCTGGCATGGGCAGCTTGTCTTACCTTCATGAAGTTGATGTCCTCAGTTTTGTCAAACATGACCTGGACAGAGCTGAGGAGCTTCTTGGCCTCCTGCATGCGCTCATTGAGGTGCAGAACCTGGGCCGCATTCTCGTTGCAGAACTTGGCCTGGGCCTTGTCCAGGATCTCCATGGTCTTCCGCAAGTCCTCATCCAAGATCTGGTGCATCTTCTCGTACTGCAGGCGCACCTCATCCTTCAGCTGGCTCACCTTCTCCTGGGGAGAAGAGCAGGGTCAGGCCCTCTGTGCTCTTCGACCTCTTCCATGATGTCCCAGGACACCTGGGTCCTTTCCCAGCAGTGGAGAATCCAACCCAAAAGCTGCACCCCAGCTCTGCTCTCCTGCAACACCCAGACAGCCCAAACCCTGCTGTCAACTACCACACAGGACTTCTATGTGCCAGAGACCCGACAAGGACACTGTGAAAGTTTGGTTGGTTCAGCTGATCCCTGGATGTGCTTCCTGGGGTCTGTGTGGGGATCAGCTCCAGAAACCCAATGCCAAGGAACAACCTGCCGCACCAGCAACTGAAGTATGCTCCCCTGAAAAATCCCACCCGTCCCCATCTGCATCCCCTTACCCATCTTCACCCTCATCCCCAGCCCCACCCCAGGCTGGAGACACTTCATGTTCCAGAACCTTTCCCTTCATGCTCTAGGAGGCCGAGGGGCTTTAAGGACCACAAGCACTCCCTTCCTGAGAAAGGCTGTGCTGAGCTGAGGACAGGATGGGCCATCTGATATTTAAGGACAGCTTTGTTCCTCACCTCCCAACTCAGCCCAGGACCCATGAGGCTGCAGAGCAGCTCCAAACACATTTTGTCTCCCAAAATGATGACTGACAAGACTGAAATGGAGGCAGGAAGTCTGTCCAGCTACTCCTCCCCTGCATGTCTGCCTTCCTCCCTGCCCACCTGCCCCCTATGTCCCAGGAGCTTGTCCCTGTTGTGCCATAGGGTGACAGTCCCCAGGACTGGCCGTGGCAGGGTGAAGCACTGGTTACCTCGACCAGCCGCTTGTCTGATTCCAGCTTGTAGAGTTGCTCTTCGATGTCCTGCTCCCGCTCCTCCAGGCGGTCCTGCTGCTTCATCAGCATCTTCTGCAGAGATGGGAGAAAGCAGCATCGTCAGAGCCCAGTGACCACATGTGCCAGTGAATGTCTGTGCTGCCCACACTGGCTCTGCCCACGTGGTTCAGGAGGGATGGTGCTTTTTCCCAGCAGGATGCCACTGCCAGGCGGAAAGCCCCCGTGCAGCTTGTGGAGCTGGAAACCTGGTTATTTCAATGGCAGAAATGCCAGCGGGCTGTGTGTGTCGGGCTGTGTTATGGGCTGGGTTGGGTCCCCTGGATGGGGCAGCACCCCAGGTAACTTTCTGCAGCCCTGTCAGTGGGGTTGGGTCAGGGCCAAGCCCTGGGGACTGTGGAGGGGACACAGAGAGGCTCATCTCCCACTAAAGCAGTACCATTTCAAGGCCCATCACCCATCGCCAGCAGGCTCCTGCGAGACATCACCAGTTCCCTTGTGTTCCCGTACGCCATGACAAATCCTTTCTCCCTTCCCTGCCTCCTTGACAAGCCCCAGAGCCAGTGTCAGCGTAATCTGGAGGGACAGAGTGAGAAGGAACGGGGCCTCCCCGCTCCACACTGCCAGCCCCCAGCCCCACTCCCTGGGGCTGGGCCTGGGCCATCCGCCGAGGAACTGGGACAAAACCTTATCCCCAGCTATCAGCACGAGCGCCTCACTCCTGCATGTTTCCCAGTCAGGAGAAACCCACTGCCCATGAGAGAAGGGCTCCAGCCCTGTGAGTAGGAGCAGGGCTTCCCAAGACACCCCTCAAAATCAACTCCAAATATTCACCCTTCATGTTTACTGGGGAGAAAAGCCAGGACACCAGCGGGGCAAGGGCAAGGCTTCAGCCGGCGCAGAGACGTGGTGTTAGAGACTCAGCAATGGGGGTGAGATGGAAAGAAACCGACAGCGAGAATGAATTTCGAGGGGATTATTGCTATTATAAACCACCACTCGGGAATTTATAATCAAGTAATTAATTCCTGGACGAGGCGGGAGGGGGAGGGTGGCAGAGGCGCTGCCGGGATTAATTGCATTGCAGGGAAAGGCTGTCACCTCCGACTCAATTCAGGAGCAGGAATGTGAAGCCTCCTCCCTCCTGTTGTTTTTCGTAAGGTCTCGGGCACCTCCAGCCTTACTGTCACTGGGCTCTTACCACTAATAATAACGAGGAGCTAAAAAAACCCAGCTTCCCACTCACAGGCACACTCCACATGCATGCCCAGGGCCCATGTGTGTGCACCCACTCAGGCACATCCAGACAGACACACAGACAGCACATCCACTGGAACAGGGCCCAGGGGCAGTCACAGCAATGCAGACCCCCAGCCCACGGGGGGACATTTGCTGTGTGCACATACAGAAACACAGGGGCCTGCAGCATCCAAGAGCATCACTAGAAGCATCCACATGGAGAAAGATTTGAGGTATATATTACAAATCTCCTTTTTTTCATTGTAAAAGGGTTGTTATTTGTGCTGCTGCAGCATCATGAGGTTGCAGTCCACTTCCAGGCTTAACACAGTGGGAACTGAGCTCTGGAGAGTGAGTGCAACGCCACTTGCTTGAACCTTGGAGAACCAAGGGTGCAGCCAGGAACTGTGTCCCAGGTCCTGTGCCAGCAGCCAGGCCTGAATGTGGGGCTGCTGGGGCTTCTCTAGGGGCTCAGACAGGGTTTTGGGTCAAGCACCAGGCAGAACTATGGAGCAGGTGGGCAACAGCCCCATGTAGGTGGGCTGAGAAGTGGCAGGCAACAAGCCTGCTCCTGGGCTCCAGAGAAAGAGATGCCTTCCAACATCCCTGCTTGCAGGAGGCTGGTTGAATGTGGGAGTAGGCTGAGCTGCTCACGCTCCATGCTGGGCAGCCAAAGGACACAACAAGCTTTGCACCGAGCCCTTTCCTACACCTCCCGCCCTGCCACAGACTGCCATCTTCACCACGGGCAGCCAGACCCATCCCACATCAGCCCAACAGGAGGGCAGCCAAGTCCAGCCGGGCCCCCAGGAGCAGCCCAGTTCTCTGCCTGACTTCCCTGTCTGCCAGCTGGGACAGGAGTGGGTAAAAAACACCCGACAGGATCCGAGGCTGACAGCTCGCTGGGCACAGAGGCCAAATCCCCATCCCATTCTATTGTACCCATCAGGTATCTGACATACCCGAGGCAGCCACTGCCCCTCCCCCCGATGCTGCCGAGATGCTCTTGCAGGGGAAAGCAGGGTTTCCTATCAGTGGCAGATGCCAGGCAGGCAGAGGCCACCCTGCCAGCCCCACTGGTGTGAGGGACCCCCGAGGGAGGCACCGAACAGCCCCGGACATGCACGTACCATCGCCCTGCAGCTGCCGTGGCAGAGCTGCCAACCTTTGTGTTTTGTAACAAACCTCAGACTGCTCCACTCCTGGAATCATACAATTATGTGAAATCACAAATATACATACAAACATATGTAAAAATAACTTTTTATACATATAAGTTAATTTAATATCCCCTCACAGCTGGAAAAACTGACCAAAGTCCAACCTAAAGCCATAGAAACCAGAGAAAATAGAGAACATGCAGTGCTTTCTTTAAACCTCACCTTTGAGCCACTCTCTTGATTTCAGGGTGTTTTAAAAACTGTACATGCAGTGGAGTGGCTTTTCACTTGTGGCAACAAAACCTTAACAAGACACAAGGGTATGAATTACCCCTTCTGACATTGAGGGGCAAAATCTCATTGTCTGTGCAGCACAGGCTGAATTCCTTAGGTATTTTGAAAAGGAAAATATATCCCTTCCCCTTCTATCCCCTCCCAAATCTGGTATTTCTGAAGTCATGAACTCCTCCTCCTCCAGGATCAGAATTTCTCGGGGTAATTTCTCATATTTCATGCATGACCTTGATACTGGGAAAACTGAGGCTCCCTCTGTACAGGCACCCTTCCCAGGATGTGAGCAACTCTGATCCCAGTTTGTCTTTTCCAAGACATATTGCCAGTTTGTGAAACGCATGCTAAAAATGCTTCTTATTCCAACACCATCTGAGAGTGAATTCATGCCAGTAATTAATAAATTAATTTTTATAATTTATGAAAATTATAAATGGGGTGGGGTAAGTGGCTGGTCCACCATGACACTGCAGGCCCCAGTGAGACAGGGCTAGTTCATGGACACCAGCTTATTCTGCTGAACCAGCTTATTCTGATGAACATCATCTCCCCCCTCCTCATGGCAAAAAATGAAGTGTGGGTACAAAAGGGCTGAGCCCATACAGGGAGTTCACAAACATCCCACGGGCATCAACCCTGCAAGTGAGCTGGACCACCAAAGGTAGAAGGACAAAGGAGGGGAGGTTATCCTTCACTTCCCCTCCAGAGCGAGGGCGCACTCCTCCTGTGCAGGCAGAGGAGGATGATTCCTCAGAAGCCACTGTGGCAAGTCAGATGGGTTTGGGCTACCAAGGTCATACACTGCGAGTGAAACACTACTTGGAGGGACATCTCTGCAGGAAGCAAAGCAAGCACTACAAGGTCTCATTGCAGGGAGGATGCACACAGATGATCTCCGTGGGATTGTGCTGGGGGAAGGCTTGCTGACCATTGCTATCCACAGCACTTGCTGGGAGGAAACCACCACCAGGGAAACTATGCTCGCCCTGCCTGCACCTTACTGCACCTCCTGGTCAGTCCCCACTGAATATGTGCTGACCCCAGCATGGGACACATCCACCCTTGCCAGGCAGGGCATGGGGATATGTCTGCTGGGGGATAAGGCAGTCCCAACAGAGAACTTCTGCAATATTAAGTTCCTGCAGACACAAGACAGGAAGATGGTAATAAAGAATTTAACAATTCTGATTATACAGGGCATCCATGCTTCTCATCCGAGAGCCACTGCATGGCTGCAGCACGACAAGCCTCAGATGTGTTACACACACAAGTCCAACTCAACCAGCTGGGAAAACCCCCACTGTGAATGGGGACACTGGGATGTGGGAAGGAGCTCACACCCATGTAAGACCACCTAGGCAGGGAGCAATCTGTGGGCAAGATGTCTCCCTGACTTGTCTCAGGCTGCTCTCAACACTGTCCTCTCCTAACGGGCAGAGCTAAGCCTCTGGTCACTGCTGAGCCCACAGTAACAGCGGATTATGGCTCTGCCCTGCCCAAGGCCCAGCACTCCCCTCATCCCCCCTTTGGAGCCCCCAGCAGCCCATTGCCCTGGGGCCAGCATCGAGGCAGCAAAATCCCATGACATGCCCCAAGGTTTTGTGTTCTCTGAGACTGGTCAGGGCCCCTGTGTGCCTCCCAGGGAGAGCTGGCAGGGGAGAGCCTCTGGCACCCCTTCCCTGAGGGCTTGAGTGCTCACCAGCCCCTGCCCAACACCCAGCAGGATCAGGAAGGAGCCTGGCAGCTTCACCAGAGGAAGAGCAGTGCCCCATGACCTGCTGAGCTGCTGTGGTTTTAAAACAAGAGCTGGAGCAGTGAAAACCCTTACTGTGTTCATAGGGCAAATGGAGCCCATGCAGCTTCTCTGATGTCTAATAAGTGCTGTGCATCCTTCAGGGCCATTCACCCTGCAAGAGCAACCAAGTGCCCACACTCTGGCCTGTGGGATGCTTGCAGGATGCTAATTCCCAATAAACTCTGTTGAAACTGTCTGTGGGTTTGGAGGATGCTACAGCAGAGCAGGTAGACAAACCACAGGAGTGCACAGCCCTCATTCCCGTAGGAAACCAGGGGAGCAGAAGGCCAGACTGCCCCACAGAGCACCTGTAACCACAGCTGGACAGCTGGCCCAGGACAGGCACACTCACTTCTCTGCCTCTCTCCTTCCTCCTCCTCTGTGCCCAGGCCCTCCCCTCGGCGCCAAATCCCAGCCACTGACTGAATAAGGACATTGTTTGCAGTCACCGGAAAGCCAGAACGGAGGGAGCAGCTTGGAGCATGAGGGGCAGGAAGGGTGAGGAGGAGGAAGGTGGAACCGGAGCAAGGAAGCCGCAAAGGGCAGATGCCTGTTGCGGGAATGGCTCCAGACACCTGCAGCTCAGCCCAGGGACCGGGATCAAGAGCCCCCATTGAGACACAAGTCCCAGCACGTTGCTGGAGACGGGCCTGAAGTCACAGTGACTGAATTTTAATGCACGAAAGCCCTGGACCAAGGAGGCGAGCGCAACCTTTCGCCTCCCCAGGCCTCCCACACAGAGGCTTCCCTCTCCCCAGCCCCACTCCACTGTTAGCTGGACTGTTTTCTGAGAAAAAACCCACGCAATGAGCTATTTTCATCCCTCCTGAAAGTATCACCCCAGCTGCTAACACCAGAACCTTGACACTCTGCACATCTGGGGCACAGCACCTTAGTGCCCCCCAAAACAGGATCTCAAATCATGAGATCATGCACTGCACACTGCCACAGCCCAAGGGGACCAGTCCCCGCATCCCAAACCCCCTGGAGCATCCTTCCCACCCTGCCATGGTCTCCTGCTGACCAGACCCAGGCAAAACCAGCTCTTTCAAACTCCCCACAGCCCTCACAACACTTGCAAGAGGCTGATTCACTTAAAGGGGCAGGAAGGAAATGCCTTCTGGTTGGGGTTTCATCTTGCACATATTTACAGTAAGCACCAGGCAGAAGGAAAGATCTCCAGCCGGAGCACGAGGTCTTGCCTCCCCTGGCCAGCCTGGAGCACACACAATGCTCCAGGCTTTGGCTTTTCTCACCATGCTCCCTGTGCAGAGATCAGGCTGGTTTATCCTCAACAGGGGAAGGAAGAGGGGAGGGGAACAGCCTGAGATATTAATAGCTGCCCTTGCTAGGAAGGGATGGAAGCAGCAGCCATGCAGTGAACACGCATCAAAGAGACCCCCTTTCCAGCACTGAGGGACCCCTGAGCACCAGGAGAGCTGGTGCCTTGTAGAAAAGGGCTGAAGGCCAAATAATCAGCACCAGTTTGGAGGAGCAGGATGTACAGTGCCTCTTGCGAGAGCAACCCTCCACCCTGTTCTCACGCTGGAGTGGGTCTGCTTGTCCTCATCACCCTGTGAAATGCTGCCTGGTCTCAGAGCCTTCCCTGGGACAACAGAAGAAGAAACCATCAGGCTTAGACCCATATCCCATCTCCACTGGCTACCCCACAGGCACAGCCCTATGTCCCACCTCCTGTGCTGACCCCAGCACAGGGCATCCCTGCAGCAAGGCTGGCACACAGCTGGATGCTCCCATGGAGCCATGACGCTTGACTGCTTAGCAGAACCAGGTCAGACCTGACTCCTGGAGCATCCTGGGACAGTGGGCATGGCAGACCATGCTTCTCTGCATGTCCCTGTACCAGATCAGATCCTGGGCCACCATAGGGCTGTGCCAGTGCCTGCAGCCTGGGACAGCTCTCTCCCTTGTTTACATCCGGCAGAAAGGAAGAACTCATTTATAGGGGGGAAAATATAAGGCATTGTGTTGCATGGAGCCAGCAGCAGGATTTCTGGAGGCTAGGAAATGGAGACCTATTCTCTGTCAGAAAGAGACTTTCAGGAGGATCTTGAGGATACCAATTCACCTTCCTGGGCCTCTGTGAACCCCCCTGCTCCTCACAGCCACAGGGGTTACTTGATGCTGTGCCTCTCTCACAAATGGGAAAAAGAAGCTGGGGCTTTACCTTAGCTTTTGAACCCCAACTTCAAGCCATGGCCCAGCTGCCACTGCTATCAGTGTCCTTGGAGTAGGGACAAAGATTTGCTCTGAGAGGAAAAGGAGGATAAGGGAAATTAAGCAGCAGAGAGCCGAGGCCAGTGGTTGGAGACACATCACCTCTCTAGCAGCAGCCCTGCAAGTCCTGGAGGAAGGAGCCTTCCTCATACTGGGTGTCCAGTATGGCTGACGTGCCCCTCAAAACAAAGGCTCCCTCCATGCAAAGCACAGCAAGAGGCAGTGAAAGCAGGGCAAACTGCCTCTGCCAGACCTGGGGCTCAAGACTCACTCACAACATGTGCAGAAGAGGAAAAAAGGAGCTGGAAATGCACCAGGAAGACAAATACCAGGACAAGAAGCTAGTTAGCATGTCAGGCATGCAGCCAGGCGAGTCATGACTGATGCTGCTGGCTCCACAGGACAAAGATGAGCCTTGGTGATAGAATCATAAAATCATTAAGATTGGAAAACACCTCCAAGATCACTGAGTTCAACCTTTGACTGAACACCACCACGTCAAGTAAACCATTAGCACTAATGGCCATGTCCAGTCATTTCTTGAACACTTCCAGGGATGGTGACTCCACAACCTCCCTGGCTATCCCATTCTAATGCTTAACCTCCCTTTCAGTGAAGAAATTCTTCCTGATGCCCAACATGAACCCTCCCTAGTGCAGCTTGAGGCTTGTCCTCATCTTGTCACTTGTATGGGAGAAGAGGTTCACCCCACCTCAGTACACCCTCCCTTCAGTTGTAGTTATAAGGTCTCCTTTGAGCCTCCTGTTTTTCAGGCTGAACACCCCCAGGTCCCTCAGCCACTCCTCATATAACCTGTGCTCCAGACCCTTCACCAGCTCTGTTGCCCTTCTCTGGACTTGCTCCAGCACCTCAGTATTTTTCTTGTAGTGAGGNTTTTGCTTGTAGTGAGGAGTCCAAAACTGAACATCGGATTTGAGGTGTAGCCTCACCAGTGCTGAGTATAAGGGGATGATCAGTGTCCTGGTCCTGCTGGCCACACTACTTCTGATACAAACCAGTATGCCATGGCCCTTCTTGGCCACCTGGGAAACTGCTGGCTCATGATCAGATGCTGTTGACCAGTACCCCCAGGTCCATTTCTGCTAGGCAGCCTTCCAGCCACTCTGCCCCTCAGCCTGTAGCACTCTGTGGGTTTGCTGTGATCCAAGTGCAGGATCCAGCACTTCACTTTGTTGAACCTCACACAACTGACCTTGGCCCATCGATTCAGCCTGTCCAGATCCCTCTGTAGAGCCTTCCTAGTACTAAACAGGACTGCTCCCAAAACTGAGCCTTGGGGAACCTCAGTAGTGACTGTGCCTTTGGCCAGTAGAGCCACTTCCTTCCCCATATCTGCCAGCAGAGACAGCATCCCATCAGGGAAAATGCTCCCACACAGTGTCCCAATGCCACAGGGACAGCAGATGCATTTGGGTGGTGCAAGAGCAAGATGGAAAGACCACCTCTGAGGGCTGCTGGGGCTGCGGCTGCAGGCGTGACCAGGCCCTCGGGGCAGTGAGGAACTCAAGAAATCTCTTTTCTTTCTGCCGGGAAGGGAGGGAGAAGAGATCCCCACCCAGGCCTGGGTGTGAACACTGGCCAACAGTCCACCCCAGCCAGCTTTCGGTGGGAGGACAGTACAGGCCACCTTCACCTGGGAGAGAGGAGAGCCAGGAAGAGACACAGGGCTCAGCTCTGTGAAGGACAAGGTATGTATCTTCTTCACCATCAGGGATGCAAGGGAGGAGTTCTTTTCTCCACCTCTTTCAGTTTTGGGGGGAAAATGTACAGGTTCAGGGCTGCTTATAAATTACTGCCAAAATTCACCCTGCTGCTGTGCCATCTCCAGCACAGGGCTCTGGATGCAGGCCCTGGCACAAACCTGCCCTGCCCAGCACCAAATGCCTCTTTGAGTAACCAGTTCAGGAGCACCAGCACTGGGACACTGCAGGGAAAGCGCAGGGGTTTGCAGCATCCAGAAAGCTTCAGACACCCAGAGCCAAGTGCCTTGAGCAACTGTTTCCAGCCACTTGGGAGCTCGGACTGACACCAACACGTGGAGCACAACTGGTCCCCATGACCAGCGTTGCCTTGTGCTTCTTCCCTGCCATGCCAGAAAATAAAATCTGGGGCCTGTAGCTGTATTGAGTGGGATTCACCAGATTTCACAGTTTTTCAGAGCCTAAATGATCATGTAATAAGTCCTGCCCTTTCTGCCTTCAGCACACTCTGTGCTTGTGGTTTCTCAAATGCTTCAATCAATTTATATGGACATTAGGGGGGCCCTACCGTCCTTTTCTCCCTCATGTCTGTTTTCATACACCTGCCCCTTCCCAACCACAGCTACAGATAAAAAATTCATCCAGCAAAAAAAGAGCAGTCTGCCTTTGGTGGGATCATCTCCCCCAGCTGGCTCTCAGAAGCACTCTGCCAGCTCCAGTGGTGGCAGTCTGGGCAGCAAAGGGAGATCACTCTGCGCTGAAACTCAGCTGAATCACCAAGTCCTGCTCCTCACACAAGCCCTATTGCTCTGACATATCATCTCTCAGTCGCTCCTCCCATAACCCCCATAAAAAATTCAACAGGCTTTGGCAGCACCCCCAATCCTGCCTCGATCTGCTGCTGTCCCAGTCTTGTCTAGCTCTGTTGAATTCCAAGATCTTCCCAATGTGACAAAATCTCAGGGTCTCAGCCAGTTGTCCCCAAACTGCAGCTGGGGGAATGGCTTGCCTTACAACAGAGCCATCCTGCAAAGATCCATCCTATTGCTTGGCAGCAACCCTACCCGCATCTGCAGGCCCTGCAAAATTGAGAAACCCTCACTCCCCCTTCCACATAAACATCTTGGATTCAAGATCCAGCTGGCCTGTGTGGTCTCAGAGCCTTCTCCCTGCAGCGGTGAAACACAGCCAGCCTCTTCCACCCCTGCTCCCACTGCAGGCTGAGCAGCTTCTCCCCTGCCTAAAGATCTTTGCTCTGCACTGACCATGGCCAAGTCCGGCCATGGGAAGCCCTGAACTCTGAAAAACAGCCCCTTTGGCATCCCACCCCCTGATTTCTAGTTTCTGCTCTGGAGAGAGCCTGGCACGAGGATCTGGAAGCATAAACAGGTTTTGTGGAGAACTGAGATACCTCTGAGGAGCAGAGCAGCAGCAGCAATACCCACGTGCACCAACATCCCAGCCATAAGACCACCGGCAATGACATGCAGCCACGTGCCCCATCAGTGTCTCATTTGGTGACCCAAAGACAAGGTGTCCAGCTGCACAAAGCACCTCTCCAGACTCAAGGAGCACTAGAAAGAAAACCCTCCTTTGATTTAAAGGCCATGATTTTTTTTTCCTCCCAACTGATCTAGTTAAACTTCCAACCGCTCAAGGCTATTTTAATTTGTACTGGTAAGTTAAATCAACACAAACAAGGGCAGAACAGGTTTATATGCACCTCTATTACTGGCCTGCACCAACTAGAGTGCAGCTACATTTCTCCAGGCAGCTTTTTTTTTTCTCTAATAAAGATAAGGGGGACGTTTTTTGTGCACCTCCAACTGACAAATGGAGCCTGAAAGTGAATTGGGAGTCAAAGCCTTGAGGAAAGTCAAGGTGACTTATGCGCCAATAGGCTGGATTCAAAGAGCTTTGCAAAAATGCAGATCAACTAACAAGATTTATAAAACCCGTTAGGGGCTTAGAGGTCGCTTAATTCTCAAAGGTGCCAAGGAAAGTGCCTGACTCGCAGAAGGATGGATGGGGCTTACAGAGGTGGCTATCTCAACCTTTCGGTCGCTTCAAGACAAGCGGACTCAATTTCTCTTGGAAATGAGGTTTTGACATGCCAAGATGTTTACTGTGAGCCTTGGCTCCTCCATCATTTACTTTAAAGAAAAAGAAACCAAGTCCTGTTGCTGCAGACAACTGTTACAAACACCTACCGAAAGCCACAGCAGAATCTGCTGCTTCAGCTCACCAGCGCCAGACACCACCCAGAGGAGTATGAGACCAGTTTCAGCACACAAGCTGGAAAAAATAGAAGGGAGGAAAAGACTTCGCACTTCTACAGCTCCCCAGTGCCTGGCATTCTGCAGGCTGGAAGCAGCCTGTCAGCACCTGTGGGCAGCCAAGGCAATGTACAGCGAGTCCATCCACCCCAGTGACCATGACCATAGTCTGCTGAACACCAAGGACTCTCTACTGTCTCCCCACTGGGTTTTTTCTCTTCCATTATTTTTTTTTTTGAGAGGTGGTTGTTGAGAATCTGAAAACCCGGATTATAATTTTTATGAATCCCATAGTTAGATCGTGCTGAACAGCAGCCCAGCAATACCAGATGTTCAAACAAAGCTGCCAACCGACAGCTGTCTGCAGCTTGCAGAGTGTTTTTACTTTAAAATGCAAAATGATACCAATCTATATTAAAAGAGAGACGTTCAGAGCCTTGCGATAGCAGCTGAAGCCGCGGATATTGCTCTTTCACGCAGGGTGTGGCAGCAGAAGGAAATATCTCAAAAAGTACTGCTTAAGCCACCCTCCCAGCCCCCCCAAATCCTGGCCCCTTTCCTAATGGGAAAGAGACTCACGTTACTGCCTGAGTGCCGTGAATGTACCAGTGCGTGTCCAAACAAGCCAGCAAAAAGAAAAATGCAGCATGAACAAACACTGTCTAACGAAGGATGCCAGAACGAATCTGGGTGCTGCCCACACCTGGCTCTTAGTGGCATGGGGAGGACAAAGTGACACATAGGAGGATGGCAGGAACCAGTCCTGGGGTGGAGGGTGCAGCCCCTCCTGCACCAGTGACCAAAGTGGGACAGGAAAGGTCCCTTCTGACAGCACAGCATCGCCACTGGAAGCATGAGATGGAGGGGCATCTTCCACTGCCCCAGCCCATCTGCCCAGCGTCTCACCTCAGGTTGTCCCACATCCCTCTAAAACACACAAGGATGCTCTGGCCCCGCTGGAGAGACTCTGCCTGAGTCTCCTTGACATGCAGCAGGTTTTCAACTTGAATTGCTTTGCACCTTTATTTCTTAGGCTGGCTGGGACCAGGCACAAAATCCTACACCCTGCAACCTTTTCCGCCCACCAGCAGCTGGAGAAGGCAAGAACTGGAGCTCAGCCTTGCTCTTCATTATTCCTCCCTCTGGAAATGCAAGCCACCCACAATAACCACATTTTGGGGATGGCAAATCCCTAATGCACTAGGCATGGCACAGTTCTCCTGGCTTGCAGGAATTGTGCAAAGAGGGCTCTGACTTACTCGAACGTGACGTCCCAAATTCCCCACCAGCCGTGATCACAGGAAATCTTTGGGACCGGTCCCAAGGCTGCCTCATTGTGCTCCGAGCAGCAACAGCATGAATGAATCATGCTCCTCAACGTGACACCCAGCTCCCAGCAACATACTCGGGACCAAAATATTTACGTTGCAAATGAGTAAGAATAGGACCAGATCCCCTCCCCAGCCTGGTGACATAAAAAGGCCAACCTGGTCTTGCATCGAGCAAGTGGGTGGCAGAAGGATAGGAAAACAAGAGGCAGAGACCAGTCCCATGTCTTGCAGCCTGGCTCTGCCCAGCAATGCTGAATCAGAGCCCTTCCCCATTACAGCAAGACCCCAAAGTGGCAAGCACCACGACTACGATCCCCACGGTACCACGCTCCCTCTGGGTGACACGTGAGGGAGCATGCTGGAACCTGCAGTTTCCAGCCAGCCAGCTGCAAAATGCCATCCCCCAGTAAACACATCTCAAATTAAAGTGATGCAAGACCCCTGAGCTCCTGGCAAGGTGCCAGCCATGGCTTCTTGTTGGCAGGCACTTGGCCAACTTCCATGTGTTGCACTAGCCCCTTTCCAAGGAGAAGCCAAGAGCCTGCACCCCATGAATCCCCTCGCAGCTGACCTGCAATCTGCCCTGTCTGAAGTGATGTGTCTGCATGGACAGCAGGATGCTCCCAGAGCTTTGGTGCAGCCCTGGCCCGCAGGAGACATCAGCCCTGCTCCTGCCTTGCTGATGAGCCCCTCCACCTCTGCTCCATGGCGCTGCAATGCCAACCCCAGAGCAAGACCCTGCATCCAGCACTGGCCAAACTTCAGCTACATAAAGCCCAACACTGCATCCCTCGAGGGGTCCTATAAAGATGCCACCAAAGCAATCAGAGTCATAGGCAGCAAAAAGCTGGTGTGGTTTTTTCAGGCAGAACACCACAAGCAGGCAAAACTCCATCAAATCACTATGCCAGCAAGGCTGGGGACAACCACCTCCCCACAGCATCCCAGATGGGCACACAGCCACCCCAGGAGTGCTGTCACCCCGTGCTCCAGCAAGGCCAGACCATACATCACCCCCTGGGGAACGTGGCACCCCTCTCCTTGCCCGCTCACCCTCCCCGCTGCGGAGGAAATCGTGCGCCCGGCTGATGTCAGGAGGCATCACTTCACACAAAGGCCAGGCTTCCTGGCGGGGAAGGGGTGGGGGAGTGGGGAGGAAGGGGAAGAGGAGCCCGGGGCAAAGGCAAATGGCATCTACAGCTCCTTGTGTGTGCAAAAGGGGCAGCAGCAGGAGACAACATGGCCCCTTCTACTTCAACTGCCCTTGGACTCAGGAAAGAGGCAACATCGTATGTCCTAGTGCCCTTCACAGGAGCTGCAGCACGGCCCTGCCCTGCACCCTGTGCACTCCTTCAGGAATGCACTGAAAAGAAGGGACTCAAGTTTATTTTAATTTGCTCCTGCAAATAAATCAGTTCCATCTTCTCCACACCAGGCAGGCTGTGGCTGCTGCCAGCCAGGGGACACAGCTCCCTGCTTAGCACCCAACTGGGAGAAAAACCACCTTTATGAAAAGATCTAACATCAGCACCCCCAAAATGGGCACGAGCATGCACCCCATCTGTCTCCTGTTCATGGGTGGCTAAATACTCATGGTACCCATTAATTGATAAATGCAGATAAAAATAACGTATCGAGGACCAAAGTCAAGAGCAATCTGCAGCCCTCATTTCCCAAACTCCTCTCCCCAGTATGCTCCCCAAAGCCAAGCATCTTTGCAAAACATGGCATATCATGGTACCCACAGCATCAACATGACCGCCTGCTTCAGCATGTCCTCTCCTCCTCTACCTCCTGCAGTCCCAGCTCACCCCTGGGCAGTGAAAGCAGCTGGTGTCCCGCACCAGATTACGTTGCTTTTGTCTCCAACTCTGCCACTCTCTCAAGGACAGGAGCACTCTGGACCAGCTGCACAGGGACCGGTGAAGAGGGCTCGGCTGTAGGGGATGTGCATGATGTGGTCAATGTTGATTGAAAAGGGAAATCACTGATACTGCAGGGGGCAGCTGGGGAAGGTGGATTTTGGATGTGGACTCTGCCAGGGAATAACTGTAAAGGAGCAAACCCTGCCCCTCTCCTTCAATGTGCTGACTTCTGCTCCTAGGAAAAGGCCTGTCATTGGTTTTTAATCTCACCCGATTACGGACCAGCCTTTGACATTATTGATCTCAGGCCCCTGAAGTATCATTTATCTTCCAGGTTTGACTTGGCCATCAGAGCTCGACAGCTCAGACCCCAGTCAGGTCCCTCCTCCTAGGGAGTCAGGGGAACTGCTCTGCACAACTCCAGTCCTGCTGATTCATGTGAGCCATATTTGACACTCAGTTTCCATTCTCACATAAGGTGCCCTTCACTCTCTGCCTACTTGGCATTTCATTTTCTGACTCAAAAATCCAGCTCCTCAGGTCTCTGGAAGACCAGCACTGCTTTCTCAGGCTTGGCAGTCCAAGGTGCCTCTAGTGCACTCCACTTCCCCCTTTCAGTTTCATTACCCTCTTTGAAAGAGGATGCGGTGGAGACACAAATCTTATGGGATGTGCTGAGAACTGCACAGGGACTGGGGGAGCAGCGCGAGCAGTCAGTGTACAACCAGAGAAGCTATTTCTAGCTCTGACCCACTGCCATTTTCTAGAGCAAAAAGGACCAAAAATTGCAGCTCCTCATTCCCTGGTGAGATTGTACACACAGAAAAACCAGGTGGCTATCGTGATTTTGTGGTGGCTTCCCCTTACCTGCCAGCCTGCACAGCTGCCACAGGGCCAGCTCATGACTTCTGCTTGACCTTCAGAATGTTAATGCCTGCTCCCTCCACCAGACCCAGAAGAGATGGGCTGATGGGTTCCCTTTCCCCTGGATTCCTCCATCCCCCACCCAAACTGACAGATGCTCTCAGCCTCCACTGTTTGGGAAGCACAAGGTTTTCCTCAAATGCCTTTGTCAACAGTTACCGGATGCAGCGCATACATGAAGGCTGTCTTTTCAGATGCCTCCTGTCTCTCTCTCCTGTGAAGCCCGGCCTTGTGTTTTGGGAAGGAGGAGTATTTCCTGAGGAAAGCTCCAGTGGGCAGTTTTAATGCATAGAGAGAGGAAGGCTTATTTTTGTTCTTCACCTTGTTATTGTTTATCATATTGCTGAAAAGCACTTTGGTAAGTGGAGATTAATACCATGAGCATTCATGGATTGTAGCAGGAGCCAGGAGCCAGCCCTGGGGACGACCAGGGGAGGAAGTGCCTAGATAGGGGCAGCTAGCAGGGTCCACATTCTGCAAGGTGCCACCATCAGCGAAGAAAGCTCCAGTCTCCAGGATTGTTTCCCCACACTGCCACGGACTTCCTGGCTCCTAGCAGATCTCCCCACCTCTGCTTACCTCTAATTTAAGGTAATACTCTGATTTCCCCATCCAGACTTTAGGTTATTGCAGAGATTAGAATGATCTTTTTCTCCCCTGTTCTAAGTAGAAAGCTACAAATTCCTTAGCTGGAGGACAGGCCTTGGTTTTACCTGCTGGACTTACATTCTTGGGAGATGCGTTTGGAAAGGTGTGGTCTTCACACCAGGCACTATTTCCAGTTCCCTGCCCAGATGCCCTGTTGTGCAGGATGCCAGCAGGCAGAGGCAGGTAAACAGCCCCCAAATGTGCTCCCATTCCCTTGAAGGGGGCAGGCTCTGTCCCCACCCTCTACAACCAAACTACCTCTGACCAAAACAGATCTCGCAGGCCTCAGCCACCCAGCCACAACAGTACAGATGTGGCAGGAGAGCTGCAGTATTTTCCCTCCTGGATCTGGCCACCCCCATCACTAAGGGGCTAGCACAATACCAGAGGGAGGGGGGAGCGCAGCACCCCCCCGTGCTGTCCCCAAAGGGTCTGTGAGGGGGACAGAGACCTCACAGCGCATTTATTCCGCTCCATCCATTTGAGAGGCACGCTTCAAGGAGCTTTTTGCTGTCAGAGGCGGGTGCACCAGGACAGGAAAAGAACAAAGGGAGGCACCGGCACCCCCAGTCCTTTGTCTGAGCGCAGAGGAGTTCACCTGCAGGGAAAACCTGCTCCCACTGCAGAGGCAGCAGCTTCACATGGATTCAGATGGGGAGAGGGATGTGGCCCCCCCTGCTAGAAAGAGGATAATGAGCAGAAGGATGCAATCACATTACCCTCTCTCTCCCCTTGCCACACGCACAAGTCCGTTTCAGTGCACGCCAACCCCCCCCGACTTACTAACAACCCAACAACTGCAACCAGCAATAAAAACCATTGCCACAGAAACACCAACCCACCCCCCAGTGTGATCGATCTGTGTCTGCGTGTGGCCCAGCACCAAACCCTGGAGCTCAGCTCCACCGACCAGGATTGACTGGGAGGGAAGGGAGTGGGAGACTAGTTTCCAGGGGACAGGGTTTTAAAGCCACACAATAACTGGCTCAAATGAGGGTTTGGATTAAGCTGTCGTATGGCAAGGGAAAACACTGCCTCCATTAGGACATGGGGGATTTTCGTTCCCTTTCTCCAAAGCTACAGCTCTAGGATGAAGCTTCCAGGCCATCCAGGCAGGGAGAAGAGAACTGGGTGATGTTGAGAAAATGGGGGATCCTGAACAGGGAGACATGGGTGGAGGGAAGAAAAGGCAGATCAGCCCGCCCCAAGCCCCAGATCATACAGTCGGCTGCTCTGACAATGTTTACTCATATTTCAGAGAGACACAGCCATCCGGAACGTCACTCCCTGCCAACTGCCTCATCTGGAGCCATCCACAGCTCGGCTCTTCCCAGCCCACTCCAGAGACAGCCCCCCCACCAAGGCATCCACACAGCAAGAAACTGAAAAAGGACAGGTATGGAGAAGAGAAGAAACAGAGAAATTAAATTAATTCATGTTTAATTTTTTTTAACAGTTCAGGTACATCATCCCAGCAAACAGATGACTTGGAGTGTGCTTGGAGTGCGATAGCACTGCTGCAGAGTGCAGGGCACTGCGCTGAGCTGGGAACTTCTGCTCATGTTACCATCACAAGAGAATCACAAGACAGAAAAGGGACAACCACGATGCCCTGGTGAGAACAGGCTGAAGCTGTCCTTATCGGAAAGGATCCAGGACTGGGAACCTCTTCCCTGAGTTCATCTGGGGGACATATGTAAAAGCTTTTGCGTGCATCCAGAGTCTCATGCCTGTGAATAACCACCCCTCCCTCCATATCTGGGACCAGACATCTCTTCCTCCCATTCCCAAGCATGCTGGATGTAGCTCTCCCTGGAAAAGGAGGGGTGGCTGCCTCTGTCCTTCCATGAAGGAAAGGGAAGGGCAGGACATCCCTGGTCCTGCACATTTCACATCTCCCCACCAGTCCCCCAGCATCTGCCTCGCCTTCTCTTGCAGCAAACAGAGGTTCGTTGCAGAAAATTGGCTATCACTGCAATCATGCTCAGCAGCTCTGAGTCCTCTGTGCCATCCCCCTTACTTCAACCCAACCAGTATCTCCTCAGCCTACAGGCTGTTGATAAATGCAGGAAGTTGACAAAGTCACCAGAACCTAGCCCAGATCCATAGCATTTTAATTTTTTTAAAAGCAAAAAAGCCAGGCCAGACCAGATTCTGCCCTGGAGCCTGCGTGGCAAAGTAGAATCCAGCTCCAAGTGTTTATTTATAAATCCGTACATACATGTACATTTGAATTCTGACAGAATTAATTCTGGCATCCAGCTAATTCAAAGCATTCCTCCCCCATCACACTACTGTTGCAGGCCAGCCCTGCACAGAAGCTGATTATAAAATGCTGCACTAGCCAGGCATTTCTGCAAAGGCTTGTGCTATTGAGCATTCAGTCTTTCCTTGCTTGGCTATTTCATTGTTTCGGTGTCGATCCCTCCTCTCTTGCCCTGTGTTTCCTGGTTACTTTTGTCCCTGCTCTGGAAGCACTGCTGCTCTCAGCCCCGTTTCAGTGTCAGATTGAAAAAAAAACCCCAAAACAATTACATGAAATTAAAGAGAAGAAAAGAAGAAATTATCACCAGGTACCAAGATTTCCAGTAAACAGATAGGCAATAAGCAAAAAATAGGCCAATATGCTGCAAGGCAAGCTGCAGACAGATCTGGGGATAGAAAACCCACTGCCCGCCTCCCAAGTACAGCTAAGAAATCCCTGTGTGGTCACACGCTGTCCTCTGGAGCAGAGAGGAGAGAGGTCAGGGCAGCCAGCACTGTAAGAGCCTCTTTATTCTTGGGCAGTTGCACAAATCTGATCGCTTGTGCCCTTTGTGAGACATGGAAATCTGCCTTCTCCTCCCACCCCCTTCGCCAGCCCCTCTTCTGCTCCTCCTGCTCAGATGGGGACAGAGGCAACTCCTTGGCTCCAGAAGCAAAGACCAAAGCAGCAGAGACGCTGTGGATGCCCCTCTGGCAGGACCAGGCCCAGATGAGCATGTGGGAGACCTTGACAACAGCGCTTTGTTGGAGCAAGGCGAGGGAAGAAGGGAAGGACAGTCCTGGGACTTGTGCATTCCTTGAAGGGCTCACCTAGACTCCCACATGTGAAGCACGAGGCTGAGGGGTGGAGAGAAGTCCAGGGTGTCCCACTGCAGTTCATGTCTCTCCTACTTCTCCCTCTCCATCATGCTCATGGGCTTGAGGAGAATGGCACGCTGATCACCTCCACGCCAACAGACACATGATGCTCACATAAGTAGCACACAACAGATTTTGACCAAACAAGGGTCTGGGCTAAGTTCATTATGCCCTCAAAAACAGCCAAACCTTGAACTAGGAGGCTTGGACCTCCTAGTTCAGAGACGAGACCATGACACCTTCGTCTCAGGGGCTCATTCAAAGTCACTGCTGAGGGAGGGCTTCAAAGTGGAAAGATCTATGCCAGGGCAGTCTGGTGAGCAAGGCTGTGCCTAGACATGCCCACCTGTGAAGTACAGCCAACTGCAGGGCTGTAAACCTGGGCTACATTTTGTTGCTATTCCTTGCAAAGTGGCTCAAGGTCCTCAGATGAACTTCTCCTCACCTCTCCTCTTTCCAACTCACTCAGCGACAGCTCCCATCCACACAGCATTGTCCCCTATGGGAAGAGAGCATTCTCCACTGCATCCCCTGTCCAACTCCTTTACTAAGGCTGTCCCCTCAACACAAGTCTCCTCCCTCCCACCCAACCCACCAGGCTGCCTCCCAGCATCCTCCATCTCTGCTGTCACTTCTCAGATTGACTCTACACAAAAGACTTGCAGCTGCAGGTCTGGAGCAACCAACCGCTGGCAATCTGACGGGCTAAGGGCACAGAAAATGCTCAAGCTTAGCAGGAAAGCAGCAGGGAAAAGCCCTTAATCCAAACCCTGCGGAGGCAGGAGACTGCTCCAGCTCAGCCAAAGATCTGGGACTGCTAAGATACCCACTGCTGCTTGGCCAGCAAACCCAGAGGGGTTTGCAGCAGGGTGGCTCAGCCCCCTCCAGACCTCTCTAGGGCAGCTCGAGCTGTTACGGGTTGAATTGAAATCTGCTGCCCCTAACAACAGAGCACAGCAAAGCCTGACAGATCGGTGTGGTGAGTGAGATGGAGCTAGGAAGCCAGGCTAGGTGGGTGCTGAGATTTCTGCCACTGCCCAAGGCCCAAGAAGTCAGTGCTCATCATGGCAGCTTCACCAATTGACAGATTCCCAGGGCACAATGATCAGCCACATTTAGGAGCGCAGTGCCATATTCCTGAGGCCCCTGGGCAGGAACCAGGGCATAAGCAAAGCCAAGGAAGGAGAGACCTGGGTTAGGCTGACCTAACCCTTGGGCTGGGCTGGCAGTTCAGCTCTGGCGTGCTGGTGGAAGTTCAGATGGAGGGTGCACGGAGAAGCTGCACAACTGCTTTGTAGGACCTGCTGCAAAAGTTGTCTGGGGACCAGGTATGCTCAAAGAGTGCCACAGCAAATGCCTGCCAGGCACCAGCCACACCACCTACAGCCACAAGAGCTAAATTAACACTCAAGCACTTGGGCACTTGCACTCACAATGCCTGCAGTGAGCTGTATGCCGTGTTCCTCATAAACAAGTCATCTGGAAAATAAGGAAGCCTGTAAAAATCCAGTCCATCACAAGTTACCAAACCTGTTTCAGAGTAAAACAACCTGGGGCAGCTCACACCAGAAGCCTGGCATTGAAGCTGATACGAAGTTTCCCCATCGGTGGGACTCCTTTGATCCCAGCAAAACATCCCTGGCACAGATGGAAGCATGAGGATGTGACATGGGACTTGGTGGTGGCCAAAGCTGGCAAAGAACAAGAGTTTCTGGTACAGACTTAAGATCCATCTCTTCCTGTGCTCTCACCAAGTGCTCACCTTTCCTCATTCTCATAATTTAGAAAGCATGTGAGTTGGCCTTATGTGGGGTGCTGCCAAGAAAGCAAGCCCAAACCCACTGAGTTGCAGATGGACTTAGCAGCCCAGTCCCTGTCTCCGTGGATTTGCTGAACATGCACGGCTCCATGGACAGTGCTGGATGCTGTTCCTACACACCTGCAGGAGGATTCCCAATGTCTTCCTCCAGGTCTCAGCACCACAATGCATTTTCTCCCAATTAATGTTCAAAGCCACCAGATATCTTCAGAATGTGAAGGGATTTCTAGGAAGCTAGGACAGGGGGAAATATATCTCCCTCCCCCGAAACAAAAGAGAAGCAGGAACCAAGCCTCTCTACCCAAGCCCCTTTCCACTGGTGGCACCTCTAGCTGAGGACAGGCAGCTGGGAAACCTCTGAGCAAGCTCAGATGTACCTGGCCTCAATCAACCGTGTCCCACACAAAGACAGGGAAAACACGGTAATACCCTGCAAGCGAGTCTCTGACTGCTGACTTCTTACTGATACTCCAATCTCAGCAACGTATTCTTCCCCTTTTTGGATGGAGAAAAAAGATAAAAAGCAACACATCCACCTCGCACTGGAGCAACTTTCTTTTCCAGCCTTAGAAGCAGGTTCCCCCATGCAGGCAGGATGCACGTGGCTGGGGCAGCAAGGGCAAAGATGGAAGAAAAAATGTTTCATTTTGAGACCTTGACACAAACAAAATGACAAGAAGCAAAAAAAAAAAAAAAAAGAAAAAAAGAAAGAAGGGTGCCTTGTTGGCTTTTCTTCCCCCCCTCTCCTCTTTAAGCGCTACAAAAACAGGAAACAAAGGAGAAAACATCTCACGGGGGGAAGGGGAGGTAAGCGCTTTATACGCCCACGAAAGAAAGATTAACCACATATTTTATTTACTGTTTGTATTACGGTTGTACCATGGAGTTCAACTAATTCCGAGCCAGGGCTCTGTGGGTTTGTGCAGCACCTAATGCTGAGTGGGGTCCTTCCCCCAAACCCACCAGGCGCATATTCCGCTTCAGGCAAACCCTGCACAGACACCCACCTCCAGCCTCCTTCACCCAGCCACAGGACTTCTGCCCCAACTGCCAGCTCAGCTGACAAAGCGCTGGTGCTGTCCCCAAGGAGTTTTAAGCTCCTTTTCCCCTTCAAACCAGGCTGTAACCAGGGGTAAGGTGCCGTTCGAGGCGGGCTGGCAGCACAAGCAGAGGAATAAATGCTAAAAATGCAGAGTTTATGGGGAGCATGTTTACAGGCTGCAGTCCCTCCTCCATGCCATGGGGGTCACCCCCTCCACAGTGGGTGGATGTTGCAACCCCGACACTTGCGAGTCCCCCGCACCAAGGTCAGGGCTCCGATCCTCCCAACTTTGACTCATTTCTCAATTAACGGCTTTCTGAACACAAGCCACACATGGAACAAACCTCTCACAACGGGGCCTCCCCCAGATCTCCCAAGCCCAGTGTTACTCATCTGCCCCCCATTCCCAGTCCATCTTTCCCGGGATGCTCCAAGTGCGGCTCACCACTGCTGCAGGGTGAGCAAGCAGCCAGGAATCCCGGGCCCGGCTCCCACAGGCGGGAAGCCGTCACCAGCTGAGCTCATGCACCCTAATTCGGGAGCCGATGAGGCCACCTTCCTTGCTGGCTGGCAACGGGCAGCTTTCAGCCAGACACCTGGCCATGGCCATGGAGCAAGAGCTGGCAACCTGCTGGATGCTTCTCCCAGGGGCTCATTGCTACCCCAGACACTTAATGGAAGAACTGCTTCAACTACAGGGGGGATCCTTTGGGCACACCATCCCCCAGCTTGGTGCTGTCCTTCATTGACCCAGACTCTGTGCACCCAACCGAGCCACGCGCCCAGCGGGAAGAGACAAGCTTATCATCACAGAGAAAGGAAATTAACGTGGCGATGGAGGTACCAAGGGATTTGGCCAAGGTCACAAAATAATTCCGTGGCTCTACGATACAGCCGTCTAACACTTTCGGTGTCTGGCCACATACCCTAAAATTTCAAGCCAGGGCCAAAATCCAGCCTAGCCAGTGGCAGCTTTCTGCCAGGTCATTAGCAGCGTGCATCCGCAAGAAGCCGTGAACATCCAGCCATAACAACGGCAGCAACAACAAAAAAAACACGCAGCAAGAGAGGGAATAAATGAGATCAAAGTGTCCTGGAAAAAGACCTGGAAAAATAGTTTTGGTCCCTGGCTGAGGCTCCTGGAAGATGCACACGCGAGCCCCATCCCAGCCCTGCACAGCCCTCCCGAGGTGGCTCCCCACCCTCGCAGAGGGAAACCAAAATGACTGCCTATAAATAGAAGCAGAAAAGCGCTTCTCCAAAAGACTGACTGGGTCTTTCCCCTTCCAGCGTGTGTGGCAGAGCTGCTGGCACCTCCGCGGAGGTCCCTGGTTTTCCCCCAAAAAACCTGGAGAGGAAAATAACCTTCCTGTGAGCTCAGGCTGGCTCCTCTCTACACAGAGCTGCACCCCCCCCCGCCCCACTCTCAGGCCTGGCCATCCAGTTGGAAAGTAATTATACTGCAATTTTTATTTATGACTTCTTTTTTTTTTTTTTTATTGCTAAATGGTGACTCATTTTGGCAACATTAAAATACACAGGAAATCATCCCCATTTTACAGTAATCACCATTCAATTCATTGTTAAATATTTATTCGGCAGACAAGCGCCGAGCCTCTTTTGAAGGGTCGGAGGGGGAGCGGAGGGGCAGCCCTGAAAAGGGGAAGGTGGTAGAAGGGTCATGGCAGGGTTGCCCGCAGGGCTGGTAAATGCCCGCCAGGAACTGGAGGGTGGGGAGCCAGGGGTGAAAGCTACTGCCAGATGGCCTGGCCAAGAGCAAAATACAGACCCGCTTTCCCTCGAATCCAGCACAACAGCCCAAGCTGCTCTAGGGAGAGGGGCAGCCCTGTGCCCCCTAATAAAAACCACATTATTTGGCCAAACCCCAAGCCTGAATCCCCATCAGTGAGACGTCATGGGTCTCTGACACGAAGCTCTTCCATTGCCGGGGGGAAGAGGATGGCGGCCACCAGCCCCAGTGGGAGGCAGTGGGAAGAGCAGGCAGTTTGACATTCACAGGCCTTACAATGGACAGGGTCTGCTGCTGCAGCTGCTTTGTCCTCCCAGGAAGCCCAATTTTGGGGTGACTCGACCTTGGATGCAGGCAGCTCTTCTGCCTTCCTCCAAATAACTGCACAGCCCAGCACAAACCTGGCAGACTGCCCCTCCAAACGCCCCTGGCCCAAGACCTCAACCCTTTCCTGCAGAGCGTACACCCAAGGGGCCATAGGTCCCACAGCTCAACAGCTACAAAGGCCTCCCAGCACAGACACCTTCCCTGGGGAGCTCCCCTGGCACCCACAGGCTCCGTCACTGCTTGGCTGGGAGGCCACCCAACATGTCTGCCACGGGGGGACCCCGGGCCGAAGGAGGAGCAGCGCTGGAATGGTTTTTGTGTAGGTCCTACACAAACACAGGGGAACAGACATGGCAGGGGAGAGGGTGGCTGGGTGGTCCCCAGGCTGGGCAAACCCGGGTGTCCAGGATGGTTGGACTCACCCGGATCTCATTGCGGCGGATCTCCACGTCGCAGACTGAGTGTCCCTGGTGGGCCCCGCTGTAGTAGCAGCAGAACTGGCAGACGGCCACCTGCTCGGCCTCGCAGTGGTACAGGCGGTAGGCGTTGTGCTGGGGGCAGCTCCAGGCCCGCACGTCCTCCGCCTCCACCAGGAGATGCCCCCGGGCCGTGGAGGGCTGCTGCAGGTGGGTCTGGACGTGGGACTGGCAGCACGGAGCCTCGCACCTCAAACAGATCTTCTGGGCAGGCAGCGGTGGGCCCCGGCGGCAGAAGACACAGTGAAGGACTGAGGGGGGCTTCTCCAGGTTGAGGGAGTTAAACTTCTCCACGATGTTGGTGAGCTTCAGGTTCTTCTCCAGGTTGGGCTTCTGGTTGTAGGCCTGGTTGCACTCCGGGCACCGAACCAAGCCCGACTCCTTGGCCCACGCCTCCCCGATGCAGCCCCGGCAGAAGTTGTGCTTGCAGGGCAGCTGGACCGGCTCCACAAAGACGTGCAGGCAAATGGGGCAGATGAGCTCCTCTTCGAAGCAGTTCTTCCAATTCTCGGCCATCTCTGCCGGCAGCTCTGGCGATGCTTCCCCCCAGCCACTTCGGTCGCTCAGTGCGGTCTAGGGGCGGACACCGGGGTCTGTCCTCCCTGAAAAGGGAAGGCTGAGGGTGAACGGACAGGCTCCCCCCTCCCTGCAGCACGCGCCATAAATAATAAACCGCAGCAGATTTTAAAATCAGGGATAAAATAAGCCACAGAGCAGCACTCTAGGAATATCCGGCAAGAAAACGCAATGTCCCCATCGCTTTGTTAAAAAAACAACACAAACGGTTAAAAAAACCCCAACAAGATCCTGTTGGACTTACAGCTCAAAGTCCTAACCACCCCTAAAAGCCATTTGCTCCTTTTTACCCCAGAAGGTGAACTGAAACTTACCAAAGGTTGAAAAAAATCCATACAAAATCCAGCAGCAGAGTCCAAGTTCCATATAAAGCTCCTAAATTTAGCGCTCCGGATCAGGTTTTTCTTTTCTTAGGTTTGCAACTGACATTCAATATTTTAAAGGGACTTTTGTCCCCCACCAAACCTGGCCAACAGCTGAGGGCACCGACTCGCTCAGGCTTTTTTTTTGCCTTCCCTGTATTTCTCCTCCCTCTCCCCCTGATGGGAGTTGGGAATCAGAGTCTTTTAAAGGAAACAGATCAAAGGGTTAAGATCCAAAACGGGAAAAGGAGGAAGATTAAAAAAATAATAATAATAGCGACGATGACGATGGCGGAAAAACGAATTCTCTCTGCGGCCCCCGAGATTTGCTTCTAAATCGGAGCAGCACGGAAAAAAAAACGAAGAGGGGAAAAAAAAGACAAGACAGGGAGAAAAAAAAAAAAAAGAAAAAAAAAAAGAAAAAAGCCCTCTCGCCTGCTTCGAGATTGCGAGGTCTTGAATGGGAGAGCTCGGTCATTCAGAGCAAACCCCTTCCCAGCACAGCCCGCCCAGCTCCTCCAACGCTCCCGGAGAGGGATGGGAGAGGGGACGGGCTTTGCCACGGGGGGTTCTGAGCCCCGCGGACCCCAAATCAACCTGCTCCTACTTTCCACCAGGGCTGGGGGGAAAAAAGGCGCCCGGGGGGGTCCGTCCTAGCCCGCTCTCATGGCCGGCCCGGGGTCGCAAGCCCCCGACAGTAACAATGCTTTGGTGCGCAGGGTCGGTGCCCGAGCCGGCGGCGGAGCGCTGCCTTCCCCGGCGCGGCCCCGCCGGGAAGGGGCGAGGCGGCGGCGGGCAGCCGGGAGGAGCCGGCCGGAGCGAGCGGTTCCGGGAGAGCCGAGTCAGCTCTCAGCCATCTTGAGCTGCCCGGCTGAGAGCGGAGACCGGGAGCGCGTTAAAAATAAAATTGAAAAAA
>WEKY01025773.1:976497-1011671 GCA_013390045.1 Picathartes gymnocephalus
GGGCACCGCCCCCGCCCCGCCCCGCGGCCGCGCCGCCGTAAAGGGGACACGGCCGGCGGTGGGGCCCGGCGGCCACCTGCGCCGCTGCTTCCGAGGAGGCCGGGCTTGGGATGTCCCATCTGGCCACTGCATCGACTGTAGGGCCACCTGCCCGGCGGCTAGCATCCCTACGCGGCCAGCGCTGCTCAGGGTGCCAGTCCATAAAAGGCTGATTGCCCTGCAACCGGTGCACATCTGGGTCACAGCTGGTGCTGGGTACCGTCCCCACCGCTGTGTACAGCTTCCTCGCGAGGGGAACAGGAGGGGCAGGCACTGATCTCTTCTCTCTGGCAACCAGGGACAGAACCCGAGGAAATGGCCTGAAGTTGTGTCAGGGGAGGTTGAGGTTGGATAGGAGAAAAAGGTTCTGGTTGGGCACTGGAACAGGCTCCCCAAAGAAGTTGTCATACTACCAAGCCTGCCTGAGTTCAAGAATCATTTCGAAAACACTCCCAGGAACACTGAGGATGTTTAATTCTTGAAGATGTCTGCCAAGAGTTGGACCCGATGATCTTTGTGGGTCCCTTCCAACTCAAAATACTCTGGGATAAGTGCCCTCAAGAGCCTCCTGTGCCCTCTTGGCTGGCTTCTAGATGGGCTGTTACTTTGCACAGGACCATTTCAAGTGCGTTTCCTCCCTGTGCAGAGCAACAGCCGTTTGTCCCCTGGGGTCTTTCCAAAACCAGCAACCCCAGCACTTTCTGCCAGAACTTCGGGCACAGAGGTGTCTCTGTTAACAACTCTCCCACCAAATGTTTCCGCAGCTGTTTCATGGGACACTGTATGTCTAACCCCTGCCATATGTGCCAAGCCGCTGGGAATAAAGCACATTGCTGGTGTAAATCCATTTCCCATTGTCGAGAGTGTCAACGGCTCAAAATAAAGTATTTACATGGAAAAAATGCTCAGGGTCTACAGTCAGGTTTGCAGTGGAGTGACAAGAGGGCAAAGGCTCAGTCAGCAGCTTTGAGATCTGGCCCAAACGTGACCCTTGGGTGACGCTCTCTGATGGCAATTTGCCTCTGGGAGGGATTTAGCAGGAATTCCCCATCTGCAGCCTCAAAGCTATCGACCTAAACGTCTGGAGACACCACCCAGTAGTGTCTACTATAGCACCCTATATCCCCAGTGCCTTGGACTACCCAGGGCAGCCGGCTAGAGGGATGAGCATTCCACACCACTCCCAGCATGGGGATTATCCAGGTCTTTCTACATTGTGTTTTACAGAAACCCCCTGTGCATAGGTAGGTCCTGCCAAGAGACACTCTGATAAGGAGACAGTGATGGCTTCTGCTGCAGGACTGGGACGCACCCTCGGCTACCCCCCTCCATTCCTGCACACCCGTTCCAGAGCTCCTGGGGCTCAAGTGCCGATTCCTGAAAAGGGAGCGGTTTGCCATGTGATTCCTCTGCCAGGCCTCAAAGCCCATGGGCTGTACCTCTCCTCCAGAGTTTTACAAGTCATCCGGCAGCCAGGACTGGTGGGAGCTGGGCAGGGCAGCATGAGATGTGTCAGAACCGCAGTCGACTGGCGGAGGCCGTGTGGAGGCAAACCTCTCCTCGAAAAGTCAGCGCAAAACTATTCATGACTCTCACTTCTTTATAAACACACAGAGTACCAGACAGCCTCCAGTGACAGCCACCATCCTCACCCCAGCCAGTGCAGGGCTCTTCTGCAGGGGCTTCTCAGGCCCCCTGTACTCCCACTGTGGCTGCGCTAGGGAAGCTGGTTGGTATTTACCAGTACTTAAAAGTGGAAGGTGGATGGGATGGGGCTGAGTCAAGCTGAAAGATACACCCTGCTCTTGGCTGGGAATCCCTCTGTCCTGGGACTGGTACTGGCCCTGCTGTCATCATACCCACATCTGGATGATGCCTTCTCCCTGCTCGTGCCAGAGAAACTCCCTTGGCAAGTGAAGCCTCAAAGCCAGGCTGGGCATTGCAACCCTTCCACAACCAGCAGAAGCTGCCTGGAGGAAAGCTGTAGACAGGGTCCCCTCTGCCTACACAGCTCCCAGACCCCTTCCTGACAGTGCTGGATAGCTGATGAACACCAGCAGGAGCAAGCTGCAGAAAGCCTGCCCATGCTTTAGTCTCCCCTCCATCAGGATCTTGGTGTGGGTGTCTCAGTCCACGCCAAGGAACCACAGAGATGGTTTCTAGCTGCGTCCTGGTGTACATCCCTCAACTTCCCCTAAGCCTCAGTTTTCCCAGCCACTGGCAGGCCATCATTCCCCTTTGCCAGCAGTCTCCCTTCAGCCGCCCTTAGTTCTGCTCTGGAAAGACCATTGCCTCCCGCCAGCCTTCCCAGTAAAGTATCAGCATCTCTGCTGAGCCCTCAATGAGCACTGACTGAACTCTGGGTACACCCTGCAGAGCCAGGATGCTCAGGCGCTTATCACTAGCATCTGGCATTGAGGTGGCATTGCCTGGTACAGATTTCCCTGGGAATGGGGATGAACTTGGCTGCTCCACAGAGCTGTGGTACCAAACTCATTTTGGTGTTTAAGGCTTGGGACCCTTCTGAGCTGATGGTAGAGGGAGAGTGTTTGCAGCGATTTACAGAGCAGTTGGCTGTTAACGTGACACCATCCTTGTCTGCCACCACCCTCTCTTGGGAACACCCCTGAAGGCTCTGGCACCCAGCCCTGCACCTTCCCCAAAAGTCTTGAGCTCTCTGGAAGTGATACAAAGTGCTACGTTCCTTGGGTCATTTATAACTCAATTAACCAGTCAGAGAAAAACCATCACTCCCCTTCTGTCCCCTTCCATGTCAGCCTGGTGAGATGGAAAAATGTCCCTCCACCTTCCTCCATGTGATTAAAACACTGAAGGCTTTCTCTGAAGTTTAAGTTTTAAAGCTGGGTTTAAGGATGTAAGGAACTTGCAGTGTGGCAACAGCCTGGTTTCCAACACTAAATCTCTCTGCTTATGGCCATCCCCTGTTCCTGTTTGGGGTGAAGGAGGAGAGAAACAGCCCCACAGAAAGGGACGACACATGGTCACCCGCTGACCAGCTCAGGGCACATCACCAACATGCACTACTTGTGCCCAGCCATCCCATGGAGTCACACTTGTCCCTCACACACTGTCACCTGCCTGCTGTGGCATCTTCCCAGCGGGGTACCTTTTGGGGGAGGATGCACATCTATGTATGTGGTTCATCTGCAGGGGAAACTTCCTGTCCTCTGACATTAATAAAAAGGGACCAGAAGCAGCGTGTGCAGCCGGGTCCCTACAGCACACAAAGCAGGTTCCCAGCCACCCAGGCACTGGGATCCAGCGACACCCACACCTGACACTGGAAGCTGGGCACAGGTCTGGAATGGTGTGCAGGGTGCAGGGATGGTGATGCCCTCGTTGGCCCCGTGGGAGAGCCTTACCCTTGTGCAGTGGGTGCGCAGCTGGGGCTCCTCTTGGGGCAAAAATGCTGGTCTTTCTCCTTTCCTTCCTGAGCCTATAGCATGGCCCCAGGTGGATATTTAGGGCTGGCCAAGGGGGACTGCATGTCAGGGTGTTGGAGGGGAGCTCTGCTTTGGTTGGAGCAAATCCGGAATGGAACAGCCCAATCTGAGGTTGAATGGCCAAATCCAGGGCTGCACAGCGAGCCAGCCGTGCAGCAGGGATGATGCTCCAGGGCTCACCACCTTGGCTGAGCTCGGGGTGCTGCTGAGTGGCCAGTGGGTCCGGCAGCTGCGGGGCTGGAGCGTGGAGAGCCGGATGAGGGCCGGTGTAGTTCCCTGCTTGGTGGGGTTTCTTTCTATGCAAATGCCTGGGAGCAGCTGCCCTGCCGGCGTGACTCATTTCCTGCTCTTGTGTCACATTCTGGTCAGGCCAGTTTGGCAAAGGCTTTCTTCTCTCCCTCCCTGGCTTCTCCTCCTTCTCTCCCCCACCGCCGAGGGCTGGGATGTGCATTTGCTCAGTCCCTGGCAGGATGAGGCAGGATTTTCAGGAAACTGCGTCAAAGCCACAAAACCTCCATATATATTAAAAAAAACCCCAAAACAAGCAAACAAAAAATCCAGCACAATTTTCTCTTATTCTTTTTTTTCTTAGCGTGATGGAGACTGGCGGCCAGACAGGCTCCTCTGCTCTTCCCCCTCCTGGGGCGGCTCCTTCCCCTGAGACCCAGGGGATAGGACCTGGCAGAAAAGCTGTAAGAGTTTGCTGGGTGGACAAGGGGAAAAAAATGCAGCTTGGTCTCATTTTACCTTCTGCTACCAGCTGGCTGCCAGAGCCAGGCTGCCACTGGGCAGCCTTTAACAGGGGATGGCTGTTGAGAGCATCCATGGGAGCCACCATCCCTGGAATTTGCCCGACATTTCTGTTTCCTCAGCAGAGCTCTGGGGCAGCCTCACCACTGCACTCTGAAAAATGTATTGTGTGGGGTTAAAAGTAACTCATTCATCTTAAAAGGGTTCTGGAAAGGATGGTAACAAACGCTGACAGACCCCAGTGTGGCAGGTCTCCCACCACAGGACAGGGCAAGGGAAGGTGATGCTGGCAGTGAATCCCTCTGGCTGCTCCCACAGCCCATCCAGGCTGGCACTTCCCAAAGCCCAGGCTGTGCCACAGGTAGAAAAGTCACTTTTTGAGGCATTTCCCACTTAATCTGTAGTGGTGAGGCCAGGATTTACAGCCTCCCAGGTGGCCATGTAAGCCCTCCTGCCCCGGGGCTCCTGCTTTGCTGTGTCACCATCCCCGGGTGCAGGGACACACATGGCCCCCCTCGCTGTCCCCAAGGCCAGGGCAGAAAGCAGCAGCCCTTTGCCTTGAGCCTGTGGCTACCAGTAGCCCGCTCCTCCCTCTGCTCCAGCCCTTTCCCTGGCACATCAGTCTCTGGCACAGCATCCCACACCATGGTGGGGCATTTCCCTGAGGAAATCATGGAGCTCCTCCGTGCTGCCAGCCCAGCAACAAGCTTGGGACAGGAAGATGCCAGCCCCAAATCTGATCGTGGGAGACAGGATGGGAGCAGGATATGATCCCTCCATTCCCATCTGCAGTTTGATTCAGCCACTCTCCCACCAGAAAGCCCCTGTGGTCCCTGCCCAGAACAAGGTGTAACCTTAATCTTCACATCAATTTCTCAGCCGTCCTGTTCATTTTCTGCAGATTCCCTGCAATTCAATTCGGCTCCAGCCAAATGACCCAGTGCCACACACATGCTAAAAAGCCCCCTGCCAGGGAGTTCTTGGGCTTTCCTTTGAAGGGCAGAGCATCCAAGGCTGCCATGCCCTGTGCAACCCCAAACCCAAAGCCCAGTGGTGCCACTGAGATCCAGTTTGGTGCAACTGGGGGAAACTGAGGCAGGTGAGAGCAAGGGATTGCTCCAGAGCTGTGGCCCATGCCCTCATTGCTGCTGGGGTTCAACTTCCTCTCAGAAAGCCTAAAGGTCTGTTTGCCCACAGTGAGGGGAAAAGCAGGAGGGCACTGGTATAAATTAGGTCAGGAAGCATTGCTAATAAACTGTCACTCCTGGTTGTGTAATGGGAGCAATTATGGGTTTAGGTTTTGTTAAGACACCAGGAAGGAAAACACGACATGTCTGGGGGTAGGAGTGTGATGGCAAACAAAAAAGGAGGGTCCTGTTGACAGAAGGATGAGGCTGCTTTCATGTTGGAGGTATTTCTGTCTCATCCTGGTGCGCTGGCAGCCTGGGGCTTGAACAGACTCCCGTATGGGGAATGCAGGGAGTGGGTTCCCAGCTCTCTCTGTGCTCTCTCCTTTCCCTGGGCACCCCAGGGCTCCAGAGTCTCTAGGCAGGTGGTTTTAACGGCTCTGAAGTCTCCCTGTCCATGATCCACTCTGCTCAGCTCAGTGCTTGGTGGCCACTATCCCCTCAGAGATCCTCCTTTGGGATCCAGTGGGGACCTGTGGGCAGCAGGGCCCGTGCTGGGCTCTGCCAGGAAAGCCTGGGAGAAGTGCCTGAGCTCTTCCTGTGGACATGGATGGCCCTCCCCTCCCTGTGGAGCTGCCAGGTTTCCCTTGCTGCCCAGCACCTTGTGCTGCCCACTGCACTGCTGGCTGCAAACACCTCTCTGTCCATCCCTCCCTGCTGCCAGTCTCCGAAGGGATGGTTGCCTGCTGGTGGAGGGCACCCAGAGCCTGGCCAGTACAAACTCAGGGCTCTCCATGAACAAAATCCCAGGTCCCTGACAAACCTGTGGTGAGGGCACCCACATCCCCTCCACGGGTGTCAGGAGAGTGGGAGGTTCCTGTAGTGAATCCAGCTAATGCACACCACTAAGGAGGGGCCATGGCACCTGGCAGCCAGGGTTAGCCTTTAACCACCCAAAACATGTCATGAAGGGAAAGGAAATTCTTGAGGCATCTATTAACATAAAAGGAGTCATACTTTACGTTCGGTCCCACTTATGGCTTATAAATGATTACTGCACCTTTTAATAAATGGTTAATCAAGTGTTAGAGTCCAAACAGGTTGATGGGTTGCTTATTACCACAGTTTATAACCTTTTATGAATGCCTTCTGTCGATGTACTTATAAACATCCATACCACGTACTCCTCATGTCTTGACACGTTGGTCACATCTGTTTGAAGTTTATTAACTCTTGAGCTGCTCGCTAACGGCAGGCTGAGGGTATCCCGCTATTTTTCTGTATCAATCCATGAGGCTCAGATGGCACACCTGCACCAGCTGAGGGGCAGTGTGGGCATCCCCCTTCATCCAAAAGAGGCTCCAGGGAAGCAGGATGCAGCTGCATCAGAAATAAGTTGGCAGTGGGGTGTTGCTCTCAGGGGTGCATTTTTTTTGGCCACCAGGACAAACAGCCAAGGGAAGTCAGTGGGAGATTCCTCCTCTCTTGAAGTCATCGAGCCGAGACAGGACGTCGTCCTGGGCTGCCTGCTTGAATCAAAACCACAAGTTATTTGGCTCAGTGCAAGGGGAATTGGGAGAAATTCTCTGGTCTGCAAGCACAGGAGGTAAAACACGATGATTTAATGGGCTTTTCTGGACTAGAAACCCACAGAAACATCCTTGGCCATTGCTGTTCCTGTGCAGCCGAAGCCCCCCTCCCACCATGTTGCAAATAATGAAATGAAACTTTCAACAAGCTGAATAATCAGAAAACAATTTTCCAATAAAATCATTCCCTGAGATCTCCTTTTAAGGCAAGGACTGGGATTCCCACTGGCGAGCATGTTCCCAAAGCCTCACAGCATTGTTCGGCTGGCTGTGCTGGGGCTGGGCAGGCTGCCACACCGCCCTGCACCCCTGGGGATGCTCCCTGTCACACGGCCCAGCCGCCCCTCCACTCCTGAGCCCCTTTGCCTTTATGTTTCCCCTTTTGCTGCAAGCTTCTGATAATTTTCCTGTCCAAAAAGCAAATGGGGCTTGCCATGGCCCCGTGCTTGCTCCAGCATTTTTAACAGCCAGAGAAGGGATTTGTGCATTAAGCAGACAGGGATGATCCCAGCCCGGGCAGAAAGATGGGTCTCCCAGGTCATCTTGGCCTTGGACACTCTTGGAGACTTTTTAATATCTAACCATGCTTTTTCCTTTGCTCCCTGCTGTCCAGCCCTTCCCAAGTGGGTATCCCATCTCCTGCAGCAGGAGCATCTCCAGCACAGGACAGCCCTGCTCACTGCCCTCCAGCAGGTTATGATTTGTGGCCAGAGTGTGGAAAGTCTGAGGAAATGAGAAGGATGGGAAAGGGCATTAAAAATACTCTTCCCCTTGGAAAACCAAAACCAAACCTGAGGTAAGCTTATTTGGAAAGCCACGGTGGCAATACCTACTGCTTGAAATGAGGCTGCAGGCAGTGCTTCCCTGTGGCAGGTAAGCAGTGGGGCATGGAGGGGACAGAGGGGATAAAGCCTGCACTGAGGCCATTCTGGCTGAGCTGCTGTGGCCTGTCCAAGCACTGCTTCAGTTCTTGTGAGTGATGAGGTGATGGGGCAAGATAAGGCCATTTTTTTTCCCCAGTCTGACAGAAGGAACTGTTGCTCCGAGAGCTATTTGGAGAAGCTGGAGCTTTTGAGCATGACGTGGGTGCCTAGACAGGGAGCTGGGGCATGCAGGGAGCTTCCCTACGGTCTCCTCCCACTCCTGCCAGACCTGAGGCTGTGAAAAGGAACAGGACAAGGATGCCTGCTGGCTCCCTGGTGTCCCCAAAGCTTGGCTGTGGGGCTGGGGGTGCTTGTCCTGTGCCAAAGGGAGGCAGCAGGATCCGGCCAAGCCTGGCTGCTCCGGGACCCTCTCCAGTCATGGCTTGGCCACAGAGCCCCCAGGAGCCTGGGGTGTTGACGTGTTGGGTCCTGTGCACTGGGTTGTGTCGGGAGTTTTCCTCTGCATTGAGGTGCTGCTGGGGCCAGCTGTGCCACAAACATCAGCTGGGAGAGACAGCAAGCAAGAGAGAAACAAGGAAAAAGAGGGGAAAAAGAAAAATCCAAAGGGACCTGGTGTGCGGATCCCCTGTGAGCCCACATTTCTGGGTGATGTATGACACATCCTTATGGTCCAGGGCGCTAAAGCATGGAGAACACCACCTTCCCACGTCTGCACCATCCTGTCATGGACTAGGGGACATGCCATGGCATGGGGATGTACCATGGGAAGGGACATGCTGTGGGGGTGATGCTTTGGGAGGAAGTTGGGAGTCAGAACTATTCCTGGTGGTCCAGCCATATTGGCTCTGTCCTGGGTGGGCAGGGAGCACCACGGGAGTAGGAACCCCTTGCTGTGGGGGATGCTCCCTTGTTCCACCCATGGAGGCCCATCTCCCACCCCACCCCATCTCCCTCTTCGGCTTCACAGGTGCACCCACTTCCCCACTGAGGTTCCCAGGCACTGCCATTCACTTCTCAGATGGGAAATGAGCCCCAGCCCTCTCTCCACACTCCAGAAAAAAAACACCAAGAGAGGAGTGAAATAAACAAACAAATCCCTTCCCTCTCCTGGTTTGGCATCTGCTCACAGCCCTTCCATTATTAATTAGAGAAGCTGCCGGCATTATTAGCAACAAACCGCTCCTAATGAAGTTCAGAGCCGCAGATTCAGGAGGGGCTCCCAGACACTGCTTTTCAGAAACCTTAATTAAATTCACTGCCCGAAGGTGCTTTTGGCTGGGGTGGAGGCAGAGCAGTGAGGCTGCCCGGGCTGGGCACGGCCCTGCCGGTGGTGGACCCAGGGGGGAAAGGTGTCAGCAGGAGAGGGGCACCCCACTGTGCCACAGCTCCATGGTCCCCTCTGGATTTGGGGCTGAACAGAGGAATCAGCTGGGATGCACTCTTGCAAAGGGGCTACTGCCTGGCCACCACAGGAAAGGCATAAGTGGCTTGTTTGATTCATTAATTAAATTAACCAAGTGGCTGATAATGAGGGTTCCCAGCACCACGTGGGGTCCCTTGCTGGTCTGGCTCTGCTGTCCTTGCTGGGATGTCCTAAAGGGGCCGGCCCTGTGCTTGCATATGCTCCAAAAACTGGGAAGGCAAGAGGTGTGAGGGGGTCTTGGGCCAAAGAACCAGCTCTGTGTGGCCTCTCTCCCTCCAGGCCCCTGTCTGGGTAAATAATCTCTCTGGGGAACCAGGCTGACCATCAAGATTTCGTCAACTGAGATGCAGAAACCTGGCCAAGCTGCAGTGGTTTTCTCTTTGTCGTGTCCAGCGCGGGCTGTTCTGCACTGGCAGAGCTTGGAGATGCCCCTGCTCTGCATTGGGGCTGGGGCAGTTTGTGTCTGGGTGCAGCTGTGGGAGAGGTTCTTAGGGAAAGGACGGCTTCCACTCCAAACTTCAAAGGAAAAGACATCCTTGCAGAAACCCCTTCTGCTGATTGCTCCCCTTTTGATGCAGGGTGGGCTGAGACAACACCTGCGAAAAGCAAGTGCAAAACCTGCCTAAAGCTGGATTTTGGCTCTCCACGCATCCTTTCCTTTCCCTGTCATCCTTCCTCTGAGCACTGCGATCTCCCTTCCCCCCCTGCGCAGATATTCCACCCTTCCTCTCTGGCCTTAAAGGCGTTTATTACTGAGGAGTGTAAAAAGATTACTGCAAAATCGTTCTGGGTTACTGGGAAATCATTGCAACATTAGCTCAGTAATATTTTTTCACAAGTGTTTGCTGTGTCTCTTGCCTGACATATTCGGTCTCTGCACACACATCCACACCCCCACAAACCCCACTGAAGCCAGGAGGCACTTGGCAGGGGACAGGAACACGGACCTGACCTGACACTCACCCCAGCTCCCTCCTTCCTGTGCCGGTGGTGGACGAGGTTGCCATCCCTCGGCCAACTGGCTGCATCCTCGGACCCACGTGCAAGCATTCCCCATTCCAGCTTGTCCAAATAGCACGGAAAACCCTGGCTGTCAGGGCACTCAGGCTGCCGTGACTCAAGGGGTTTTGCTAGCAGATGCTCATGGGAAGATGCTGAATCTGGCAGGTCCTGGGACCAGTCCTTTTGCTGATTTTTTTGGGGAAAAAAAGATCCCTTTCCCTCCCACACTTGTACTCCAGAGGTCTGGGCAAGAGACCCTGCTTCTCTGGGAGCAGAAGAAGGTGTCAACGAGGAGAAGGAGCTGCCAAAGGAGTTGCAGAGCCAAGCAGCAGGAGACAGTCGGTCCCACCATGTTGCCCACAGAGAAGGACACTGACAATTCTGCAAATACCTTTAATGCACTTAGAATACACGGGAGGAAAAAAAACCGTTTAGTGATTCACAAAAATATTACAAAAAGTCACGTGCAGGCGAAACACACCCAGCACTGCAATAACAATGTAAGAATTTACATTAGAAACTAATATAAAATATTTAAAAACCTCTGCTAGTTTAGCTTTCTGTTTGTTTTTTGTCTTTTATAAAAAAAAGGAGGAGGGGAGAGGGAAGAAAGGCCATCTACAACGTACTGGTACACCGGCCACAGAAACACAGGCTCCTTCCAGCCCTGTTGGGAGTGTCCAGGGGCTCCTCCACCCACATGACCCCTGCAGACCACACACAAACACACACACACACATGCCTGAAGTACTGAAAGGTTCACCTCAGGGCTGCAAGGGCAGCCCCAGCAGTCAGGGTTCGCTGTGGTCCCAGTCACCCATGTGTCCCCCTGCCCTGGGAACTTTGCCTTTGCTCCAGGATGTGCAGAAACCATTCAGCACACAAAACTAGTGTCCCCGGTGAGAGGCAAAACCTCAATCCCTTTAAAAAAAGGGAAAAGTTAGTGTGTCCAGCCTGAGCTGGACAAGAGAAAGGTTTTGAAAAAGTAAACTTGGGTTTGGAGCGTGACTGTGGCCAAACTCAGCACCAGGGCTACAGGGCTGGATGGGTGCAAGGAGCATCCCAGTGTGGGGGCCAGGGCACTGCTACAAGCCCTTAGGGGGATACTGCCTGTTTCCATGGGGCTGCAAATTCCCACTTTGGGGAAAGCCAAATGCCCAGAGCCCCCTAGCCCGTGATCAGTCCCTACCAGGACAACATGGCCACTCACACCTACCTCCCCTTCCTCAGCCCCTGTGGGTTTTGCATCCTGCTTGCTTCTGTAGGAAGAAGAGCACAGAAGCCTCATCACCAGCACCAGAGAGCCATTCTGCTCCCATCCTGCTCGGGGAATTGTTAACATGCAGTGTTTATGCAGGACCTACCGCACACGGTGACAGCTCGGTCCCTCCCACCCTCACCGCCTGTGCAGTGCAGAGTTTCCGGAGCCGCACTTTCGCTGCAGTTGGGCCCCAGGGAAAGGAACAAAGGAGCCATTTTCATCTCCAGCCTCGTCATAAGTGGAGGGAGAGGGCAAGAGAAAAGACCAGTGTTTGCAAAACACAACAATCGGCAGGAAAATTTCCTCTGGCTTTTCAAGGTTGGATTTTTTTCTCTCTCTCTTCCTCTTTTTAAAGAGGGCAGGCAGAGCATCAGGACAGTTTAAAAACAACCAGGCCCTAGCCAGCCACATCTGCCACATGCAGCCCTTCCTGGGCTGATGTTCCTCTCCTGCATCGGGGCTCCACGAGCCAAATCCTGAATGATCCTGTGGTCTTCCAGCGAGGGAAAGGCAAGGGGCAGCCCCTTCACAGCAGACTAGAAATGACATTTGTGAACTGATGTGCCACTTACAATGATTTTATGGTCTGTCACCGACTTCAGGTAAAACAGAATCATGGTAGAAATGAAAAGGTGGTGAAGCATGATACATGACAGGTTCACTGCATGAGAGACAAGTCGATACGGGACCACGTTTAAAACACATTTGCAACCTCAGGCCTACTCTCCATTTGAAATTTTGGACTCATGTCAAACAAAAGGTTTGGGTTTTTTGAAAAGAAAAGAGAACAAGCAGACACTGCACAACAGAAAAAAATGTTATAAAAATAGTAGGTTGAAACAGAGCTTGTTAGATTGAGAGATCTAAATCCAGCTTTAAAATCTTAAGAGGTGAACCCCACAGGCAAATGTGGATTTTGAGATTGCTTTGGATACAGTGTGGCTGCTGTGCAGGCTGGCATTTATTGATAGGGACAAATGCACAGAAAGGAATTCTTGGTTGTTTGACAATTCATCTGCCTTTGCAGCTTCACTCACAAGAAAAATTAAGGCACAATGTATTCTCTCATGGGAGGGCAGTCACCAAGTCCCTAGGAAGTGGAAGGGCTCTCCTGGTGCTGGAACCCCTCCTCACCTGGCTGAGATGGAGCAGGGGCTGAAGCCCAAGATTTGATACAGTGGAGCCAGAAGGTGCAAGACCACACTGTGGGCTAGGGGTAAATTGGACACATGGGTCTAAGGGTTTCCTCTGGCCTGAAGCTTTTCTCCCCACCTGATGTGATGCTGCCTTTCCCTGGCCAGATACAAGCTGGAAAAGCAGGACTCTGGATGCCAACCTAGGAGGAGGGAAGAGCCAAGCATTGCTTTCAAGTATTTTGGGTTTTTAAAAACATATTTCTACTGGTCCCAGATGAAAAACAGCACAACCCTCACTTCTCCCAAGACCATTTGATGACCTGATGGTGTAATTTCAAAAGCCATCCAAGAACAACTGAATATTTGAAGTGAAGAGCGTCAGAATATAATTTCAAATCACTGTTGGCAATTCCACATAGAGTATAACCAATATACACCGTCCTCAAAGAACTAGACACCAGTAGGCACCACCTATCTAAGCCACTGAAAATATGGTTACAGCAGCTACAAGACTGACTGCTCAGATCACACCCTATATCCTTAAATACTGAAATTATACGTTCCTTGTACTGTTTTTAATCAGAAATTGAGAGAGAGACTAGCCCTGGCTTTTAAGATTTCTCCTGTTTCAGAATTGCTGTCACATGTTGGATTTTCAAGGCTCTTCATCTTTCCAAATATTTGAATTGACCTGCATTGCCAGATTTCTTCAGGAGAGAGAAAGCCTGTACTCCTTGCTTCTAAACTGCTTCTAAAGGTCCAGTCCAAATGAAACTGGACCTTTCATTTCCATCCAGATCACTGTAGCCAACACAAGCTTCACAGGTTTTGGTTCCATACAAACCTGCTTCAGGCCTTCTACACAATCTAGAAAAAATCAGCGCCAATGGACCTACCATCTCAGCAGGTTTGGGCTAGAAAAACACTGTGGCATTTATTAACGCTAATTACTTTCCTCTTTCAGACTACTTGCTCACTAAAATACAAAGGTTTCTTTTCAATTTCTTTTACACACAGACATGTCCTCTTGCCCCAAGATAAAAATATCCAAATTTCACATCTCATTAACTTGCCAATGAGTTAGCCTTTGGTACGGTTGCAAACTTGATGTGAATTGTGAGGGGCTGTCCTGTGGGTGCCCAGCTCTTCACCACATTGAGGAACTGCAAGTTTCTTACTCTTAGGTAAGTTGCTGAGAGGCAGCGACGTGACCAGGGAGCTTAAGGTCTGACTTTCACCAGGTTCTCATAGTTGCTCAAACAATACGACACAGAATTCTATTTTAGCAATTATTTGTCTAATATTTCCCCCCCTTACCTAAATAGGAAGATTTCACTTCCTTTCAAGCCTTCCCTCCTCAATTGTTATCTGGCTACCAGCAAAGATCTGTTAGAAAGTGTCTCAGAAATAGAGATTTCTGGCATGCCACCTGTTCATAACTCAAATATGCAGCACTATATATAAATACATGACATGGAACAAAAATACACACACACATAGGGATACTGGGTGGATTATCACATGCGTTCAGTGTGCTCCCTCTGAAGTCAATGGAAACCCAGCCCAGAGTGTCTGATGAGAGTAAATACAGTGAGGAAACACTTGCATGAGAAAGGCAGAACTGGAGCACAAGCCAGCTTGGAGGAGGTGCTTTCCCTGCATACAGCACCACATAGCTGCCGTGAAGCCTCAAGGAGTTCATAGGGCAGGAGGTCCCAAGCTTTCCAGATGTGTGTCAGAGCCCAGAGAGGGTCTGATGGACTTCTCTCTGGCCCGTGCTGATCTCTGCAGGAATAGCAACAATTGACCTTCCGAACGTCCCTTCTCCACCAAGATGTAGATTTTAAGCTTCTTTTAATGAGAGCTAGCATCTGGAAACAAGGAAGAGCAGCCAGCACCGTGGCAACAGGCCAGCTCTGCTGCGGCACCCCCAGCAAGCTTGTACAAGAGCATCCATGGGCTACTGTTGGAAGGCTTTGGGACAAAATTGTAGTTGCTGCCCTTGCCTTTTCCCCACTGCCACAATCATATGTTTGCCCATTATCTTGTGGTGGGACACTTGGGCATGTCGTTTTTGAAGCTGGACTGGTAGGTTTTCATGCCACTTTCTCACCCATGCTGTCCCTTGCACATACATCTACAGTGCAGAAGGGATGCTTAGTGCTAACCAGGACAATGAAAACTGGCCAAGAGATCCCATGGATGAATTCAGCCTGCCACAGCATAGAAATCACTCTGGCTGGCACATGCAGATATCTGAAAGTTTGTTCTTTCACAGCAGGATTTTAAGATGATCCTCTGAGTTCAGACAAAATGACAAACTCATTTACATGTAAATTGCTTTCATAGCTTTGGAGAAAGGAAGGTTCTGCAGAGCAGTGTTGGACCCTGTGTTTGGCCTGCCTTAAATTATAATATAAAAACAATTATAATAATACAAATTCTACTTTGTACACAAAGCACGCCCTCCCCTGCAAACCCTGGCATGCTTCGGTAGGTCCTGCAGCCCTCTAGTCAATAGTCACCCTCTCTGCACAGAGAGACATTGAGTGACTCGCCTGAGGCCACAGAGGAATTCTGTAGCATGTCCAAGGAAAGCTTTGTGGCTCCTAGCTCTGCTTCTTGACCAATATTAACCAGCCTCAAATATATGCAGAAAACATCAAAGCTGACTGTGCTGGGAAGAAATTAAATCAGAAAACAAACAGAAAACCAACCCCAGGGTACTGCAAGGCCTCCTGGACTTTGCTGTTTGATCAGGGTAGTTAAGTGTTAAAAGCTTTTGTTATACTTGTATTAGGAACACAGAGCAACTGCGCATAAACCAGGAAGTTATCTTCCAGGCAGAAAGGGGTGGAAGGAAAGCTGCACCTCCCCTGACAAGGAGTGAAGAGTTGTCACCGAAAGACAATGGGCAGAGGAAGGCTGGGGAATATGCATCAGAAACAACCTGCAGCAGCAGCAGGGGGTAAAGCCTGCGGTGGTTTGCTGGTGGTTTGCTGCAGCGTATCCACAGGGCCAGCAGCTGATGCAGAGACACAACCTGGCAATGCAGAGACTGGCTCCTCTGCACATGTTTTGCTCCAAGGAGGAAGCCACAGGGATCTAGAGAGAGCATCTTTTCAAACTGGTTTTGATGCTTTATATTTCAAACCCATCTGAAAGGAGGAAGGTCAGCAACAAGAGCCACCACAGTGAGGCTAGAGGGGAAAATGGAGCTGCACTAGGGCACAACCCTGCTGGAACAGGGAGAATAGTTGGCTTCAATGAGACTGAGTCTCCTCTCTGCTGTGCCAGGGCAGCAGAGATCTCCACTTCACATGCTTTCAAGCAGCCCCCTGATCCTGCAGAGCTGCTGAAGTTGTCCCTGTGAACAAACGATCCTTTCTAGCTTCTCAAATTCTGTACAATAGCAAGGAAAAAATACTTGACAGTATCTCTTTAAAGATAAACACACTGTAAACAGGAGATCTCCCCCGCCCCAGTAGCTTTCTTCCTCCTGCTTGTGCAAAACCAGAGGTTGCGACCTTCCCTGGGGTTCAGGCACAAGGACAGGATGCATGAGAATAAAGTTGCCTCTGTTTGCAGTGATACCATAGCTAATAGCACCAAGACCAACACTTAAAACATGCCTAATTTGAGGGCAAGGAGGATCTGGATTTGTTTTTCTTGACTGAACTAGAAAGTTCATCTTTAAATCTGTTCAGCTTCAAGCATGTGAGCTTTTGGCCTCCTTTAAACAGGGGAAATACCATTCTGTTTCTGAAAAGAAAAAAAAATAGCACATGGAAGAACAGTTCTGCAGTCAGTAAAAGTCTGGCTAACAAAAGGACTCCAGAGTCACGTAAAGAACATTTAATCCATGGATTATAGGCTCGCACCTGGCAGAAATGTATGTGTAAATACAGGCGTGCAGAGCGTCTACACCCTGGGCTAAGGCAGAGGGGAGTTCTGCATCTAGGAGAGAGAAAGGATTCTCTACTACTAATTTTCATAGTTAAATATTTCTCACTCGCACTCACACATACGCAGGCTGTTCCCATAGAGTTCAGCCTTTGGAAGGATAAAGGAAAGGGCTCAGTTCGGTCTGGGCTGGTGCTGAGTAGCTCCTCTTCTGTTTGCAGTGGTTGTGCAGCAAACTCTTTTTATTTGCAGGCAGAGTTTTTACTGCATTAATTATCCTGTGAGTCACTGGGTAATGGACAGTAACTTGGCTCTCCCAGTTGTTAGAAGAGTGTAATTCAGCTCTAATGCAGTGGGTTGTCGAACACAGCATCTGGCAAGATGGAAACTTTCAGTTTCTTTTCAGGCCAGCTGTACTCCTTTGGAAGTTTAAACTGTAAGACAGCAAAGAGAGCCAGTTAATGCATATCACTGCAATCTGCACAGAAAAAACGAAATCGTTGCAAAGGCAGGCAGCCCCATGTTATTATTATTTTTTAAAACAAGAGGCCACTAAGAAAACATTTCCCCATTAGTATGTTTTGGACAGCAGTGGACATTAGATAATCTGGCCTGTCTCAGCTGCCAAAGTAAAGTTCTGAGCTTTCAGCCCAAGTGTTGTTTATTTCATCAGACAAATTTTGGAGGGTTTCTGCCTCCATCACCATTTCCCCTTCCCAACCTCTCTGAAGATTTGCGGCAGAAGTGTCTTCCCTCCTATCTAACCATGTCCCTCTCCTTCCCAGCCCAGTCCCCAGAGCCCACGTTTGCTTTAAAGGGAGACTTAGGGCAGCTTTCAAACCCCTGCTCATTCAAGGTGGAATGTAGGTGAGCCATCACAGCTCTGCTGGGTGTCAGGCAAACTGTGCTGCCCTGGCTGGGGAGAGCCAATGTGCCTGCGCAGCATTCCTGCTCCAGTCCTTCCCACCTCTGGCACAAAGGCCTCGCAGAGCCGCACAATGCCTTGTGCTCACACATGCGCTCGGCTGCTCAGGCTGTTTTGCAAACACTCGTTGAAGCACACAGAAGGGAGATTTTTTGCCCCAGTCTGGTTTACACAGCACTGTCTGTGGCCAATGTTTCCCAAACAAGGCAAGTCCACTGGTTCTATCCTGATGGCCCTCCTTCGGCTAGGAAGTCACCCCAGTGCCAACCCAAATACTACTATGCAGGGACAGAGCTCCAAGGAGCCTTACCACCAACCCTTCTCACAACCACATGACCAGTGCCCAAGCATTCACACAAGTCTCTCAAACACAGCTCTGGGGTGGGGGTATAAGGTGTGGGGTGGAAAATCACTTAGGCAACAAATCTGCCCCATCCACAGCTGAATGGCAACCAGTTCTGCATAGGCATTTCATGCAATCCCAGTGCCCAACCTGAGGACCCAAAACACATGGGGGATAGCTCTGGAAGCCTGTTTGCTGGATCATTTTGTTTTCAAAACTGTACTGCACCCAGTGTTGCACTGCCTTGCCCTGCGTTACTCCCTGACACCCTGATGGGACTCCCAAGGAGGAATCTCATGGGGACCCAACACCACCAGTGACAATCTGCCCTGGAGGTGGCTAATTCAGAATAGTTATGGATACAGTAGTCCTCTCCTAGAAGTCCTCAGACCCAGGCCAGCAGCACCATAGGATTCCCAGGGGCTGCTTGAATTAGAGAGCTGGTACAAGGGGACAGCAACCTGCAAATCATCAGTCTTTATCCAATTACTTGTCTTTCTTCCCATAAGCAGCCTGTTTCTGATGGACATTAATACAGGCTCAGTGTGAGGTTCCGGCTAAAGGAGATCCCCTTCAGCTGCCTGCTCCACAGTCAGGGTGTCTCTAACATGAATTTGCTCCTGACCTTGCTCCATTTGCAGCTGCCCATGAGGGTAACCTGCAGTTGGTATCCATTGGCTTTAACATGCTGGGCTGGTGGTTCATGGTCTGACCCATGATTTGGGGTGCAGCAGGAGGATTCTTCAGGATAGAGACTACCACAAACTCCTGTTCCCTATCCTCTAGGAAACACACAGATTAAGTACCATTTATGTTTTTTTATAAACTCAAACCCTGTGTATAGCTTGCAGCATGTAATCTGCTGGCCTTGCACAGCGCAGGGAATTCTGAGTCGCTGTCTAGGACATGTGAAAAAGATGCTAAAGATACTCAGACAGATTATTTCACTTAATTTCACTTAATGCAGGTGGCTCTTTATGCAGCAAAGGAAAGGCTCCTCACAGTGCTTCATTCTACCACATGAACATCATCAGCAACAGTCAAGGCTGCTGAGGAATGCTTTCAGCTGGCCCAACCCAGGATCCTGCAAGTTACAAATCCTTGGAGGAATCTGGATGCTGAAAGATCACATTTCATCTCAAGTATTTTCCTTTTTATAAACAGCAGTGGTTCCAAAGCAATCCTCTTGGAGAAGTCATCCTTTGCATTTGTTTGTTTTTCACTTTTTAATTCAGCAAAGTCACAGTGAGTCGGAACCAAATACCCGGTTGCTGTGCCAGGAGCTGCCACGCTCTTTGCCTCAACAGGCAGCAAAGGGACATGAGCCACCCAAAGCCTTCACTAAAGGGCCTTCAAACCAAAGTACTCCTGGGCTTCCATGTCACTAGCAAAAATGAGCTTTGGATTAGGTTTAAGTGGATAAAAGCTGGCCTGAAAGTCACTGCACAGCCAGCAGCGTGCTCCCCTCACTCACACAGTGAAAAACACCCTGGCATTAAGTCAACTCTGGATTAAACAATTAGAGCCCTGAGATTTTTCCTGGGGGAGGGGAGCAGAGCAAGGGATGGGAGGGCTGCTCTACAAGCCAAGGAAAGTTTCTTTAGAGTCTGCAGGGAGCTGTAAAAAATGGGATTAAAAATATTACATGTCATTTCTGCCACTGCTCTTTGAAGTCAAGCAGAATATTTATATGGTATGCATGGGAGACGGGGTGTTAAATGTTCCCCAGAAAGAGATCACATGGCAGTGGGAAGTTTAGTACCAGCTTTATAAAGCTCCCCTGGCTGTTGCTGTAATGCTTCCAGACTAGTGATGGTCCTTCACACACCGTGCAGAGCCAGCAGGTGAAGGCCAAGTAGCAGATGTGAAACAGCCCTGCCTGCTTACCAAACCCAATAAAGGAGGCCCATACAACAGATTGTTCAGAAGTAAATGTGCTGCCACCACTTTCAGCCTTTCTGAAAGCAGGGAAGATGATGTGCTAGGAGCTCCTGGTGAGGACACTATGCATGGCATGGAGGAAACCCTGCCACCTGGCCCAGGGGCTGCACTGCTTTGATTTGGGGTGCTTAGATACCATGTTGAGAAAGATGCTGGTGGAAATGAAAATGCAGAGTCTCCCTTAATACCTATCCCTGTCTTGTATTTCTTGCAATCCCTTCTCTCAGTGCCTCAGTAGTTCACAGCAGATGCGAAGGCTTAGCATAGCCTCAAGTCTATGGATGGGGCAGGGCTGCAGCCTACAGGCTGAGGGGAGGATCAAAGGCAAGCCGCAGGATGGGCTGAGCTCTCTGGGACAGTACATGGAAGATACAGGAATGATGCAGCCTTACTTCCTCTGGAGAATTCAGATCTTCTAAATCTTCCAGCATTCTCTCTACAAACTCTTCGGTCAATAGGATCTGCAAAGGAAATACAGTATTTTATGCCTTTACACTCTTAGTTTTAGCTAATTGCAAGGAACAGCATGACTTCTGCAGAGAGCAGACTGTACCAACTCACTCCTTCCCCTATGTCCTTCTTTACCGCAATACAAAGGTTTGAGGGCAAGGAGCTCCTAACTTTGTCTTCCACCCCAACCACTGAAAAAATGCTGAAATTATACAGCAATCTTTTTTGACCCTCAATTATCTTCCTCAGTCTAAAATTAGAGGCTCAGCTTTAGACAGAAGGAGTGGGGAAAGAGGAAAAAGGGTCAAGATAACAACTGTTGGAGAGACAGTGGGAGACAGCCACTTTCTGATCCATTGAAGTTAAGCTCACAGTTTAATCAGGAAATAGCAGTATAGGAAGAGCCAGAGACCCATACAGAACTGGTGCTCTGGGCATGGGGAAGGGCCTGACCCCAGTACAGCACATTGTTCACATGAACCAGATGCTGGGTATGGGAAGTGGTCCCAGAGGCACCCCCATGTTGTGATGGCACATGCCCATCCTGTGTGCCTGTGCTGGGAAAGCTTTTGGCTCATCTCAAAGCCAGGCTGGCAAGCATGAAGCAGTCCAAGAAAACAGCTGCTGTCAAGTCAAAAGTCCTGGATGAGGACCACGACCCCAGCTCCATGGAGTCCCCCAAGTCACAGAAACCAGAGACATCACAGGGGAAATCAGCCCCAGGAATTCAAGCAGAGGAACTCCCACCCTCTTTAAAAAAACACGTGATAGGCAAAAGCAAACACATCCTGCCCTCTTCACAACAGCCGCAAAGGCCAGAGCTCCAGGCAGGACAGCTGACTTGGCACAGGAGCAGAGACGGCAGTGCAGGACCAGGCAAACATCTCCACACAGTGAGGGGGCCTTGGAGCAGCATTCCTGGGAGTTAGGTTGCAGCAGCATCCAGTGGATTATTATTCCCATTATAGCCTACAGGTTTGTTTCTTTCCCCCTACTCCTCCTTTCCTTCCTCTGGTCCACCCTTTCCTCCTCTCTAGCATTACTTTCCATCCAGAAGAGCCCACTATTCCCATGCCCCCTTTCTCACCCTTTCCCTGTTCTTCCCAGCCATGAGCCCTGTGCTCCAGAGAAGGGACTGTTCTAGCACCAAACAGTGGTGGACTAAGTGGCCAGTTGCACTGCTCTCCACCTCACATCTGGAAGAGGGGCAGCCAGGCTGTCCCACTGCCCTGCAGGAAGCCCACCTCCCATGCCTGCTGGCTGCTTAAGGCCAGTAACACCAATGGAGAGCGAGTGGCTGCCAGGATGCCATGGGCAAGTGGAAGCCTCTGGGCTCAATTTTGGCAACACATAAGCAGGACTATTGGACAGATAGAGAAAGGGAAGACTCTGGTCTCCCTTTCTTCTTTTGTTGGGAAAGACAAGAGATCCAGAAACCACCAAATCCAAATCCAAGGTGTCTGCAATCCTCTCCCCTCAATACTGCCACTCTGCTGCCACTACACACGGGTTTCCCGGGGGATGACAGAACCACAACCTCCCCTCTCCACTACATTCCCCTCTTCACTTAGCTTCAACCTGCAGCAGGCTCCAGGCCAGGGTTTATGACCAAGCTGCTCAGCATGAATGCAGGTACCTGTACCAGGCCTTTCTGATCACACCTCGAGCCTGAAAAAACTCTGCTTCAGCTTGGAGCCAGGAGCTTGCTGCTTTGGACAGGACTCTGCAACTTGGCACCAATCTGCAGACTGGCAAGCTGAGGAACATTGCACTGCAACACGCAGTGCCACTACAAACTGCTGCAGTCTCCTTGCAGGGGCCTGCAACTCTTCTCTGCCTGTTGAACTGGAGACACTCATTTGCTGACTGTTTGCAGGAGGAGGGAGAAGTCTGTCCCTGTTGGAGGCCGGAGGGCAACTTGATCACTCAGCTCATGAGGAAGGGCTGGGTGGGGAGCTGGGGCTCTGCACCGAGCGGATCACTTTCTGCGGAGGTGCAGCCTGCAGTGGGGTGAGGGAATGAAAACAATTTGGCAGACATCAAAATCTACAGAACAGCCGGAAAAAGGAGGAGGAATTGGTATTCGCAGCAATCAGGCCAGGAGGAAATGAATATTCAGCCATCCACGGATGAGCAAAAATGCCAGAGGTTGGGATGGGTGAGAGAGCAGGAATGAGGAGCTGCAGCTTTGGCAGGGAGAGTAGAAGACAAGCGCAGCAGGAAGACCCCTGGGTGCTCCCAAGGTGCCACAGGCAGGAGAGGAATGGGAGCCACGTGTGCAAGGCAGCCAGCTGCTCTGAGGCTGTAGGAAAACAAGACAGGGTATGGAGGGGTAAACAGCAAGGGGTGGAGAGAATGAAGGAGAGGACAGGTCAGGTCTTGGCTAGAGACAAACCTATGTGGAGCACTGTGCCTAGCACTGAAACGGGGGTGCAATGCCTTAAGATGGCTGAGCCCGTCTACAGCTCACTGCCCTCTCTCAGTGAATTTTGGTAATCCAGCTGAAAAAAAAGCACAAATTCCACTGAGGTACTGAGCTGAACTGGCTCCCTGAAAGGTCTGACAAGTGGAGTGAGACAGGAGACTACAGCTCAGCTCAGCTGCATTTCAGGGCTCAAAGCAATGGCAGCCTGCTCTGTGCAGCACATGAGGAAAGATTGCAGTGCCTTCTGTGAGCCCTGCATGGATAGTTAACTTTGGTGGAGGACAGGCATCACAGGCTCCAATGACAAACTGCTGCAGTGACATTCACACACAGAATGTGTCTCAGAGCCTGTCCTTAACAGTCCAAGTCAGAAAAAAACCCACCCCAAATCCTACTACCCCACACTGCTGTGGAGACCCGCCTTCCTTCTTGGAGAAGGGAGATTCCAAAGTGCAAGTGTAACCAAATGTACAAGCAGCCACGTCCCTCAACAGAGGAAAGTGGCACTCTTGAGGCTCTCCTGAGCATGCAGGGGGAAGGCATGTGCCAGCAGGACACCAGTGGCTTAAGAGGGCTTGGAAGCAAGAAGTATTGTCATCCTGGATTCACGTCTAGACAAGATTTCTCCTGTTAGAAGTAGCCCAATCAAAATGGCCCAAGAGCACTAATGCCTGTGCTCATACATAGATCAGGCTGCCATCCCCACCTGCAATCAGCTAAACCACCTTTGTGCTGGTGAGTGAGTCTTATGGAGAACGCTGAGAATGAATCCAATCCTATCACAGCACCCCTCACTCATGATATTTCACGTTTCCAGTTCTTGTAGCACGCCTGCTCCTGCACAGTATGATATCCCATTACATTAACACACACATACACATTGTATGTGCATGATATTAAAGGTGACATTCCCAGCAAATAAACATGACAGACTGCCATTGCTCTAGGCACCTAATTTAATTTCCTCTGGGATTTAAACCTTAGAAGCTCAAATTAAACAAATAGGCCTCATTCACTTTATACTTCAGAACTGAATTTAGAGTTTTCCTCTGATGCTGTTGACTGATCTTATCAACAGGACACTGCACAGAGATCACAATGATGAAGCAGCTTATTCCCTTCCCAAAGGAAAACAGAGCCCCACTGTTGTGCTGCAGCCATGGGAAAAGCTGACGCAATCTGGAGGGCAAACGAAGCCATCCCATGTGCACTGAACAAGCCTCTTCTCCCATGAAATCTCTCGGCTAGTGCTGAGGAAGCAAAGGAGCAGTCCCGAGCAGGTGTCCTGGGTGCCGCAGCAGCCCTGTGCTCGCAGCGCTGTGTTTTCACAGCCCTGTGCAAACACTCGGCCTGCCGGAGCTGGTCACAGGGTGCAGCTCAGCCTGCGCAATGGCTGTTTGCAGTATGCACAGTGAATGGCTCTGCCAGCCAGCTGCGGGTATCTGAAACAACTCCTTGGGTGCTGCACAGTCCTGCTCGCACCAGGATCTCCCAGACCTGAGCTAGAGAGGCCTGGACACGTGCTAAACCATTTCCAGCAGATCTGGATTTCATTTGCTCTGTGTTTTGTGACACTGAGTCATGCTACAGATGCTCGGAAGATGATAACTAGCCAGAAGATAAGTCCCTGTTTTCTATCACAGGTACCTACTGCACAACCGAGGTACAAAGTTTGGGTTCTCACCACTTCACTAACAGCTGCAAGTTTCCAGACATGTTCAGAACACCAGGCTAGGCTGTCTCATTCAGGTGGATGTGCTCAGGGAACACATGCTGTCTCCCTCTCGTGGCAAGTCTCACCTGAGTTTGCTGAAATCTACTTCTTATCCACAGGGCTCACTTACAGGTCACCTGAAGGAGTTTGTGTTGAAGCTTTCTGTGTTGAAGCTTTCATACCCACATCTGGGCTGCGAAATCTGTATCGTGACTTGTTACAGGTACTCACCTGCAGCCATATGAAAATGGATGAAATCTAAAAGTGTACACAAGATCATGGGGCTCCAGATGAGTTCGGCTGACTTTGAAAGCAACTGGTGCTTAGTAAAACATAAAAGACTTTATAGTCAGCTTACAGGTACCATCCCACAGTTAACATCCCATCTCTCACTACAGGATTCACCCTGCCATGAGGGATTGAAATTCTCAGCTCAGAAGAGGCTGCTGGGGACAGAGGTCACACTGATGTTGAATGCCTGGCACAGCTGGCAAGACTTTGATCAAGGAAGACCCTCAGAGGCTGAGCTAGGAATCAAGCTGCACGTCTGCCCAAGTTAAGGAATCATGCTTTGCCCAGGGCAAGACACAAGCAAATGGCCCAGCTACACTAAAGCAGAGGCTTTCACTGATAATACTCAAATTTCTTGCCTACCTAGGAAAAAACCAAACAATCACACACTTTGCCCTAGTGCTCTGTTTGTGTTGAACACTGTAAGTTGCTTTTCTAACAGGTTTGTCAAAGAAAGGAAACCGTGTTTTATTAGTTCTGGACTTAGTACAGAGCTGGCCTGTATATCCAGCCAGAGAAGGTGAGGACACATTGCAATAAACCCCTATGTAAATCACACCAACCCTTCTAAAAAACTGTTCATCCATTGGGTGCTATGCCTGGAACAGGTGGAACAGTTGTATCCTAAGCCAAATAATCTGTAACATCTGCAAATATCCAGCAAATTTTAGAAGTCCTTTGCCCTGAAAATGTCTCGGCTTAATTCTTGTTGTCACGATAGCAAAAAGTTAAGTTAAAGTGCATTAGCCTTTTCCACTGAAATTTCCACCAATAAAATCCCCTGATGAACCATGTGTTGTGCCACAGGCACGCCCCAGCCCGCCTCTCTGCTCTGTCCTTACCCTGGCCTTCTTTGCACTGCTTTGCTCACACTGCAAGTGGTTTGGGGCAGAGGCCTTATCACATCATTGTTCTATGCCAGGCCAGCCCTGACACTGTCTGAAGAGGCCACCTTGCTGCCTGAATCCATCACAACTCCAACTACAGCCTCAAAGGTACCAGTATTGCAACACACACCTCTGATGGGAAATTCCACTGCTGCTCTTCCAGGAGATTCACAACCCCCCTTGTAAAGGAGAAATATCCACTCACAGATGCCTCAGGGACTCGATTGCTTCACACCATGATGTTACAATCCCAGAAGAGGAAGTATAGGATGGAACCAAAAGATTTTGACCTTGTGGAATCTTTTCATGACATTCCCAGTCACAAGGCTGATCCTGAAGACCTGAGCGCCTTAGAGCCCAGACTGATGACATCCATTGTGCAGACAAGGCTTCTTTGATTCAATATATAAAATTTGGCTTAGTTGGGGAAAGGACTGACAAGGGAGCGAAGACAACAGGCAAACACAATTCTTTCAGAGAGAAAAAGCAAAGGAAGAACAGGCATTTCAAGGAATGCACTAAGTGGGTGGAAGACAACCTACACAAAGAAGCCAAAACGTAGTTTGAGTGGCAAGGGAGGGGCATTAGGTGGCAGGATAGACAGTCAGTCAGATTAAGAAGGATGAAAGAACCTGACTCATCCAAAACTAGCCTGGACAAAGTACTAGAGAACATGGTGCAGGAGAGTTGACATCAGGAGGATCATCATGTTCTAATGGCGCATTTCTACCCTACACTAAGTGTCTCCCAGTGTCTCATTCAACTGTGAGGGAGAAAAATACAATGGGATAATGCAGTAAGATTTTGGGGAGTGCTTGCAGCACATGATAAACTTACTGGAAAACTGCTAGCTTAGATTTCTAAGACCTGCTCAAGAATTTTGGGGAAGCCACTCAAAAGATTCTGAAAGAAATTTTCATGAGTAGATACATAAAACTGCTTTGGAGAAGAGCTTGCTGTAGTTGTACACAACTCAAACCAGCTTGTGAGTATTGTCCTTAAACTCACCACGCTAGGAATAACATATCTATTCAAGTGTGGGGAGACCAAAAATCAATCCTATCTCTTCAAGAGGACATGACCCATAGCTACCACTTACAAGTGAGCATCTTGAGCATCAGAGTAGCTCTTTCAAATGTTGCTTTGAACCTCTGTTGCTGCCATTATGCCAATGCACATAAATGATTTAACATGTGGTCTAGCAGAGAGAAGAACCAGATGTGCTCATTTCCAGGGGAATGTCCTGACTCTACCGGAACAAAGTCATTCTCTTGTGCACTCTGTGACTAATTCAGTGTTTTATATGATATGGAACAACTCCAATTGGATGAGCTGAGAAAGAACCAAAATACCCTATAGTTGTGGTGCCCATAAAGCAAAGAAGTAGAAATAGGGATTCAAATAAAAGGAAAGAAATAAAGTATGAGTTTCTCATCTCCTACGCAAGTATTATATCCCTTAAATATTGATTACAGAAGGCAAATTTCTAACAACTCTAGCCCTATTCTGCAAAACTAGATATTTTTCCTCTTTTTATTGAAAAAAACCTTTCTTATTCCTTATTTCTGGTTTCATTCAACATAAAAGGATTTTATTTCAGCTTTTGGTCTCTTTAAGGCTTTTGTTTCAGCAAGAAAAACTGAAAATATTTAAAGATTGGTCTCAGTCTGATCTTCTTTCCCAGATTTTTCACTTAGATTGCCAAACCAAAAGAATGGATTGTCCCCCATGACCCTGCTCACAGTAATCCCCCCTCTGCTGTGACTGCCAGCATAGATAGCACATGTTGATAGCTCCTGCATGCTGGATGATTCCCATGGCTTCCATGTACCTATCCTGCCTACAGGCACATTTAACATTTTCTATGAAAGGTTTGACCTTGCTGTCCTAAGCCTCAACTTATTTTTCCATGCTGGATGCCTTGTTTTTGATTTTTTTCTAAAGGTTTTTAGGGAAAAAGGAATTGAGAGAGGTATTTTGGAAAAAGTGTATTTTGACAGTACTAGCAAATTCATATGATAATTTTGTTGGAACAAGAACTACCCCTTACAAGGAGGGTGATGAAGATTAGCAAACAAGTGCTCTGGAGGACAAGGGAAAGTCTTTCTCCTGATCATGAAAATGCTTTGCTGAGTTAGAAATCTCTTTAAGTACTGATTGTCGACAGCCTTTATGAGAGATGAAGAGTCCTTCTTCATTGAGCATGTCCCACCCAGCGCAAGGCAGCTCTGCCCCAAACACAGGGCAGAGGTAGCTAATGAGTGATTTTTCCTCTGATCATTCCTCTGAGAGGTGAGAGATCGCTATGTGACCAGGCACATCAGGACTAACGGCAGGCAAAGTCTCCAGTGCTCTGTGTTTCTGCTGGAAGTCAGACCATGTGGAGGAGGAGGAGAAGGAATTTTCCAACTTGAATGAAGGGGAGGAGAGGAAAGCAGAGATGGGCCAGAATGAGGGGAAGACAGAGACACAGAAAAACAGGATGAAGGGCAAATCAGATGCCAAAGCTGGGGACAACAAAGGGCAAGGAGCCTGGAGAAGCCTGTTTTCACAGCCTTAACATCCACATGCTGTCAGATAGACATTGGGAACCTACTGGCATGGGAGGCAAGCAAAGAGGGCCCCCCAGCAGTGCCTGGTACCAGAGGATAACATCCCACCACTGCTGTGAGCTCTTCAGCTCACACAGAGACACTCACTTTGTGCTGACAATAAGGGGGTGCCAACTGCCAATGATCCATAGTCTCCACCTGCCTAACAGTAGTAGTCTCAAACTCAAGTAAATTACCTGGAAAAAATATCCTCTGCACTCAGAGATGAGTGACACTGGGCATACAAAACTTTGGAAATTGCTGCACAGAGACTATGCCACGCTAATTTGGCCCCAGCATGTGTCTGCCACATGAGACAAATCTGTAATCACAGGATCACCTGCAGTTTTTCTCCAGCAAGACCTCTGCCCTGCTCAGTCCTCAGGATGGTTCTGCTCACTGAATGCAGCATTAGTCATCATTTCTTTTCATTATCATTCAACTTGCTTCCCCATTCTCTCCTACTCTCTTCCCCTTTATTTAGTATGCTCCATCCAACTACTGCCAGCATGGATAACACTGGAAGTACCTAATCTTACTGTCCACCACTCCCTTAACCTCTGAAGTACTTGGACTCACATTTCTGCAAGGCAGGGAAGTGCTCCCCTCCATGCAGCAGATGGGGGATGGAGGCTCAAGGAAGTAGAGACTTAAAAGTCACAGAGAAAACCTGCAAGAGCAGGAAGCTGAACATGGGGCTTTGACCATGGCTCTCAGGCTGAACCCCTGCCCCAAAGAAATCCTTTCTCTCTCCTGATCTGCAAGAACAAATTTTAATCTCTCCCTGAAATTGTTTCTGCTGTTCATCTGGGGAGCTGGAATGCCTGGCAAGCACTGAATTCATTACATTCTTCACAGGATGACTGGAAGAACATTCTTCTGAACAGACATAGGAAAATGAGTGAAGGAAAAGTTGAATCTGAATATCTACTTCTTGTGAGTGCTCATCTCAAGACTTGCAGATCCCTGTTTTCCAGTCCACTTAGCCCTGTGGAGCACAGGGGTATCCACAAGGGAATTTCTCCTGACCTCCTGTAACTGGAAACACAGATCAGACCTCAGGTCTTGAGCTGGGCATCCAGAAAATGAGGACAAGTGACAAAGTTACTTGCCAGGTGAGAACATTTTAGCTTATGACTCTGGAATGGCACTGAGAAAGAAAAGAGTAGTAGAGGCAGGAACAGGACCCAGTTCTCCAGGGCAACATTTAACAGGCTTCACTGTAAGACTACTGTGATTTTTCTGCAATTACCTGCCTCATTCATTACACACTTTACAATTTTAACAAATAAACAAAGTGGAAGTCCTATAGGCAAGAGTCTACTTTACTCCATGCTCCTGATTCATCCCCCAAACACACTGCATCTCTGTACAGTGAGTGAGGCAGGCACACTCTGTTAAAAATATGTATGATTCTTCAATTAGATATTGCATTGAAATACGCATGTGTGACAGGGGCAAGGCTAAAATGCAGAGATATTTCTTACATTCTGTGTGCTAGATTTTACAGTTAACAAGGACTCTTTAACTATAGGTTTGTTTTTACTGCACTGTATTGGCTTGTATGTCAGAGTCTGCAGCAATATCTGATGTGTAACATGTACGTTGCACATGATCAAAGACTTGAATGTCATCTTCTTGCCTAGAACAATGACTGCCTAAAGCAGCAGGAGCAGAAATTATAGAAAAGTAGAGTTAAACAAACCTCCTTCTCCCCTCTGGGGAGAGTAAGCAGTCCAGGTGAGCAAGGCAAGAGGGGAGAACAGCCTGCTTTGTGCGAGACGGGCAGAGAGCTCCACATAAAAGCAGAGGAGCTTTGCAGAAGCATGTCCTGACTCCCATCACTGGAGACTTAATGATGGTAATTCCCAAAGGATGATGCATGCTGACAGGCTTTGACACAAACTACCCCAGGATAATATTAATATGTATTAAAGGCTCAGGCAACTTTATTGGGACTGGCTTGATCAGTAACACATTTCAACAGAGCGTCTCTATCATCTGTCAGAACAAAAGTAAGGAAGGGAGAGAGAACACACGCACAACCTCACCTTGCTTTGGGCAGGTTTTAGAGACAAACAAGGTCAATCTGTGATGAATTGCACACTCGGCACAACTCAGACATTGGACCAAGAACCTTGGGCACTCCACCACAAATACGAATGTCGCTGTGGGGCAGTTTATGTTGGAGTCTGTCTGCATGATCAGCATCCTTAACCCTCCAAAATAGGGCCAGACACCTCCTGCACAGCCTTTCCCTGTGCATCTGGAACATCTACCCCTTGGAAAGCAGAGGAGAGGTGCTTAGGAGGCAATGTGGGGGCTCTGCAGTCACAGCACTGGGGGAAGGGGGAGTGGAAGAAAGAACCGCAGAAGCCTTTGATCATGTGTAATGTTAATTCAAGTGTTACACATCAGAGACTTTGCCACAGTAACTAGCATATAAACAGGAGCCTAGTGTTAACAAGGAGGACTTCTTGGATATGTTTGTACATTTCTGAGTTAAAGCAATTTCCTTATCCAACAATACATGACACAGTGGAAGGAGTTCAGAAATAAACCAGCCTAACATGCTTAGACCTTTAATAGAATTTAGCTTCTTAGAACTAATTAAATGTTACTTAAATGAAAAAAAATATTCAGAGTACTTGGGAAAGGTGCCAATTTGACAGCTCTGGAGAATGAAATAATCTAATCATCCCCAGAGCATGGGCAGCAGCAGGACAGGCTTCCCCTACTAACATGCCTCTAACGTGACCTGGAAAGACTGTTGATAGAAATGGGGTGTACAGTCTCTGTGGTCTAATGACTCCTTACTTTTTCTGCTGAGACTGCTACAGCAGTTCCCGCTAAGTACCAGCTGTGGTGGTGATATGGACACCTGTCTGGTTGGAATGGTGCTGGGACCTGCCAAACTCCTGTCATCTGCTAACCCTCCACCGGAACCCAGTGACTCTCAGCTCATTGCTCAGCCCGGGCAGCAGGGGCTGAAAGACAGCAACTTTCCAGCCTGTCCCACCTTGGACATGCTCCACTCCAGCTCACAAGATGTAAACAGGAGGTACTGTGTTTAGTCTGCAGGTTTGGGCTCTCACTGCACCAAAGCTCAGACTCAAGAGAAGTCAGTCTCTGGCTGCTGCAGAGTTGAGGCTGGGATTTTTCAAGCTCTAATTTCTACCCTAAGATGGGGAAAAAGTCCACAGGAGGAAAAGCCTGCCATGTCTCCTCTCCTCTACAGTTCCTCCATTTACTTGTCTTTGCAACATGCCCCTGCATTGCAGGCAAGTGCTTTCAGCCACCAATTCTCCTTGGAGCTCTTTGCCGTGCCTGGGGTCCCAAGCGAGGGAGGAGGAAAATCCTCTCTGGGCCTTGCTGTGAAAGCTTAGCAGGGCTTGCCAACTCAGCCAGCCCAGGCTGCAACGGACTAAACCAAACACAGCTCGCCTCCTTGGAAATTTTATGCACCACAACTTCATTTACTTCTGAAGCAAAGCCACATGAACCTCCCCCTCCCCTGCTCCCAACACCACAAGGAACGGCTGAGCACGGATCAAGTCTTCCACTGCATACTGAGCCAAGAGTCTCAGACACTCCCACATCTCACAACCGGGTGCTACTCCTGTTGTCCTAGGCTGCTTTTAGCCTCCCTTCCTCCCTCCTTTGTACTCAACACAGGACAGGGCAGGGGCCAGCAGCAGAGCTAGTCATGTCAGACAAGAAGATCCAATATACTGACCTTTTATGGCAGAGAAGCAAGGAACTTGCTTCTCCCTACCATCTCAGACAGAATTCTTCACCTTTCCATCCCATCTACTCCAAAAATCCTACACATTCTTCAGCACCAAAATAAGAGGCATGAAAACAGCCAGGTTCATAAGGGTTAACAGCCTGAATGCTGACATAATTATTGCCATTCTTCAGTGTTTAGAGGTTACCTGACTACTCTACACATCAGTGTATTTCAAGATGGGATGTAAATGCAAACAAACACTCATGTTTGGAGTTAACACAGTCACAAGATCCTGTGTATCATGTGTTGGCAAGCACAGGAACCAACAGCAAATGACCCACCCTTAAACCTGACTCTTTGCTGTTAATCATTACAGGAGCATTGCACTTTCCAGTCAGAACAATCAAAGCATGCAGGCTCTTTGAAAATCCCTACACATGAGAAGGTTCTGGCCGAGATCAGCTCCTTTACAAATCATACAGATTCCAAGGTATGATGTCCTCCAGACATATGAATGCGGGCTGCAGAATGCCTTGAAAACAAGTCACTGGAAGGCTAACTGCAACACTGCACTGCTGAAACAACCCCCTGTTTTCAAAACAGAAAGGGAAGCAGGAATGCCACAGTTACAGTGAAGGCAGAGACGTACTGCACAGTCCCTCAGAAATGGGCTTTTCTGCATTAACACATACCCTCAATCTTTTTTTTCCCCACAATATGCTTATAACCGTAAAGAAATTCAAGGGTAGAACAGTGCTACACTGTTGGATCATTAGTGCATCACTGCGCTAAGGTTGACCCTCAACTCCAAGCAGATGGGGATTTTCCAGGGAAAATCTGTGACACCAAAAACACGTGGGTGCAAAAAATGTGTGGGTGCTTCAAGCAACCACAAGCTTTTGTCGAAGAATCAATAGAAAAGAGCTAAAACTGAAAGGCATTGCTCTCTGTGCTGCTCTCCTGTTAGCGATGATGTCAAACAGATCTTGGCTCTGCAGGATCACAGTCCCACAGCTTTCTAGCTCTTCTACCCTGATTCCCTTCTTGTTTAGGTCATTCCACTCTGCCTCCCTAAATTCCCTAAATCAAGAGTAAATAGAGCCTGTAAAGTGTTCACCAACTTCAGGAAATGGATACTACTGTATTCACAGATGATTTCTGAATTTTCCAGTCAATTACCAATTTGACTTCCACTAATATAAATAGCAACATTTCACCATTATTTTTTGAGGCCATAATTACTGAAAATATTGTGCAAGAGCTATGAGAGATGTTGCAGCAAAAAATACAAGTTTGTTACACTTTTAAACAACATAAGCCCATAGCAAGATATTTTTCAGGTTGCAGTAAAGGAGGAAAGGGGAAAAACAGGAAACAGGCTTTCTCACTTGTAACCAAGGTCCGTGGGCTGCATAGGGGTGCTCCTCTGTAGCAAATGCTCCTTCTACTCCCGTTGATACAAATGTGATTGCTGTATCTCCTGTAATACTTTTATACGTAAAGTGCCGTCCATGTAAAAGCCTTCCCCTGGGGAATTAAACACACGTGCATGAGTTGAGAGGGTGTGCGCAGCATTCAACACAAGCATGGAGATACATCACTATTGTTTCTGCCACTAGCATGGGAAACTATTTTGAAGGCAGCAAATACTTATTTTTGAGGATATAAGAATGATTTGCTCCAAAAAGCAGATCACAAGCCTTCTTCTGAGGTAGGGAGCTCCCCTCATCTTCTCCCTTAATCTCAGGACCTTGTTACAGAGCTAGAGTACATCTAAATCCCACTTGATGCCTATCCCTGTGACGAGGTCCTGATGTATGTAAAGGCAGGGGACTGCCAGTTTTCCAGCAAGATGGAAACTACAGAAGAGAATCCAGACTCCACATTGCATAGTACTGTGAAGACACATTTCTAAGAAGGCTCATTGCTGGGGCCAAACTTACCTACCATAACAATACCCAGTAATCAACTGCCCTGGTGCTTGACAAACGTATTACTTAAGCAAATGCCTAGAAACCACACATACACGACCATCTATGGTATCAATTTCCTTTTTTCATTCAATACAAGAGAAAATCATGGCCCTGGTATTTCGGCTCAGAGCATGCATGGCTTCTACCATGCAAGAGGGAAAACTTCAGATAACATATTTCGTGCCTACCAGTGTCACAGTTGCTTGATGCTGAGGTAACTGATCACGACAGACTGTTCACACATTTGTGATGTAAAATAAAATATGTTTGCATTAACTTTCCCATTGGTTTCTCAACAGGCCCAGGCAAGTGTGCACCTGCTGCTGATAACTCTGATACTACCAACATGTAACTCATTAAGCTAAAGTAACTCAATCACCTACAATCATTTGTCTTGACCTGGCAGTTTGTCTTTATCTTAAGGACTAGAACGTTTGAACAGGGATTTAAAAAAAAACAATGCTGGCTGAAATTATGGAAAACTAGAAGGAAATGATATGCACACAGTGTGTTGCTCCTTCAGTCATGTGACATAATTTGTCTAAAGCCCACACTTGTATGCATAAACTGATTGCAAACAGGTTTTACACAACCACTTATCTGAGTCCGTAAGTCAGAATGAAAAACTTAAGGGATTTCTATGACAGAGTATGTTAAGACATCCCTTCTTTATCACAGGGTTACTAGCATTAGACTAATAAAAAAACCCCTATACTAACCCTGTCCTGCTTCAGCAGGACTCAAAAGACACTGGAGGATGTAAAAAGAATGAGAAACAATCTTAACAAGATGAGCACAGAATCATGCAAAGAATCATCTGTTTCTAATGTGTTTTGGCAAAATATCTAAGCTCTGGCCTTTACAGACCCATTTCATGCATGTCTGTATGGTGAAACAATGCCACAAGGCAAAAGCAGCATGTTAGCACAGGCTGGGGAAGAGGATGGCTTCACTCACCTTAGACAGAGGGGGATGAGCGCTCCGGACTCCTGGTTAAATTTCAGGTGCACACTCTCCAGCTGTCTCGTGCGGATCAGTTCATGAGGAATGATGGCTGCTGAGCTCTCGCTTTCCAAACTGTCCTTACGGCTTCTAAGAGAACAGACAAAATGGACATATTCAGGATTCTGGTACTGTGTGCTATTTTGACTGCAAATATTGAAGGACACAGGAAAAAGCTGTTACGAAGACAAAGACACATCTGAGTTGTCCTGCAGAGATACAGCCTCACACAGACTAACAGTGCCAGCATGCAGCTCTTCACCTTGATTTGACAACCTAGGATCTGAATTGATGCATACACATGGTGCATCCCTTCCCAGTGTA
>WEKY01025773.1:1011704-1081111 GCA_013390045.1 Picathartes gymnocephalus
GAAAGAACTGCAGCAAAACTAAAGTCTTCAAAACTCCAAACACTATAAAATAGTTTGAAAGAATTACCAGGTGTGTCCTCCCTCCTTCTCCTCCCCCCTTTATCTTCAGGATTTTTCAGACACTGGCCTGCAGGAAAGAGTAGTCCAGTCCTTTGTGCCTTTTTTGCACACTTCAACAAAAAGGCTTTGGGAATCTCCCGCTTCCACCAATATCAAGTGCAACAGCCAAAAGAGACTCTCCATGTAACAAGTAGGAGATTCACAGATCCTTTTCCCTTTTAAGTTGGGCTGCTTTAAGACAATGGTAGCTTTGCTTTCTTATTCCTTCATTTCTGCAAGACCAGCACATTCTGAAGCTACAACAAGGTTATGTTGTTACATGATTAGGAACTTTGCCAGACCAAATCCTCTAGATAATAAAACGATCTATCTCAAAATACTTGACCATAAACACTTTATATGTTCAAAGATCATCAGCATGATCCCTTATTTGACAGTCTGGAACAAAGAATAAAGGACAGGATGGATGGCATGGACTAATGAAAAGTCCATCCATGAGTCCATGGATGACATGGACTAATGAAAAGTGTCTGATAAGTGATTTATATTTTTGTCACCTGTCATTCCACAAGAATTTAATAGAGCTCAAATTTTGTTAAGATAGTTTCTAAAGTACAGAATCACCAGAGGAAAGGGACAGGGAAAGCAGGAGGGCATTGAGATTTCATATTGCAATGTGCTTCCATTGTGCCACAAGGATCAAAAATCAAAAGCCAAAAAGGCTATCAAGCTGTGGCTCCATTTGAGAACTCTGTTAAAACAGATCTGGATCCTTCCTCCATCCAAGCTGAACTGTCTTTAATGTACATCTGGAAATGATTGTAAAGAATCAGCTTCACCCACATTAGCTGACCTAGATGACACCTTTATTTGATTTTACCTTTGAGGGCTGTCCCAAAATTACTCCCATCAACCACACACATAGTAGTGCAGTTCAGGGTGAGTTTCAGTGCAGATCAGCCTGTTGCTTCTGCCAGGTCACCTAGTCCCAGGTGAGCCCTTCACCCACTCTGTTGAGCTGCTTACTCTGAAACAGCTAAACTGGTATCTCATGGTCCAGCCTGCAAATACACTGCATGGCCAGGTCAGAGACATGCAGATAAAAGATATCAGAGCAGCTCAGCTCTCTGCAAGATAAAGACTGTAAAGCATGTCCCATTTTCTGCTTCAGCAACACACAAAAGTAGTAACGGATCCAGCAGGGAGGGACATGGTAGGTCAGGATACAGCTTATGCACAGGGTGAGCTGATGGACTGACAGACAGCAGAATGTCAGTTTAGTGGGTTAACCCTGAAGCAAAGACACAACATGCTTTGTAGTCTATGTGTGGCACTTAAAGTTGCGTTTAATCTACTTCAGCAAACATTTTATAGCTCTTTCTAGGTGGGGTCTTCAAAGAGTGGAGCAGGCCAGCATTTTTCAGGCTGATTACCTGAGAAGTGCAGTTACAGTTGATTAATGATCAGTTGACCTTAAGCTAAGCTTTGTCTCAACTTCCTTATCAGATCTTATATACACAGTGAGCTGTGGGAAAGTCAGCCTGTGGTCTACAGCTTCCAATCATTCATTTATCAGCCCCTACCTAAAGGGTCAGCCATTAGCAACGCATGATTTTCAAGCAAGCCATAAACTTGCACTTCTAAATGCAGTTCCAGAGTTTAGGCACTGTGGAGTGGATCAGGAGTTTTACAGCAACGTTACTGCTACAGACAAGAGACTGTGCCCTGCCAAGTGTGCCATGGTGACACCCAGAACAGCCTCCCAGGCAATCCATGGTGTAAGGTTTGCGCTTCAGCAGGACAGAGAGCTGCAGGACAGCTCCCCACATCCCTGGGCTCCAAATCCCTCCGAGCTGAAGGTGGGTTTTTAGCTTCCACCATGTTAGACAGTAAGGCTGTGAGCACAATGGGGCTGCAGTCCGGAGGGGAAACAGCCTCTGGTTGTTAATGCAATAATAGGAATGGCGACAGTATTCTGGAGGCAAGGGGCAAAGCTTTCTGAGTCTTATTAAAGCCAGCAAATGCTGTTTGTCATTACATGCTCAAGAGAAGATGTTGACTAATGTATAACTATCAAACGGAACTGTCATGACTTTAGGGCTGTCAATAATTATGACTTCACATTAATAAGTAACCAGCCCTTCTGTCAAAAAGGTGAAGCAAAATAGTAGGTAATACTTTGAATGACACGAGAAGATTAATCCTTTTGACAAAATTTATCCAAAATACTCATACTCTTTGTCTCTTGTTTTCCTTCAGAGGAGCTCACACAATTTCAGGTATTTAAAATTAAGGGTGAAACTCCAATAGCAGAAACCAAATAACCGTCTAAGGTAGACCTTTCTAAACAAGAATTGTGTGTTGTGGATGGCACATAACACATCAGGAGGCCACAGTACCATCACTTTCAGACTCGGAAAAATGTCATGTGACATGGGGACTCAGAAAGGCCCATTAAAATTCTCCCTTTGAGATTAGAAACCCTTGTGCTGACCCTTCCAAAGGGCAATGGCCCAGATGAAGGGTCAGCAGGACCTCTAGGTTGTTATTAATAAAAAGCTCATGTCCTAACACACACTGCCATCCACAGCTTGTAGTTTTCAGACTCAGAAAAAAAAAAGTAGAAAAAGTTTGCTTTCTAACACTAACATCCCTGGTTTTATGACTGTCAGTTACCCGTAAGTCTTTGCTTCCTCCACCCCATCACCAAATAAATCAGCAGCAAGAATCAGTGGAGTTCTGCTTGTTATGACTAAGATCTAGCTGACTATCACACAAAATATTGCAAACTTTGTCTATTCCAGATTTAATACTTTGTCCAACCCCCACAAAAAAATTCATGTTTCTCAGTGTCCAGAAAAAACAACTCTGCAAAAGCCAGGGCTGCTGCATTAGGAAAGGCAGCAGATTTAAATGGAAGCAGCATGCCGGAAATGCCCCAGTTTAAAGACTGCACATCTAGTGTTTTGTGAAACTGGAGGGGAGTTGGAGGAGATTAAAGCACATTTCCCTCTGATTGGGAGCTTGTGGGAGGTGTAAACGTGGGCAGTTGTCAGATTAATTCTTTAGATGATTACATTCTTTTTGTTTCTTTAAAGCTGTTTGTAGTTGGGTTTGATGTCTCCCGTTCTGGGCAAGTGTATTGCTGCAGTTACCAAGGTGACTTTAGCTGACTTTCAACTATTTTTTCCAGCTTCAGTTTCTACCAGTAGTCTGCTTCTGGGTGGAGGAGAGAGGGAGGAAATTATGTTTGTTGTTTTTTTGTTAAGTCTCATGAATGCTGATTAACATGAACTTAACCAAAGCCATATTTGATTTTTTTTCTTCTTTTTCTGAGAAAGAGAGGGTGGTCAAGCCATTGCAAAGGTATTCTGTGTGGCCTGCAGCTTCCCCAGATCTGTCAACAAGGGGAAAGGGCTTGAGGAGACAATGTCCCAGTGTGCTGTGCTCCTTCTTGATCTGAGAAAGCCACACGCTGGAACCTGTAGCCTCCCGGGGGCCCTCTCTTTGTATTAAAGATGAGGGTGGCTGCAACCTGCTTAATTTGATGCCAATTAGCAGCAGCCCTTGGGGATCCTGGCAAATCGCCAATGCAATCACTGGGTTGCACAAAGTTTGGATGTCCCCTCCTTATAAGTCATGTTTATAGCAACCCCTTCTCAAGCAACCACTGGCAGTTATTTTATGGGATTCAAGAATAACCAGGTTGATTGGATTAAGAAAGGTTTATTTATTCTTGCATTTGCGTTTTGCTTTATGATCAGAGTGCTTGATCTTATGGATCTGTCAAGGAAGGAAGGCTCAGTTCCCCTTCAAGCTCTGTTGATGATATGGAGCATAATTTTGCTGCATTTCCAAGCTACCCTCCCAGGTATCAAAATTACAAAGGCTGTCATCCATGCTGTTGGAAGCTGGCCATGGCAAGGGCTCTTTCCAGGAGTGGGTGCCCACTGCCACACTGAAGTTAGTTTCTGTCATCGCTCCTTGCTCCCTCCATATAAAATTCAGTACTGTGAGTTAGCAAACGCAAACCATCAGTGCAGGCTTACACAGCTGGGAGAGAAAGGTCAAGACACTTTTCCTTTCTTCTCCTCCCACCCCCCCCCTTCCACTCCCCCTTCTTCCCTTTCCAACCGTGGCTATTTCAAACCTCCTCACTCCCTCACGAAGATATGTTCAAAGATCGCTTAAGTGCCAACAATCTTCCAGTCTCTTTCCCACAGTTTCCCCTGAAGGGCAAACCAGCAGCTGTGGGAAAGAGCCTTAAGCACGTTGGCACAAAGAGTTACAGCACCCATCAGGAACGCACAGAGGCAAGTGCAGAACTGAGGAGGATGTGGTTACACAGCTCCTGCCGTGGTCACACTGAGACAAGGCTACCTCGAGTGCTCAGACTTGGGTGCTCCTCAGCCTGGTTAAACAGGATGGTGACGATGTTCTGTGTGCATTTCCTGGCAGGGAAGGGCTGCTAGGACAATGCCAGTAGCAACAATCTTCTTGCCACTCACATATCCCTTTGGAAAGCTGCATAATAACTACTGTCAGACCTTGCAGGGGCCAGACTGTTCCAAGACTTGCAGCTGAAGGGGAATTGAGAGATTTAGGCTGTGCCACTGGCACCCTGCAGACTCATGAGCAAAGTCAAACAACTCTTTTATGCTTCAGGTTCCCTGTCAGTAAAACCGAGACATTTTTCCATGTAGGCTCATTTCAAGAATTAAATCAATGTTTGCAAAGCACTTTTGGACTCTTAGATGGGGAAAGCTATGCAGGAGTGCAAATTATTAGCATGGTGACTGCTTTGCACTTCTACTGACACTGGTTTTCCAGACATTTACTTTTCTAGTTTGCAATCTTGTCACCCAGCACTCAGCCTCACGCTGAGAGACACTACCTAAAGTATATTGCCTTCCCCCATTCAGCATTCCTGACTCAACCAGGACACCACTGAATGGCGACCCGATGAGAGAGCATGCCTAAATAAGCAGGACTGGATTGGAAACTTACTGCTTAGTGGTTGCAGAATCAGAAAGCCTAGCCAGAACCAGACAGCTTCAGAGAATGCTGAAATGCTCCTCTTTATGTAAAGTTTGTCTCCAAGAACTGAAGACAGGAAACCAGCTACAAAGACAACAGCTCCCCTCCGCCCAAGTAAAGCAGAATGAAAACCCAGTGCAACTGGGAGAAGCAAAGTGCAGACTCGCCTCCAAGCAAATCCTACATTTTGGTATTACCATCAGAGCTTCCTCAGAAATGCTGTTCAGATGGAGCTTGTTAATGCGCATTAACCCAATGCTGCTCCCTGACAGGAGATATTTGTGTGCCCTATTTACCAAGTCAGAGGAACTACAGGAGCAGTGGACTCCAGCCCTGGAAGCAGTGCTACTGTTACTCATGTGCTCCAAACCAGGCACACCACGTGACAGTCTGGGGTTATCCCAGGAGGAATTCCGGAGTGACAATTCCTCCCTCTTCCTACGAGGGAAGGGCAACCACCTGAGATGCTCAGAGTGCAGAGCTCCAGCAGGTCACTGCCAGGACAGTCCTGCCAGCCCCACCTGCCGGAGGGTTGTTCCCTACTCTGTTTGCCAGGAACCTGCCTTAATTTCCCTGCACAGCTGGAAAGTGTTCAGGGCTGGATGGAATTAGCACATGGCTACAGGGCTACCATATGTTCAGGTTTCCCTAGACTCGACCTGTCTTTCTGCCTAGAAATTGAATGCAGATGGGATCTGAAGTCTCTGTGGGTCCCTGGATAAATGACCACCATACATAAGGGACCAGCACAAGCACAGCTAGCAGGGAAATCCTAGACAGAAATATGAGAGTCAGGCATGTGAACCACACCACTTGATCCTTCTTGAGAAGGAGGAGAGTCATAAACAGCACAGACAATGGAAAAGCCTTATCAAAGTAATACAGACTTGAGAGACCCTTTTCTATCACTTAAACTTCATGTTCAGACACTGGGGTGTGCGTGGGCAATACCTGAATTCTGGCACAATGAAATGCAACAATAACAGATAATTTTAGCTTCAACACATGCAGTAATGCAGTGTGCTAGCACTAGGTTTCTACTCCATGCCTCAACTCACAGTAGAACAGTCTGAGTCAGCCAAGAGGCAGAAAAACATCAATTTCAGCAATGCTGCATGATCAAGGGGGCCCTTGAGGGGTGGAAAAGGTCAAGAATTCCCCTATCCCAATGCCAGCTCTCACTGCAACTGTGGCAAATTAACTCTGCTGTCTTAATCTGTAATGCGGAGATACTACTCACCTACTGCACAGGAGAGCACAGAGCTAATTACCAGGGACAACCAAAGACTCAGCCTCAGAAATTATTACATCAAGAAATTAAATAGTGATCGAAGCAAGACTCCACAAGTGTCACTGAACTTTGACATCCGGAGCTTCCAGCCCACTGAGGCCTTGACAACAACAGTGTTTAGTCTGACATTTAAACATCCCCTACGGGTTCTCTGTATCCAAAAAGAGTCAATCTGCACAATTCAGGAGACTGGGAGCCTTGCCTTTCTGTGTGCCTCAGCAGCACTAGGCTGATGGGTCCTAAGAAACGAATAATGCGCCACTGAAATGCACACTGGTATTCATACACGTCTTATTTTTCCAAGTGGTAATTGAGAGTATTTGGTTACCTATGTTCAAAATTATTAGTCATGTTTCCAAAGATTAATTTACATGTACTTTTGTTAATACGTATGAACTGATTTAATGGCTGCTTATGAACTGAGCCAACAGTCATTTTGAGAAACAGATGTCCAATGCAGTTTTAAGCTTTAAGTGTGCTTTTATTTGTATCCTTAGGAGAAAAAGGGCTGCACAGACTACAGTAATAACACTAATGAATCAAAGTACTACAGCTGCCCAGCAGGGTTTTGACAGAAACCAGCTTTTTCTCAAAGCAACTTTTTTTTAGGACCCTGGGACAGTGAACAACTGGTAATATGCATGCTTAACATGTAAGTATGTGCTTTTCTGAAGCCAAAACACTGAATCAAACCCTATCTGCAACCAAACAATGTGAGGTTTTTGCATAAGCACTGAAAACTGTAACTATACAAAGACTGGGAAATCCATATGGAATCTGGATCCTCTACATTTTATACAAATAAATATTCAAAAACTTGAGTGTTTCTGATACTATTTGTGATGCTGAATGCAGAACAGGTTGTCTGCTTTAAACCTTGATAGATTATAGTGTGTGGGTGGTAGGGTTAGGATAAAAGAAAGGGAAGAAAGCTACTACGAAAGCAGTTGGTGGTTGCAAATCCATGATAAATAAACAGCACATTCCTCTTCTGCACAAAGCCCTTAGAGTCTGTGTCAGACTTTGACATCCTAGGGTCAGTTGGGTGCAAATTTGACAGCCGGGGGTTCTGCAGTGCTCCCTATGGAAGCAGATTTGAAACAATTTGCCATGCCCCAACAGAGTGTTTCTGTCAAGTTCCTAAAGGACTTCTAATGCACCAGTTATTCATAGGATCCTTGCAAAGAACCACGGGTTTGATATTTTATGATCTGGTGTGTACAGTGCAGGATATGATTATACACAAGCCTGCTTCCCATCAGCCAGCACCTCGTAATCATTAACTTATTTATCCTTGTGGTGCCTCAAGAAGATGACATTATTATTAGTCCCATTTTACAGATTCAGAACTGAAGCTCAATAGCTAAATGACTTGCCTTGGATTACACAAGATTTACAGCGAAGGACAGACCTGAGTCCCAGTCCTACCAGGCCCAAGCGATACAAGCAAGGATAGCACCAGAAGGACTAGATCTATGTACAGAATTGTCCCTCATCTCAGGTGCTGAGAAATCCTATGAAACAGTTATATCTGTACTGGGTTTGTGCCTTTTCTGTCTCAGAGTCCAGAAGCAGGAATGCTGAAGGTGTTATCCTTATCTTTTGAAAACAACGTTCTCAGATGTTCCACTGCTTCTCTCTCCTTCTACCCCCTTTATGCTCAGATCCAGTCTTAAAGGTGCAAAACTTATTTCTGGGGATAAAAGCATCGTACAGTCAGCCTAGGACACCCCTGCAGGTACCTGGATGGAACATGGATGTAGATACATTACTGCATGCAAAAGCTGAGCTCCTAAGTTACATTCCTGTGCAGGAGCTGGAGATGAGAGTCTCCATGTCATGCTCTTATACTTACTGCACATTGAGCAATTTTGTTCAAATACATGAGACATGCTGAGACAGTGTATTAAGGAAGGTGGAGATACAACAAGATCTTCCTCTTCTGCTTCATCTATACTACACTGTTCTGGAAAATGTGTTGACTGATGAGTTCTGGCCACAGTAAGGGTAATCATCATTCTGATTTAAGGACTAGTTAGTCAGAGATTTTAAGTAAACACTGCTTTCCAGCACAAACCACCCCTTTTGCTATGGTCAATGCATTGAACAAGTCCCATTGTATCTGTGACATGGAGAGGAGAAGCAACTGCAAAAGGAGAAGACCTTTCCCAAACTCCTCTCAAAGCAGCTAGTAAGATGGAGAAGTATTAGGACACACTGTTGTTTTAAGCTGAGATCTCCCTTATCCCTCCAACAGTGCCACCACAGTAACACAGCTGATAGCTGTCTTTCCTTAACTGAAGTGTTTATGGAGAAACAGGCTAACTATCAGTTTCCCCAGTGGTAACCATAGGCCTTTGAAAAATGTATCAACCTCCTAAGAGGCAAACATTGGGAACCAGCCATTCCTACCACTCAGTCTTCAGGCAGGGTGTGTGTGCAGCTGCTGCAGGTAAGAGAGATTCGCAACAAAGACCACTGTCACAGGTGTGAGGTTCTGAATTTGACCTGCCTTCCTCTGTCTCAGAACAGTTAAAAACCCAGGTAAATATTTGTGTTCTTCATCTTCGACCTCCGCTAACCTTTCACCACTCTGTCTCAAACGTATCTCTATTTATCTCACCCTGACTAATGTAACGCTCTCTTATCTAAGCAACAACTGCCTCCCAGCATTAAGGCTTACCCATCATGTGCCTCCTTGACCTGATGTGCACCCAAAATGCTTCTGGTCAGCACCAATCACTGTGGACTCAGAGCTTACACTGGGCAAGCAGATGCATGCAGGAGCCCAGCATCTGTGAGAAACTCTGCCCAGTACTTTTGAGCTCTCCAAGGCTGGGTGTGATTTGTGCAAATCACATGGTACAATTTTATATTTGTTTCAGTGGGACCAGCGGGACCAACCAATGGTCCAATGTGACCATCCTGCAGGCAGAGAAATACTACTCAAAACCTGAGTCAGATCAGAATTTGACTCCATATAATTACTATATGGCAAAAGTAAGATTATTCCTAAAGCAATAATAAAGTCACTTGAGATTTTTTTATATAAGCACCTATATCTCATATTTCACATTGGTAAAAAGCATCAGCAATTGACACATACAACTTCCCCCAAAGGATTTGGCAACTCATAAACATTCATATATTACGCAAATCAGAAGTCACCCACAAAATGGAACAAGAAAGGACAACAAGAAATATTTTTCTCATGAAATGTTTGAATCAAGAATGAAACAGGAATTGAAACAGACCAGGGTGCTATCCCTGCCTGGCACTACAGGGGAGCCCTGATTTCATGATGATCTTTACTTGTGAAAGCAGAAGGCACAAATGTTCATCAGAAACTAAGAAACCAAAGGAAATACCAAGATGAAAGAGTGCAGCAAAGATGCATGTCTCTCTGTACCATTTAGATGAAAACATTAAAATTGACGGGAAGACACTGAACTAGCACCTGAAGTCTAAGAGGGGAAGGGGAGAAACCCAGAAAGACAGAAGTGCAGATACTACAGATAGCTTGAAACCATAGCTAATTTCCTATAGATTCACTTAAGTCAAAAGTTACAAGAGATACAGGCCCACCTAGTCCCACTTAAATCACCCGTTAGACTACTGCTATTAGAGACCCAGGTGTTATTGGCATGTAATTACTGACAGAACCTGTCTAAGCAAGGCAAGATCAAAGTCATTTAAAAAGAAAAAAAAATTTAACATTTTAACCAAAAGGTTTGTAATTATGAGCTTGAAAACAAAGTATCAGCAGTCACCTATGCCACTTATCTCTATTGATAGCACAGCACTTTTCAGCACAGTACTTTTTATAGGGATCAATTCAATCTGAATTCAAACACCACAGACCATGAATAGCTGGTTCTACAGAACAATCAGAGCCACTCTGCATTAGCATGGTTTGTCCAAAAGCTGCCCTCCTGAGTACTAGCCCATTTATCCAACCTGAACAACTCTTCTCCCTCTATCTTTGCACTTTGCAAGTATTCACTGCCAGCTTTCCTATCCCCTTGCCAAGTCTTTTCCCACCCAGCTTTAACTTTGTTTTCCATGCTGAGCTCTTTAACCTCCCTCTTCCACTATCTGAATGCGCAGGGTGAAACTCACGGTGCTCGGTCGAGGTTCAATCCATTCTGTCTTTGTGCATTGATTGGAGGTAGGACAGGTTTGCTGTTAATCTCAAGCCCTCTCCGCAAAGTCTCCCTGATTTGCTCTGTATCTGCAAAGAGAATTTTTTAACATGATTTAGAATCCCCAGAAACAACAGACACAAGAAGACAGCAGGTGTGTTTCATCTAAACTCCTCCTCTTCAGAAAGAAATGGAGAAATGTTATGGGGTTAACACTTAACTGCACTTCCTGAACTTCCTTGGGAGTTATTTCACTTTATGTCAGCTTGAATTCCCTTGTTTGGGTTTCATTGTTATGTCAGGCAAGGAGAACTGGAATCTTTGGTACTGAGTCCTCCTGATGAAGAAATTCTGAGTAGCTTTGTAAATTTTCATAAATGAGGTGTTTGTTGGTTCTGAACTCTCATAGAACCTCCTGACACTTCCAAGCCTTTGTAACAAAAATAATTTTTCCCATTAGGCATAACAGGAATTTGTTCCTTTACCAAACGAATGTATGAAGGTTTCCAAGTTTTTTGCAATTGGCTTTGGAAATCTGTTGATTAATTTACGACAAAATTCACAAAGGAAGGGACTTTCATGCAGGGCAACCTTCAGCCTCAAGCTCACATCTGAAAATAAGCTGCAAATTATGCAGTTCAGATGCAGTCTTTTTACTTCTGCCTTTTTCTGAAATGTCTACTGGCCAAATACTTTCCATAGGAAGCTTTCCTGCCTTTCTTAGAAGTTTCCTCATCTTTTTTTGAGAAATGTGAGAATTAGGTAGAGAAAAAACCCCAAATTACTTCAAAATCTTTTGAAGGAGATATATATCTCATCATGTATACCTCTCTTGGGCTTTTCATTTCAAGGCTGAGGCAAAACAGCCTTTTCAGATCCAGTGCAGTTCAAAATATTTGCAGAGAAGCTGGAAGAAATGCTGTATGCATTTAACTAATTCTTACCATGGATTTAAGAACAAGTAAGATGCCATTCCTGTGGAAACCATTGTTAATTCCAGGAAATCTCAAGCCCTGAAATTTTATGTTGCTTCACCCATTTGAAAGGTAATATGGATAATTTAAAGCCTGTGTAATGGCTATGACATCTTTACCCTGAGAAGGCATCTCACTGGAAAGGAGAACCCCATGGTTGTGTAATTCTTCTTTCCAGAGTTCTGTATTTGCACAAACTCCTTGAGTTCAGCTGCATCAATGTGCAGCATCAGTCCAACTTGTCCCCCAAGAAGGGAAAATGTTAATAAGGAAACACAGCCTGGGAAAATGAAATTGCTTCACCTTGCAGATGTTTACAGTCCTGCTTTCAGCAGGTGCTCAGTTCAACTTTGCAGATTCAGTTTACAATTTGCCTAAAAAGTGAAAGAAACATTTAGACAAAACAATGCCAAGATCTATTTTCCTCTCTCCTACCTTCTTCAAAGAGGCCAAAATCCATTTTGCTGCCCTAAGACACACTGAGCCTCTCCATGGTTGTGGAGTTTGTTATGAACTTGAAGATGCAGCATGATTCAGGGCACTGCCCAGACCTACCAGAACAGAAGCTGAAAGGCTGTGACAGAGACTTGGCCCAGGACCTCTTACCTTTCCCAGAGAGCCGCCGAGGCTGGGTCCCAATGCAAATGCTCCTGCTGTCTTCATCATCCTCTGGTGGCCGGCTCAGGTCATCCCAGGCACATTTGGCACTCACTCCACTCAGGTTTGAGCCATCTGTCTCAATCCCTTTGTCGACTCTCTCCTGCTTGAAAAGATCCAAAACACCAAGACTTTTTTTGGGCGTGGCTTGAGCCTGAGTTGGAACCCACCATGGTGCAGCCCAACCTTCAGCAGCTCCTGCAGATCCTCTTTTGGGGACAATTTCCACTCTCTGGCCCCTGTGCTTTGCTGTGTCAGCAAATAGCAACTGCACACTGAACCAAATCAAGAAGCCACTGAACTAAACAAACCTTTTCCATAGCAGGCTGGTCTGAAATCCCACCCTGTCCCCACTGCTTCATTATATGGCCCTGGCAGGCAGAAAGCAGGGAGAGAGAAAGGTGGAAATCAATGGCCTGGGGTGTGCACGATTGCTTCTTTCAGTGTTACCACTCGAACACCAACTTGAAATGTTTAAGACATGAAGTACAGCTTAGCAGTCAATCTTTTATATGTCAATGATAACAAACGCTTGAATAACTAAAGTTCTCTTTCCAACCTTACCAAAGAGTCCCACAATGAAAACAGCTCATAGAGAGATTCATCATTCACACAAGTTCTTCATTTGCACACGGCCCAGAGGATCCCTGCTTTCCAGTGTGCTGGGGTGTCCCATAAAGGACAAACACGCAAGTTTGGACGTGCAAGGAGACACAGGTCCATTCCCAATGTCAAAGCTTTTGCATAGCTTTCTCTATTGGCAAATAAACAAACTCCCTCCCTTGCAAGCTGGACTTTCCAAGCACGTAACCAGTGTTTGGGTCTCAGATGGTGTCACACACCAACCATAAGCAACTGGATGCTCTCAGGCACCAGGCATTTTCTGAAGGGCATGTACATCTGCTGCCAGCAAGACTGCCCTAAGCTACAGCCAAAACTTCCACAGGAAGTTTCACCTGCTTGGACACGGGCATCAGTCTGAATTTCCACCTGTGACCCACAAGGGGGTAATGTTGAGCTGAACAAACTCGGGGCTGTGCGACACCGAGGAAGGGCTCTTACCGCTGGCACCTCTTCCCTGGCACCGAATCAGCCAGGCTCGCTTCCCCCTTTGCTGAAGAGCTGTTGCTTCTGGTACTGCTCAGTGGCACCAGCAAGATCTGCATCTCTCTGCATACATCTGGGTCACCTCAAAACGCAGGCAGTCCCAAGAAACTTCAAAGTTAGAGGAGAGCGCAGAGTGGTGTCATACACAATGGGAGAGGATCTCTCCACTCCACGTAAGCACCCTCTGGTTTGACACTGCCATTGAAGACAAGAGATTGTGCGAACGTTTTGCTCTTTGCAAAATCTGTCCCTAAGAAAACAGTTTCTAGACTAAACCTACATGCGTCCCTCCCCTTGCCCAGCTGTGCACGCTGCACCCTGGGAAGAGCATTGCCTGTTCTTGTGACCATTCAAGAGAGGATTTGAGCAGCTCAAAGATAAGCACAAGCATTCAGGGTGTGGTTGCACAGCGGTTTAAATTGATGTAATTTGCAGTGACTGCAGTCCCACCCTCCTCCATGTGCTCCTACCCGTTCCCTTGAGCCAACTCCTTTTTTTTTGTTTCATCTGGATCACCTCCCAAAACCCGCTCTTTGGCCCAAATGTTGAGGCAGGAGCCTGTGGCTGAGGGCAGGACCAGAGCAGTCTTGACTTAGACTTAAGCATTCAAGAGACTGCCTTTCTTCTGTCTTTCTCTCCTTGTTAGGATCTTCCTCCAGCGTCAGGGCAAACTGGCTTCTTGAAAACATAATAGGAAAATCTGAGAAATAATAAATCTGCTGTGATTTTCTTTTGTTTTATCCTAAATATAAAATTAGTTGTGTCACCCAGAAATAGAAGTTGTGGAAAAAGAAATAAAAATACATCCGTTCGTACATATGCAGACAATGCTCTAAGTGAGACAGCACATGGCTCCTTTGGGAGCCCTCCATGGTGCTCTGTGAGGACCCAAATCAGCTGGCGTGGGGAGGTGTAACTTGTCAGTGAAGTTATTTCTTATCCCAGTCACTGGGGAAGCATGGGAGAGCCACCAAACTTGCTCTTGAGCAGGGAGAAGATGAGGCCAGAGGGCTGTGAGGCTCTGGTGGGATCTGCTCCCCCATCCCTGCAGCCAGGGCCCCACTCCCAGCCAGGCCCTGCGGACAGAGTGCAGAGCCTCAGGGAGGGGGAAAGGACTCTCATCTGCAGCTCAGCTGGCTTGCAGAGCACTTCCTCAGGGGAAGAAGTGCTGCTCTGTTGGCATCCCTTGGAGATCAAGGGGAGCTGATGGAAACGAGCTGGCTTAAGGCAGCCTAATTTGCATGCCTGTTTCATAACGTTTGTAAGTATTGATGTTAAAGGGGGAAAAGTCCAAAAAACCCCAACCCTCATAGACTCATAGCTCTGGCAATGTACAGTTCTACCCCACCTTTAGCCAGCAAAGATTTGGCTGGACTGAGGGGCTGTTCCTCCCTTGAACAGGCAGCTTAAACAGGAGGTTGGAGGAGCCCAGGGCAAAGGAGGTTCAGCTCTTTCCTTCCTCAAAGAAAGGATGTTTCTGTCCCATTTTCCTCTCAGCATGTGGGAGGGATGCTCTGAGGCTCTTATAAGTCATCGATCCCTTTTTAAATGAGCCAGAGCACTGCAGTGTGACCCGCAGAGCAGCAACCACAACTCAGGAAATTCAAATCAGCTTTATTCTCTTCTGAGATATCTGCTAAACAGAAGCAAAGCACTGAGAATCAGCACAGAGCTGGGGAGCAACAGGAATTGTTTGACAGTGCTGCCAGGGAAATCTGAATGGCCTACAGGGAAGACTGGCTGAACAGAAAACAACCAGCGTTGCCACAGCGTTAATTGCCGACATCCTGGGATGACATCTTAGTTGGGATCCATTCTCAGCAACTCTGAACAGAAAGTACAGCTGCTGCTGCCAGGGCTGAGTTTAGGCCTCAACCAATTCCCACAAGAGACAAAACAGCCTCCAAACAAGCTCTGCCTGCTTCCCAGGCAGACAACATGCTTGTTGGCTCCCGGGAAAGTTGTCCAGTTTCTCTGCCTGTTCCTCCCCTCCACCTCTCTTTCACTGCTGCCTTTCTGGTCTCACACACCCTCTACCAACACTGTGAAAATGACACTTTATCCTTTCCCCGCTAATGAGAGCAGGAGGCACATGACAGGGCTGAAGGCAGCCTGGCACAGCCTTGCTCCCTGCACTCAGCAGAGGCTTTGTGGGACTCAGGGGTGAGTTTTGCTCTATGAATCCCTGGGGGCTGCAGCAGCAGAGCAGGAGGGAGGTGTGCACACACACACCTGCCTATACACACTTCTGTAAGGGCAAGAGAGAACAGAAACAGGAATGTGTTCAATGTGAGGAAGTCCGGAAGGACCACAGACATAGCAGCTTTCAGCAGCAGGACACACTGGTGAGGCAGAGGTACTCTTTTATTTGCCTTAACTTGCCTTGACTGACTCAGATTCCAGTAAGCTGAGCTATTTTTCATTTACAGTAAATTGAAAAAAACCTTCTGTTATCATTAGGAATCACCAGTGTGCAGACAACGGAAACACCTCCAGGAGGGGAGAGGGCAAAGTTTTGGAAAGTCTAAAAACTTTATGGGACTTTCAGTTGTATTAGCTCCCACATTGTGGAACATTTATGGAACATTTTTTTATGTTTCTCAGACTGGGGTTATTTTAGATGAACAAATCCTTAAAACCAGTAAAAGTAGACTTTGGTTTTGTTCTTAAGCTTTCAAAGTAAAAGATGCTGTGAAGCAACTGAGAGTAATCAGATGCAGACATGTAGACCATAAGCAAATGCTTGTACTAAACATGCACATTTGCACGTGCCCCACCAGGCTGAGCCGTAAGTTCTCTGTTAAAGGCAAATACTCAGTGAGTCACTGAAACATGGCCAGCACCACACTGGATTTGCTGGGGACCCATGTACTCCAGCTCTGCTGAAGGGATTGCAGAACTGTCTCCCAAATGCATGGACCAGGAGAAGTCTATAGTACAGTAACCTCTCCATAGAGGTCCTACTCTTATCTTTAAATTTCAGAAATTAAATTGAACTTTGAAGAAGGTTTAATATATCTTCCTACATGTATTATTAATAACTGCATGTGGTACTTTTGGGTTCCCATCATTTTTCAGTCCCCACTAACTACTTGGCCTCAAGTGACATCTTACAGGAATGAGTTACACTGTCACATCTGCTGTGAAAAAATAGTACTTAGTTGGTTTTGAGTTTTCTGCATGTTATATCTCCTTAGGCTTGCATATAAATGAAAGGAGGAATTTGCTGGTGTACCATCCCTAAATCTTGTATTGTTCTATGTCTTTCATCTAATTTGTCTTATATAGGAGTTTCTCTTCTCTTTCTTCCTAGAGCTGACACGTACCCTCCTGAACCACCTCTAAGAGGGCAAAGAGTTTCTAAGACTTTTCCAGGATTATTACAAACACTGAGAAGATCCAAGCACCTTTACAGAAAATGTTAGAAATACTGTATAACATTAAACCAATTCTCCTTGGCTACTACAAGAGACATGACATTTTATAAACTAAAGACATACTTGCAGATGTGGGTCAATCTCGAATATGGTCTCTCCTCTTCTCATGTCTGTTATCAACCAGGGGCCTCCAGCTCTACAAAGACAGACAGGTAATGAACCAAACAAGCCCTTTAGTTAGAACTCCCCAGCATGGTCCTCAGAGAGGACCTGTACTGTAAGGAAGCACAAGATAAGGGTTTAAAATAAGCCTAGAAACCCCCTCTGTGCTGTGTGTACATCCCACAGCATGCATTTGCTCTTTACATTTTCCAAATAAATAATAATAAAAGCCCCCATGACCTAGCAGTTAATCTACTCAGTGTCTGGCACCACCTAGACAAGCAGAGCAGTCAGGACTGACACAGGCTGTTGTCCCCTGTGCAGGCCCCCTTGCTCATACAAGACTGAGATGGGTTTTAATCCTACAGGAAATGAACTGGGACTGAGAAGTCCAGTGTAGCCTGAGTCTAAGAAAGATGGGCAAGGCATGGAGTCAAGATTTATTCCTCTATTACATATCTAAGAACAGAGCAGGGTCCCAGTGGGACTGCACTTTTTGCCAATATTGGCAGTCATGTTCAGTACCACAAAGAGCTTATTGCTCTGATAAATACTATCACAACAGACATTTTGCTCAGTTGGTACTTAATGGCCAAGTACTCAGATGGTTCAGGGAAATCTTTGTTATCATTAGCAATAAAAGTTGGAAGGCTCAAGGTGTTGCCCAACAAAGGTGATAAAAACCAGATTACTGTGAAGATGAAATACTCAGAGACTTCACTTTGGGTCACAGTGCAGCCAGACTGCAGAAGTCAGCCTTAGATAGTGCTTTTCATTTGAAGAGAAAACTGAAGTCTTTCGGAACTGCCATTAAAAAATTCATTTTTTTTCATGAGATACTTTGTTATTGCAGTCAAAAGCCCCCTCCTCTGGCCTAGTTTGTGTTAGTCTCCTAAAACACTTAAGAGTGGGACCAAAAAAAGTTAATATTTTACAGGTTTTCAGATGCATGGATAGCCACTCTTTTTTTCACATCACTTTGGAAGATGTGAATTATTAACTGCCGAGGTGTGACCTGGCAGGCAGTGTTATTGTCTCAGGGACCCAGAAGCAAAGCTGGACAAATTCACTATACTCTAGGGCATTTGCATGAATTATCTGCACTTGTGCCTAAAAGGGAAAAGTCCAAGTTAAAGAAGTCCAGCTCTTCCAAATAATCAATCAATTTAAGGCTACTGTGACACTAGAGTGTGTACTATTGTGCCCAGAAACAAATATTCAGAACTGTTTTCCTTAAAAATGTAAGTCTTTTGAGTTACAATCACATGGCAGTAACTTCCACTGAATTTAAAAATGTTTAAACAAAATACCTGCAAGCCAAAAAGATTTAGCTGCACCCTAGCAGCAAACAAAGCATCAACATATCATTTACCATTTAAAACCCATCTCTTCCTCAACCCAACATCATCTTTGTTATTTCTCCCCTGGCAAAACAATGAACTTCACTTTCATGAATGCTCCTCCTGCTGCAAACTGGCCCACCAAGAGTGGGCCCAATTTGAGTGACTTTCTCACTTTCAGACAGTACTTTCAGACAGCTTTGTAAGCCAGACCCTCTCCTTCCTTTCTTTGAACTAAAGAGCAAGGTCACCAGAAACAGTTATCCCAGGAAGAACCAATGAGAAAACCCTGCAGGCATAAGAGGAAGGAAATTAAGCTTTCAAGACCTCATTCTCTTTCACCCTGAACATGTGGACTTCCACATGCATTAATTTGCCATCTAAGTGTGTGTGCGTGAGAACAGATTTGCAATGAATTCCCATCTCTTGCTACAGCACAGACTAAATAAGTTCCATCAGCAAGTTAAAGACTGTTAATAAAAACAAACAACTGAATTGTTCTCTATGGAAAAGCTCCCCTATATGGGCTACATGACCACTTACACCGGGACAGTCCGAAGCAGTTCCAAGATCCCTTGACCGTTCCACTGCTGAGCTGCATGCAGTTCCTCAGTGCAAACCCCAACAATCTGGAATAAATAACAACAGAGATATTAAACTGGGTGGGAACCATGCAAGAACTGTGGAGAAAATGTGCCACATGGTACTGGATCAAAGAATGCAGATACAGAGAAGCACCATTTCTTTAATCTAACTAGATGTGCCAGGACAAATGGAGACTGAGACAACGGTGGGATCCCACAAGTCCTTGTTCTCTCTCTCTACACTTACCATGTGAAGTGCCCTGGTCATGTAACATTTAATCTTGTAAAGTGTGTGAATTTAACAATGAGGAGGGTCTGGTGACAAATCAGGGTTTATACACTAGTCTGCTCAACTTCTCAATCAAGTCCACACAGACAGGACTGAGCAAGACAGGTTAGGGTCTGAGCACAAGCAAACACTGCTCTGTCAGCCCATTGCTAGGGGCAAATGCAATACTGCATGAGCAATGTCACCAGGCAAGGGGCTTGCTGCCGCAGGGGATTGCTTTGGTGCTCATAAAATCCTTGACCAACTCAGTTTGCTGACTGGTTACATCTTACGCAGCACCATAAAGTAAAGCTGCTTACACACCACATAATCCACTTGTCACTGCAGGCAACTGCAGACTTCTGCCTTCCTGTATAAAGCAGGATGTGTTTGCTTTTCAGGATAGGAGCTGCCACACTGAGCAATACCAGATGTCTCTCTAACAGCAGCTGAGATCAGCTGCTTCAAATGAAGGGGTGAAACACCCTTCAGCTGATAGCAGAAGCCAGTTTCTTCCTGTTGAATCAACCACTGGCTTGTGTCTTTGAGCACAATGATTCACTCTGAGATGAAAAATAATTTTAGCCATAGCCTTTTATTTTCTTCCTTAATACTCTGAAGTCTTTTCCAATAACATTGAATTTTGGGTCAAAATCTGTTCAACTGATGTTTTATCAGAAAAAGGGAAAACTGAAAACTAAGTTCTGAGGAGCAGCAAGCAGAAGTGAAGGATGTGCCTCTGCTGCAAGCACTGATAGAGATCTGCGTGGAAAACCCTCACGTCAGCATGTACCCAGCTCTGCACACCCTACCCCTCCTGCCCCTTGCAGAGTTCACTTTCTCAGGACCCAGCCCTTGAAGGTGCACCTCATCCCCACCCATCTTCCAGGTTTCCTCCATCAACAGCCTGAATCACCCTTGCTTCAGGATACCCCTCCCTGGGCCTTTGCTCACTAATTACATACAAACAGCAAGACTCTAAACAGGAAATTATTTTGTGTTCATTCTTTGCTTTTTGTAATCACTAATCCTCATGGGTCAAAATAAATCCATAACAAGAAGCATCAAACAAAGGGGAAAACCAAGTCAACTGTATGTGTTGTGGAAGATTAGAGGCCAAGGGCCTCAGGATGCAGCAAGCTGACTGTTCTTTGATTCAGAACAGCTGGGCACTAAGGAAGAGATGAAGAGTAACATAGTAATAGCTGGAGAGTCAGCCAGGAATTATCCTGCTTAGCTTGGCTCTCTGTCTTCTCCTTCCAGGTCCCACAGCTCACCTTGCACTAATTAATCCCATTCCCACCTTGTTTTTGTTGATAAAACACAGACATTTGGGCACCTCAGAAAAGCCTTGCACAGCAGTTGTCTTGTGCAGGATTGTGGTAACCGAACTTCCTTTTACATGTTGCAACTACAGCCTAAGACAAATGGGAGCAACTAGAAGCCTAAATGGTAAAATATAGACACTTGCATTTTCCCACAGGATAGGAGCTTCTCCACAGAGCATGGAGAAATCAGCAAAACTATGCCAGCCCTTCCACTGAGGTTATTAACCTAATATGCAATTTAAAAATATCCAAAGCAGCCCATATCTAAAAGCATCACTGAGAAGGACTTCAGGAAAGCAAGAAAACCTGTTTGGCCACAAAAGCTCCCCACGCTGAACAGCAGAGTTAAATCACAAGGGATTTTTTTAATGTTTCTTTTGCAAAGCAAACCCAAACCTTTCTTAAACAGTAGATCAATACAGGAAAACTCAGCCTCTAAGGAATCTCTGTGTCAGTGCTGCAAGCTACATTTCTGCCATTAAGTACTGCTAACACAGCTCCAAGTTCTGCTCTGGACTCTTCTCTTCCTGGCATTCAAACCAATGGATCACTTACCAATGTTACCATAGAAATAATTAAAATTTATTTTTACATTTGCTTTCAAAAGTGTTTCTCTCAACGTTTTTTCCTATGTTCATGGTTGAAACTGAAGACAGGATAATAAACATCTGATTTACACAGCTAAATGTAATGTTAGCTGCACTCCACACCCAGGAGGTGGCAGTCGGAGCCATCGTGGCTGGGCCGTACCTGTAGGAAAGTAACGACCCCAAAAGGAGTCTGCACTGGCTGCATCTGGGGGTCTTCTGTCAGTAACATATGCTGGATTCGAGATTCACTGTTGTCCAAAGGGCTGTGCCACGACACATGGTCACCGCTGCAAAAGGTGTTTTCTGCAACGACAAGAAGCAAGAAATACTTAGTCTGTGAAGTCTGCTAGAACGTTCCCTCTGCTGGCAGCTGCTCCTGGCTGCTGCCAGGCAGGGACCTCTGGCCTGGACTGGGACAGTCACTGGTGACTATTCACAGTGACTGCCCTTGGCCTGCTCTGCTGAGCCTCTGAACCACCCACCTGATGCAGGAACAGAGACTCATTGAGTCATCTGAATTCAAGCACTGATTTCAAAATTGCCCACTCTTGACTCCTGTGGCAAAAAACACTGTCCTACTCTGATATTAAGTCCAACATCGGAATACCAACAAATAAAATTAGCCTCTCATTTACTATTAGTCTTCTTTTGTGAGAAGGCACAGAAAGCCAGCAGGCCATACTGGGTGCCCATTGCCACAGCAATTCACACTCTTAATTTGCCACAGAAAAAATATTCTGAAATTTGAATTAAACACAAATACTACCCTGCTATATCTAATAAAAATTCTGCTGCCCAACCTGTGATAGCGTAAGTCAAAATCACTGTCTCTTCCAATTGTCTGGGCGGCTCTGGTGCAGAATTGTAATTAATATGTTTCTTCTTTCCCAAACAATGAAAAAAACAATAGGCTGTAAATTTCATTCTATGTCAGAATAGACTGCATCAAAACAAGGCAGGCATTCCTTTCTTTCCCCCCCTCCTACTTAGACAAAACCCCAGATAATCCCATGTTCCACAGCTAGTACATGCCAGAAGGCACACCAGAACCCATCTGTCTGATGCTGCTCCATCACAGGAAAGGTTAATGCTTGCTTTCTGAGTGAACTAGAAGTAAAACAGCCAGCCATGACCACGTTCACAGCAATTAAAGCAGGCTCCATTTGCATGCAGTTCCTGGAGCACGTGTGGCAATGCCTTTATCTTGGGTCTTGCGCTTGTCCAAGCAGAGCTTTATTGTACATACAAATAAACAACCTGGAATGCATGTTCTGCCCTCTGAGATAGGTGTAGTGCCCCAGGGATGAACTGAGTACTGCCTGCCTGCTTCCAAAGTCAGTGGCAGGCCCAGTGCCCCTCTCCTTGACCAAGCTCATCCATGAAGGCAGTCTGGGCTGCTGTCCTTGCCGAGGTCTCTCCCAAGGCCACACTTAGAACACAGCAGGAAAGGACATCTTGCCTACTGGAAGAGGACTAGGAATACCAGCGCAGACTGGAAAATGTTAGTGGTTACTTGAGTTGCTGTCTGTTGAGACTGGAGCATCTCCTATGCTACAGGAGAAGAAGACAATTCAGAGAGCTGCTCTTCCCATGGTCCTGGATCTTCACCCAACCCACATCACCTTCCAAACACATGGCAACAGGACACCTTTTAAATATGTATAGGGCTAATAGATGAACATGGCAGCATCTGCAACAGCAAGAGAAAAACTTTTTCAATTGCCAGTAATTGCAGCTTATTTCCAGTTACATTAACAACACCACCAAGGAATCAAGTGCTTGCACACCCCATTGCAATAATTTTGCATCAGGACCACCATAACAGCGAGCACGGACTCATGCAAGGGCAGCAAGGGCAGGACAAGTCAAGGGAGCCCTCAGCAGCAAGCCAGCAAACTAATGAGAGTTCCCTCAGAACTGCTGTGGTTAAAAATATTTGCAGTCCTCTCCCTGATGAGGAGCTGCTGGCCCGCTCCTGGCTGTAATGTTGGGCAACTCGGAGCGTCTCCACTGGGTGTCCCCATTGGTGTGGGTTTGAACATTTATTATATATGCTTTTTCAGATGAATTTCCTGGAGAGCTCATTAGATTAAGAATTAAAATAAGCTCTAAATACCATAAGGAACTGAGCCTGAAAAATGAGGCATGTAACAGAAGTGCTGTGATAAGTAAGGGAATGTTTTCCTTAGTTAAAATTAGGAAAGAAAGAAAACATAGTTAATGCAAGCTGCTTCAAAGAGTTTATCGTTATGTACACTAAATTACACGCTTCCAGCTCTGTGACTGAAAGGACTGGTTCAGATATTACTTTACTTTTAGAGTGGAGGAAATATAAGCAGAAAAATGAAAAATGAAATTTTTTTTAGTATCAAAACCTGATTAAAAAACCAGCACTTAGAATGTTGCAAGGGATAGCTTGCAATATTTTCCAAGTTAGACAAAATGTGGCTGATTAATTTTTTTAAAATGATAAAAGCCTCTCAGTCACAGTCTTCAGGAATGAAACAAAGCCACAAAGAGCTTATTCTTGGGTCCTGTCTTTATACCACAACATTTTGCCCATCAAATGCTCACACAATTCTATGCTGATCGATCGCTGTGTTTCACTGTTGGTGCTGCTTCTCCTGGGAAAGCCCAGCCCGTTTAGAGCAGGTTTTCAAATGCAAATGTCTCTGCTGGAAACCCACCTGTTTATGCCCATGTGAACACTGAATACTTACAAAATCTCCCTCTCCCTTGCATACACACGAACACCACAAAATTCACACTGACTACTCAATTAAATCACACAAAAAAACCTCTGCAAATAACATGAAACCAAATTAAAACCTGTGGGAGTCCAAGAAATTTGGAATTACACCCTGAAACCCAGCCTTCCACTTGCTGCATTGTCACCCACGTGGGATATAAGATCAGCTCTTATACAGAGACCATTGCAGCACTGAGAACAGCCTGAATTATATGACTTGTAGCCGCAGAAACTAAGAAATCACAGAAACAAAGGACTAGATAACCATTTTGTATTGCCTCATGCTGGAAACAAGGAGAGTATCCCCCCTTCCCACCTTTCACACTCATGTTTTCAAAACAGAACAGGGATGAGAACAGCACAACTGGACAAGCCTCATTTCCTTAGGTGACCACAGCAAAACCAACAGTCATCAGAAAAAGTTCCAGGACATGACCAGGTAATTGTCAAATCCATACGGCAGGTGGCAAAGCACAGAAATGATCTAACCATCAACAGGAGAATTTAAAAGCAAAGGAACTAAAAGAAAATATGTTAAAAAGCTAAATCCAAATTATTTTAGACTATGGATAAATCAGCAAATCCTCAGGAGTAAACTAAGTGATTTACTGCACACAAGCTGACTGCTGCTAAATATTTCTGCCTCGTGGTAAACCTGAGGTGGTCGTATGTTCCCTCCATGACAGGATGAGCTAAGGTACCCAATCTGCCCTAGGATAAATTCATATCCTTCAGCAGTTGCCATGGGAGCAGAGGATGTGTTGTAAATACGCAGGCTTGCTCTGGGACTCTTGCACCCTTCCTGCTTGGAAGGGGCACTAACTAACTAACAAGCCTTAAACCTAACCCAGCAAGGTGACTAATCCTCACAATTTTGAAACTGGTTCTTTTCCCGCAAGTTTACGTTTTAACAAAAAACACTGACTTTTCTTTCTTTCTGGTGAGGATTGCTGATTCCATGAAATACAACTGCTTCATAGGGAGGTATTGATTTTATAAGAACTCAACAAAGAAATCATTAAAACATTTCAATTCAAACTTACTATTTTAGTTCATAATTTATAATAGCAAATCTGAAGCCTCTCTCTAGCTCTACAAAAATGAAAAGTCTCTAAATCTGCCACAGACCAGCTCTTGTACTATTCTATTATGCAAAAACAGCAGTTATACTAGACCACTCCGTTAAGCTACCCATATTTTGAAGTCTTTAAAATGTCATTATCAATTTTCTTTTACAGCTCGCATAAAGCAGGTGAGGTTCCTCCATGCAGCAACAGTCATAATTCAGCTGCACAATCTCTTCTAACTTTACTATTCAACTGCTCTGTAATGAGAACTGGGGAAGTAATTCAGAGGGAACCATTCCACTGTAGACTAGTAAATTTTCTTTGTCTAACTTTGCTCATGTATTTTCTTGGTGTGCATTCCCCCTCCCTCCTTTCACTTGACTAAATACAGCTGATGCCTAAAGAAATAAAACCAAGTAATATTCTTGGCCTCAGGATGTTTTATAGACAGTATAATGTATGCAATCTATGCTCAAGCAGTGTTACCTAGCTCTAGCGAGAAACACAGATTACTTTCCACTGTATTTTCAATTTCTTTTTTAAACCTGCCAGCTTTCCATACATGGGATCCTGCTAGGAGTCCTTAAGTCCCTTAATTGCCACAGGGAGTAAACTGAAAAGGACAGCAAACTTAGAGGAGTACCAGGAGCTAAGAGGGAGCTCCATCCTCAAGGCAGCCCCAGGCTGAAAGTGAGTCAGGGAACACCTCCAGTGAGCTGGCTACCCTGCACCCAGAGCAGATGAAGAACACTCTTTGGGCATCTGGGAGTCAAATATCTTCTCCTGCATGTGCATTGGCAACTTCAGGAGCAAAACAAAGAGCTGATGCTGTTCCACCAGCAAGAAGACAGCAAGGCAACTTTCAGCCTTTCTCCTGTCCATGGCCTGGCACACAGTCCCCAGCCTGTCTGGCTCCAGGGCAGTTGAAATTACACCACCCTGGTTCACCCAGTGGCCAGAAACTTGCCCCTTCTGACATGGTCCCGCCACATAATTCTTGAGATAAATTTTAAAATTAGAAGAACAGATTTGCAGCCTGACCATTCCTCTGTACCTCTTCTAAGACACTTCCTCCTTCCAAATGCCAGCTAAAATCAGCCACAGAGGGGTTAAACTGTGCTGAGTAATCAGCCAGATAAATCCACCTGGACAGTGTGTTACAGGTTAGAAGCTGATACAGCACAGAGTGGGGGAAGCCCTAAGTACACTAACTACTACATGTGCTTGGTTTTGGGAAAACAGCCACTCTAGACTCATGTCCTTCAAGAGCATATTTGTGTTCCTCCTGTTTCTGGAGAAAGTCAGGCCATCATTACATGGTCACTTTATTTGGGGACATGCGTAAGATGATGCTGAAAGAAACAGTCCTGCTCATCTCCTGTGAAAGCAGGGCTACCTGGATCACCCCCTTGGTGCAGTGATATTGCTTAGCTATGCTAGTGCAATGCTTGGCAATCCTCTGCTACCTTGGTCTAAAAAAAAAAAAAAAAAAAAAGAAAAAGAAAAAGAAAAAAACCCACCAAACCAAACAAAAAACCCCAAAAAACTAAACCAAACAAAACCAAAACCAACAACAACAAAAACCCCAAAAATCCCCAAAAAAACACCCCCAAAACAAAACGAAACCAACCAAAAAAACCCCCCAAAAATCCCCAAAATAACTACAAAACAAAACACCAAACAACTAAAACAAAAAAAAAGCACCCAAAAAACCCCCACCAAAACAAAACAAAAAAACCCAGCAAATTTTTATCAGCGTGTGGCACTGGGGATGCTGGCACACAAACAAGATGACCACATCCCTCACGCGAGCCAGACCTACGTTATCCACATCACTCAGCAGTGTGAAAACTGGCTGCTCTAAGGGCTACAAACCTGCATTTTGTACTTGACTCAGAGATCTCAGCTAAACTGCAGGCAGCAAGTCACAGATGTCAGCCTGCATAACTCAGAGAAATTGTGTATTTGAGGGCAAAGAAGGATTTTAAGTCCATGACTTATGGGTGCAGGAATGTTAAAAAGGCCCCCAGTGATTTCCTGACCAGCATGACAGTGATGCAGCCAGACATTTAAATTGAATGCAGCTTATCCAATACTTACAGAAACAACGTAATTTATTGCATTGCCATTACCCTATGCACAGCCTGTATTATTTATTATATAAATGCATTTTCTCCAACACATTTTTAATATTCAGTCTGGCTTTGTTAAAAAAAAAAGTAATCTGGCAATCTGTCACAAGTGAGATTTGATGCTGTTTTTCACTACCATTTTGCAGGCCAAACAGCTAGAATTAATTGCAAGAAACTAAGGGCAAACACAGAGTCCAACGCTGAAATGTAATAACTATATTTTTCACCAGACCTACTTAATATATTTCTAACTAGTTCAATAATAAATATAAGCATGCATGAAAAGATGTTAGCTATAATAAATCAATACAAAAGCTAAAGATGAAAGTTGTGTCTAAGTATCTCAAAGTAATACTGTTATTGCAACTCATTACATGGATGAAAATTTTTAAAAAACAAAGTATAAAGAAAAAGACTTTATTTGGATTCATTTGCCAGCCACATTAAACTAGGATAATTAATGCTAACTTCAGTCTCAAGCTTAGTTTCCTAACCTACAAAGAACTGCACACATGGATTGTAAAGGGAAAAAAACAACTGGGATATAATCTGAGGGGCCCACTGGCAGTTAGCTTATAATTTTGTTTTCAAGTCAAGATGAATGTGCTTTAAGAATATACAAGGAACTAGCAGAATTCAAGCTGTGATATATTTGCACTGTGTTTAAAAAATGCTTTCCCCTCTGTTTTTCTTTTTAAGTTCAGTTTTGCTGCCCCTTATCTTCTGCCTTGGAAAAAGGAATTGCCTCAGCCATGGCATTCCAAAGAGGTGCAAATTCACACAGTGCTGCTACCTGCTGCAGACATGCAGCATAGAGAAGATCTCTTAGGAAGAAATAAATCCCACAAATACAATTAAACAATAGCTCCACTGCAGGGATTCAAATTGGGCTTTTAGAAACAAGGGGCCTAGGCAAAAGGTTATTTAAAATAAATAGCAGGGAAAAAACCAGAATATCAGTACTGTAAGGACTGCTTGACCTCTGAGGTCTGAAGACAGTTTCAGAAAGCAGAGAAAAGCAGTGCAGATTATTTTTAAAAAATTGCTCTGCAAGTTAAAAATACAAAATTGATTACTGCACAGCTCCAGGGTGTTAAGTCTGGAAAATTAACAACCCTCTCGAAAGAGCCAAATCAATTTATGCAAATACATATAAACTTACTTGATCATTTAATTCCTTGGACTGAAAGCCTAATGAAGAACCTCTCACACCTTCCGAGGGTACATCACCAGCAGGGCAAAGTGATTCCTCACTTATCCTTGTTGTGCTTAGAGTCATCACTACTATTGGCACTGGGATGATAGAAAATGTGTCTCACTGTACTGCAGCTTCCACTGATGGAGCTGCAAATACTGCTTTTCTTATCACAAAGTAGATGCCAGGCCCCCAGATGCTTTCTGCAACATTGCAGAGTGCAGTATTATGGCAAAAAAAAAAAAAAAAAGAAAGCTACTGTACAATAACTAATTTGGTTCTGAGCCTCCTCTACTGCTTCTGTTTTCCAAGACATTTCTTTCCATCCCTTACAGATCTGCATATCTGGCTTGCTCCTTCTCCCTGCCCAATGCTACATGTGTATACAATTTCCATGACTGCAAACTCTGGGAATTTCTCATGCAGGCTCCCAGCCAGTGACTCCAGTGCCCAGGGCACACTTCCACCCTCTGCAAGTGGTGGGCCCCCTGTCCCTTCCCTGACTCTGTACAGCCTGCTCCACCAGCCACATCCTCCCACACTTCCTCTCCTCCCCATAACTTCATTCAGCTCCTCCACTGGGTTCCTCAGCCTTCTGCAGCCCTTGCAAGCAGCAGAAGCACGAGCTGGCACATTCATCGTGTTTGACGTGCCCTTTGTATAAGCACTGCCCAGGGCAGGCTGCATCTCCCACTTTGCTTTTCCAACGACATGTCTTCCACCCATCTACAGATTTATCTGCATGGCTCCCTCCTCCAGAAGAGGGAAGCTGGAGGAAGGCAGCATGAAAGGACTTAGCTGGCATTGCTGAGTATGGCAGAAAAAGAAGATGAACACAGATGTGAGTCCCACAGAAGTTTGCTGCTCCAAGCTCTTGCTCCTCTACACCCCATCACTCAGACCCATCGCCCTTGGGTGCTGCAGGGTTGGGCTGCTTTCACCTCCTCCAGTATTTCTTTTACTTTCTCCATCCTCCTGCTCCAGCAGCCGTAAGGGAGCAGGAGTGATGCACTTGCTGAATTCTGAGCTCCAGGCCAGGCAAGAGACCCTTCCACCTCTGCCCACTTGCACTGCTACCAGCTTTCTCCATCCTCCACCTGAAGGAGATGCATTTTGCAGCACCCTTGAAAGGGTGGTAGTTATGTCTTCAACAGTTTCAAAACATGAACAGCCTCAGGATGGGATGGAGGCCCAGGAGCCAGAAAGGATATTATACAGCAGGATCTCCTGTCAGTTAAGGACTCAGATCAAAACAGGTATTTAATCACAGTTTATGTACAGATCATATAGTCCCACATGCCCAGTCTGAAGAGATACTTGCCTGTCATTTAAAAGCCTTACTTTGTGTTCTGGCACAGGAAAGCCATAATGTTTTACAGTTACCTGAACATTTCCCAGCCAGGTACAACTAGAACAAAGACTGGTACCCACAGCATTTGTCAACCTTTAAGTGTCCTCAGTGCGGGAAGAGAACTGCAGTAGGTGAGAAAAACTTTTTTCCTTGTTGTTGGCCCTCCTATATACTTGCACATGTGCAGGTCACTGAGAAGGGCAGATGCTTAGATAGACCCATGAGCACCATAAGCCTGTACAGTCACTTCCCCTAGATCTTCCCCTAGATATGTATCTGTAAGACACTTCTGTTGAACAGCTTTCAAGGAGCTTGAAGGGGAAGGAAAGGCAGTATCTGCCTCTGAAGAACCCAAAGAACATGCAAGCAGCTTCTTTTAATAGCCTTCACAGCACAGATATCTGACAGAGACACTGTTAGACTGCGCTAGGGTTTCTCTTTCAGCAAAAATTATTCAAGAAATGGCAAGAAAGGGGAGATGGCCTGTGAGAAAACATCCACAAAGTTATCACATCATAACCCCTTCAGAAAAGGGTTCTAATTACCCAGGCATTAGTTCTGATGGCTTGTAATGGACAAGAGAGCAGAGGTCTTCAAGAGAGCACTGTGTCATTTTTCTCAGTGGTTGATTATTTTCCCTTGAATTTTCAGGAATTTAAAGCTTGCACAGGCCAAACTTTTGTTTTACTTTGGCAGAGCTAAAGGCCAAAGGGCAGGAAACAGAAGAACCCTGAATTCACACATACTTGTGTAAAATAGCTACGCATTGAGCTCTACCAACCCATTACACTACTACAAGCGAAACACACTTATTCCAAGAGCTGTATTTATGGTTTAAATGCAAAATGGACAGCTTGTTTATGGAGCATCTTTTGAAACACCATCCCAAGTGTTCTGAGAAGACTCCTTTAAGCCCCTAATTTTAAACCGAAAAGCACAAGAGTCCACTTCCCTCAGGTTCTGGGCCGCCTGCAGCCTCTGAATATACTCTCCCAGTTTCTCTTTCCCACCAAGAACAAAACATTTCCCCTGCTGTGCCCATTTGCTGCCTCCTGGCTGAGCAGGCTGCTGCAAAGGATCTTTGCCTCTGAGGCTGTCAGAAGATGGTCAGTAATGAGCTCTGCACACTGCCACTCTCACAGGCAGAGTGGGTTAGTCAGAAAGCACAGTTTGAGCACCGCTTGCTGCACAGATCTTCAATAGAATGTGTAAGAAGGTGGATATGTAACAGTGAACCCAACTTCCAGCTCTGCAGTTCATCTGCAGTTACTCCACTCTGCAGTTTCATCTAACATGGGCTTGGCAGCTGTCAAGGGAAAACAGTTCTTTTCAGAAGGCTACTCTGTACGTGTAACCTTCAAACTCTCCTCTGTGCATCCCAAACAACTGCACACAGGCAGTGAGAGAGGATGCTCTTGCAACTGCAGAACAATCCCTCTGTGTTGTCGCTTTCAGCTCCTCCATAGGAAGAGGCAATACTGTTCTCTGCAGAAGCTTTTAACTGCTAAAGCGGCTGCTTCCGTTTCCCAGGAAAGGCCGGGTAGGACAAAGACCTCGTGTATGAGAGGCCAAAGAACCTCACGCCGGCAGGAGGGGGAGTTTGCTGCCTTCCCTGTGCTGTTTCCTTTGTCTTGCATTCTTTCTTCAGTACAGGGGACAGAGCCTTTGTCCAAGGCCAGGCTGACCATGTGCAGCTTCTCCCCTGCTCTCCTACTTCCTTATCCCAGGGTTAGGAGACATTCCTCCTCACAAAGCTTGCTGGTCTCCACCTTGTGGGCTCCTCCTCACTCTCTACAGTGGGAAGGCTCTGGCTAGGATGCAGAAAAGGCTTCCTGCAGAGAGCTCGTCTCCCCTCCCCTCTGGGCAGAAAACATCAGCCAGATCAGTCCTGATCTTGAACTGCAGCCACTCTGGATAAACACCTGGTAGGGGCCAGCATTCAGGCGACCCTGGGCATGGGGCCTGCTGGCTGTCCCTCTGACACTTGGGCTGCTGCAGCAGCCCTGCACAGAGATGTGTCACACAGCTGCCTCCAGATCTCTGTGCCAGCTTCTTCCGTCCCTCTCCCAACAGCAGCTCACCTGCAATATGAAGGCTAAAACAACTTGTGCATTTCTAAGCATAACCATGTATCAAAGTTACAAGTCCTGGTGCTCTGTCCAACCCTGACCCTTTGGGAGCAGCATCAAGGCACATGGACTGATGTAAAACACAGAGAGAAGACAAATTTCTCACCCTCCCCCTTTTTTTTCCTTTTTCTTTTTTAAAATAAGCCAACTAAATGAACTGTACTGAACAGCTGAAAAACAACAAGCCAAGTTCAGTTCTCACGCAGGAACAGGACATGAGTTGACAGAATTAAAAGGGACAGCATCAGTTGAAATCTTGCCAACTCAAACTGGGCCTAAACCTACTTTATCTAAATTGCAGTAGCAGCTACAAACAAGCCTTCTCTTTCAGGCAGCGCTGAGATCCCTCACTTACTGCCTGGAAATACTATGTAATCGGTAAAGCAGTCTAGGGGAAGACAGCTTTCCTTCTATTTCAACAAAGTCTTTTATAAGCAACAAAGGCTTTCTGTGCCTTTGCTCCTGGCAAAGTTTCTCCATGCCTTAGTGTGAACCTATCCTTGGGGCTGGAGAAGGTCAGAGACCTGTTCCCAGCCAAGAACTAGAAGCTGGAAAGACAACAGTGGCTTCCACAGCAAGACACAGGAAGTAAACATGAGTCCAGACAAACTGCAGGAGAGGAAAAAAGCCCAAACTGTGGGGAATTAGGGAGGTAGAGAAGAAAATACTTTCATTTATAGCTAGCTTAATGACAACAGAAGACATAGCCTTGTCATCCTCCAAATAACATGAGAATACAGGTGTCCTTGGAAACTCCTGCGTTTCCAGTCATGCTTTCCTACTGCTGCACTTCTGACTGGAAGGAGCCTCATGCCCAGCCCTGCTTCACAGCACTAGTGCTAGTGAAGCAAAAGGCAATGTCACTCAGCAGTGGTGCTGGTCCCTTCCTTTCATGTTCCTGGGAAATAATCCTGCACTTTTCAAACCTGGCCACAGGGCTGCAGAGACTTTTCTATACTGCAGCTGAATTAAATGTGTGGGGAAGAGGTTCTCTAGTGTTGCCCAAGGTCCCAGCAACTCACAAACAAAGACCAGAAAGATGCTGCTCACTAAAACCATGACAAATCAGCAAAAATAATGGCCAGCTTGTCCCTTCGTGGCTGATGAAGTGACAGTGCTCCAATGCAAAGGGCAGGACTGAGCCTGGCACTGGGGTGCCTCCAGTATTGCAAAGGGGCAACACCCTTCCTGCTGTGAACAGGAAGAGAAGTCAATATAATCACACAAAATCTAAGGCCATGCAACTCCATTTGTGCTGCCAGGAAGAAGAGGCACACCACACACGTGGTGGCATTCACAGCTGTGTCCTTGCTCTATGCCCTCTCCCAGTTTATCACCCACACCTGAAACCACTCTGATCAAGAGAGGACTCACAGAGAGGAAGGACAGGCCACTAGCTGTGCTACTTCACAGCCTGGGAAGCCTCAGCCATGGCCAAGGCCACTGCAAAGCTGCTGTCTAAGGACTGGCAAGCCTGCGCCCTCAGAACCCACCCACAAAACAGAGCTGGCTGTATCCCTGGCTCACAAGTGAAGATAAAAGCACTGGACTCTGGAGGTCCCAAAAATTACAGTCATACAAGTTGACAAATAATATTAAGCTTTGCAAGCCTGCAGAGGGGACCTTCATTAATTTAACCAAGGGAACCCAGGTCTACAACAGGGAGGAAAAAGGGCCAGGTCTACCTGCAACCAGCACTTAGCTGCAGTGCCTTCATAGACAATTTACAAGAGTTACAGCTGGCAATTCTGTTGCCAACCACTTCAGCACTGACATCCAGTTCCAGAGGAAGCCAGCTACAGGTTAGAGACCAAAGCACGAGCTTGACAGGGGCCTGTGGTTCCCAGCCCATCAGCCAACCACTCTGCACACGAGCAACCGGTTTGTTTTATCAGCCAGCACATCATTTGGTACCACTCACAGCACGTACATCCCAGCTGGAAGCTAAGGGATGTGACAAGGCTGGCTTAGGAGATGGGGGGAGGGATGGGAAGTACTGGGGAGGTGAGCTCACAGGCAGCAGTATGGGGAGAAGGGGATTTACTGCAGCAGTGCAGGACACTGCACAAAAATGCAAAGGACCAGGCTCGATGTGAGCTGCTGCTCACAGAACAGCTTGTTTTATGGGAAACATCTAAGAAGAATTAGGCTAAAACCCAACCAATTTCTCATGGACCACTGAATAACTATCGGATGATGAGAGCTCTTGGCCATGACAAACTTGGGTTAAATTGGAACCAATGACTTAATGTTTCCATACCCCTTTGCAGAATGAAGGCACGCAGCCCCTGCACTCTTGGTTGAGTCCTGTTCACCTACAGCAATTTACTGTGCTACAACTTCAGCATTCACGCAGCAGAGTTCACTGCATAACAGGTTATATTGAATTGAAACTGATGTTGATTTATACTTCTTTGTAGAGCTAAAAAACACAGTTAATGTCCACACAATTTTAATCTAAAATCCTGGAATACTAGAGAGGAGACAGGGCCAGCTCTACACTGGAAATGGGTAGGTCAATATTACAAACAGATGATAGAAAAAAAATATATATTTTACAGAGCCATAGCAACCAGAAGAGAATAATAAATCAGCCTGTGGTTGGAAAAAAAAGATAAGGGTACAGTCAGGGAAAAATGTGTATGTATTACTGGCAGAGCTTATTTGGCTTTAGTCATCCTCCTGGGAAGAAATAAACAGCTTTACAAACAAGCCAGAGAAGCTTCATTTGTATTCAAGGAAGCAAGGAATTTGTTTTAGGTTTAGAGTTTGGTTGCTTGTTTTGATTTTTTCCTTTTACACACAGAAATTGGCCTGTGTCAAGAATGTTTGAAAACATGCTGGCAAGCAAGGAGTCACTGAGGTTACTATACTGAAGCTTTCTGGACCCCAGGAGATGTGAAGATGAGGCCTGGTGGTTATGGCAGGAGAGCAGGTGCCAAGGTATCTGCTGGCTAATGGCTGCAGGTCTGTGACCCCCATTAGATCCCCCAATCCCACTGAGCCCCACTTTCAGTGTAAAAGTTATAGTGCCTCTCAAACACAAAGAACCTCCATGACTCAGACTAAACTACCTTGATTCAGGTGAAAACTGCTGAATAAGAAGAGTGCATCTATACCTGCAGCCTTTACAACTTCCATAGTCACCCCTGTTTAAACAAAGGTGAAACTGCAGCATAGAGAGATGGCATAATGGCCCCAAACTGATGTACTAGGTCATCATGTACGTGGAAGGAATATGTGTGTATCCTTCCTTAAACTAGAGACAAGCTGTCATAAAATAATTTCTACCTGAAGAAAGTAGGACATGTCAGAAATTACTAAGGAAGGCTACATGTACCTCATTTTGGGCTTGTTTTTCAGCCTGGCTGCCAAAGGCTTATGCAGCTGTGCTGCCTTGGGCAATTCTATGCAGCAGAACCACGCACCTTTCCAGGGGAGACTTTGGGAAATTGGCCCATGGACTTGGATCATGACAGCGGACAGAAGCTCATATATACTAAGTTCCTACAGGTTTCACAGAAATAAGACATATATTTCACATCTTATCCTCTGAAAAGGGGATCCCTCACCATGACAGTGCAGAGGTGTTTGTGGGGAAAAACCCACAAACCAAACCAGCCATAGTTAGTTTGGTCGTTGTTTTGTCATGTTGTTATCAACACGTATAACTTGTCATGTATCTACTGGAATTGGTTCTGTCTAATCCACTCTTCAGAAGCAGTAAGTTTTTTAAGGAATATTTCATATAAGTAGCTTCTGAAGAGCTCACCCGAAATCTACATTAAATCACCACCGAAAAATTGCACGTTGCATCCTTACTTTCTTTGCCTGCACATTTTGTTATTACTGTTTTGCAGTACTCAAGATGCAAACAGCTTCCTACTACTGACTAGTCAAACGTCAAATACTAAAATTCAACTTTTCAATTAGTTGAGAAATCAAACTCACATTTAAGTATCTTTCAGTGCAATAGTCATCAGGAGACTAGGAGAAAAGATAAATTATGTATTTATGGAATAAAAAAAAAATTACATTTAGAAGACCTGAAAAGAATACTTAGTCATTCAAGATGTATTTATAACATAAATGAGACTAAGGTTCTGACTTTGCCCTTGCCTAAAGGAAGGATCAACTCTGCCTGACAAGTATCCATGAAGAACAGTTTGGTTTGTTCTCAAAGATATGCAGCAATAGGGAATCTGCCACTATCCAAATGTCACTGCACTTGCCATTCGGAAGTTCTCCTAATGACAAACCCTAACTCTATTTTGCAGAAATTTTAGTAGTTAATTTACAGAAATTTTAGTCTTTCCTATCCCTAGTAGGCACATGAAAACTGTGTTTATTACTTTATTCCTTACAGCAACCTTCTGCATATTTGAAGATCGTTCTCCATCTTCTCCTCCCTAGACTAAACAAATGTAACTCTTTGATCATTCCTTCACAGGTCATAATTTCTGGACCTCTGGATCATTCTTACTGCTCTCCTCCAGTTTCCCTCCAACTGGGATGCATCTGACCAGAAGCTTTTTTGCCCAAAATGAAATACAATGCTCTCCCTCTCCCTTGCAGTGTAGGACCCAATCATATGCAATACACAGAACACTTTTATTTATACATCAGAATAATTTCACTTCTATCTCTCAGCATGAAGAGCATGTTGGTTTAGGTATAGCTCATTGATAACAGTAACTCCAAATAGTTTTCTTCTCCTTTCAGAACTGCTGCTTTCCCCCAGCTGATTGCACTGGATTGTTCCTGTGTCAGGACAGGACCTTGCACCTGTTGTGCCTCCCTGCCCTAACTGCACACCAGTACTTCCCAGCTCTACCCATTTTTTGTGGTTGATGACTACACATTGACAATTACTCAGAGTCTAAATATCCAACCAGTATTGCAGCCCTCTTCTTTGCCTTTTTTCCAAGATCTCATTTCCTCAGCTCATTCACACGCTTCTTGGGACAATGTAAACAGTCTCAGTAGCATCAAGGTAACCAACATTCACTGCTTCCTATGGTACCTGTAACTTACTTGCTTCTGATTTATTGCTGATAAATCCATGCTGGAACATCCATTATTGTATGGATGCCTTCTGGATGGTTTGTTTCTCCTAGCAGTTTCTTAAGTCCTGGAATCTGATTGACCAATTAGAAACTTCTTTTTTTGCCATTTTGGGAGGTTTTTTTGGTTTTCATACAGGGACTTTTATGGGATGTGAAGAACAGCATTTGCTGGTTTTCCAGTCTCCTGTGATGCTGTCTCCCCTAAACCAGCAGGTGCTCAGCCTGCTCATTCTGATATGTTGTGGGGTAAATGTCATCAAGCTCAGCCAACCTGCAAACTTCTAATTCATGGACATCCTCTTAATACTTCTGGCTCATTCCTCACTGCCTGGTGGAGAATAGAAGCATGTCATATGCCACAACATTATCTTTAGGCTCTATGCATGACAAGTTTTCATGACAATTTCTCAAAACCTGTACCTGACAGCTGCAGCTGTTTTCTTTCGGGCTAAACAACATGGAAGCAGCAAGATGTCATACACACACGTACTTGTTTCCATGCTGCATTAACATATTGCCTTCAAGACACATATCAGGCAGACCCTTGAAAATAATCTAAACTTACCCTTGAGAGAAAAAAAATGCAGATTTTAATTTCAGGAAAACACAAACTGTAGTCTCTCTGTAGTGATCAAGGGTCTGAATAATGTAGTACACAGAGTTAACAATTCTAGTAAGCTCTGGATAAGCTTTCTGTAGGAAGAGCATTTCTTCCTTTTCATTTGAATTGAAGTATAAATTCGTTCTACCATGAGATATTTGCAGTACACCCATGAACCATGACAAGCTAAGGTCATGGAACTGTGCAAAGTTTCATCTTCAAGGTTTGAAGTTTGGGGACTATTTAAAACTAACAGAGTCAGAATTTGTGGTCATGGTCAAACAGTGATAAAATTAGGAGCAGATAAAGCCACAAATAAAACTTCTTGAGACGTGAAAGCTTGGTTTTGTTGAAGGAGGGTAAGTACTGCCTTTTAATCAAAAGCACCAAGTGCTTGTTACAGTGAACAGAGAAGCCAAGGCTGAAAGAAGTCTGAAATTCAATGCAGAAGACTGATTTTCTAAAGCACTGCCACAGTGCAGGAGAGAGAGAGAAACAAAGGAATGAGACATTCATTTGCGTGGAAGTATTTGTTAGAAAAATACATCACTTGCAATGAGATATGCTTTGCAACTGCAATATACAGGAATATTTACAACAGCAGTAGCTGCTAGGTGAATATTCAACTCAATTGTCACCACCTGAAAATGCTCAGGTTCAGCAGGAGTATAACTACACTTTACTCTCCCCCAGCTTCAACTGGACTCAGCAGAGCACCTCTATGATAACTAAAAAGTTGGCTTTTATCAAGAGATAAGAATTTAGTTCTTAGGACAGCTTTCAGAGTAAACAATTTTCTGACATGTGAAAGTGCTTGGAACCTATCCAAAAAGTTTCTGCCAATTTTATTCTTTTTCTTGCTTCTTGTTCAAGGCAGATTAATAAGCTATACTTAAGTTGTTTCGGTTCATCAAATGTTTTTAAGGCTGCTTTGGAGTATTAAAGAGACACCACAAATTTTTTTTTTTTTTAAACAACTGAAGAGGACAACATTAAAGTACATACACCAGAGTTAAACAACACTTACCAGTGTTTCATTTGACAAATGCCCTAAGCACTACAGTCAGAAAGAACTTGAGCAAAAAGAAACCTTTCATCATGTAAAACAATGCTGTCATGCCACAGCCTGCCTCATGCCCAATGGGCTTCAGAAGAACCAACCCTTCAAATACTTCACCGTTTTAAAGTTTCAACATTTGAACAGAGAAGTCATGTAAAAAAACAAGAAGAAAAGACAATGGCAGAAGCTCACTTGGCTCTGCAGAGTGAGAATGTAAAACTGGGGGAAACTCTACTAGGTAGAAAAGAAAGTAACACTGCTGAGGACTGGGTGCCTGATTACCCAAGAATGACATAAGGGAGAAGAACACAGGAACTGCTCTGGACACTGCCTTCCTGAGAGAGGACAGCTCAAGGGAGTAAAACAAAACAAAGCAGGACACATCAGATGTAGCAGAAGTACTGGGGACTCTCCAGAGCAATGGAGTGAGAGACCTTTGACTAAATTAGAAAATTACCGCATCTAGCTGTGGTCAACTGGCATTGCCCTGAAAGATCAAGAAGAAACATGATAAAGCAGGACCCATTTACAAGTCTTTTAAATACATGACCTTGTCAGGATTAATGTGATGTCTATTATTAACCAGATGATTTTAGCTGAGAAAATTCTTTTCTAAAAGAGACATGAGATAATCAAATTTGTACTAAAATAAAACTAGAGTTTGTTCACTTGTTGCAACAGCATACAGATTCCTTTTATACAAGGCAAGGAACGGTTGGTAACAGTCAGTGACAGCACACTGCTGTCACAGCTGATTGCTGAAGAGCATGAAGCCGTATGAAAAAAACACCCAAAATCCAACACTTCTGTAGTATTTTCAGGGGCCTTTGCAGGTCTCTTGTTCAGCCTCCCTATCTGGAGCCATCACCAATGCTAGATCAGGGCCAACTTAGCTTTGTTAAGTCCTGAACCTTTCCAGGAATGGAGTTCCAGCACCTCTGTTATAAACCATTCCCTGTCCTTTGCCACTCTCCTTGTGAGCAAGTTTTCCTTGAAGCTTTTCCAGGGCCTCCCATACTGCAATTCAGAGCTGTAGCCCTTTGATGTACTATCTAGGGCTTGACCTCACAATCTTGTAACTACCCTCCCTACAGCCGTAGGCTCCAATTAGATCACTCTGCACATTCTCTTCACAGGCTAAACTGGTCCTGCTCCCTCCAGCTCTCCTCATGGCTCACATGCCCTAGAACCCTGACCATCTTGAACACTCTCCAGTTTTTCAGTATCTCTTAAAAGCCCAAAACAAGACACAGTATTTTAAGCACGGCCTTCCCAGTGCCATGCAAAAGAGGTAATAACTTTATCTGCTGCTCATGCTTTTCCTAAGGTAACCCAGCATGTGGTTTGCCCACTGTATGATGAGGTATTGGCTTACACCCAATTTCACAGTCAAAGAAAGAAGTCAATTTATGATTCATACACTTGTTGTTTTTCATAAGGCAAATTGAAAACTAAACACTCAGAGCCTAGAATCCATCAGTATGAGTTTGAGCAGTGCCTTTAAAGAGTCATGGTGGATATAAAATAAAAACCAGCATGGATGATGATACTGGGGAGTGGTTCATGCCAGATTGATAAGCATGGACACAACCACTCTTTTAATTCTAAGAACAGTTCTTTGGCTTTGAGGTCAAAAAGATGGGACTGCATTATTGCAGGAATCAAACAAGGGAAGTCTCTCCCCTGACTGCCAGCTTAATCACCAAGAAGTTTGCCCTTAAGTACTCTACCAAATCCCATTTCACGCTGCAGACCTCCTCTCACCCATGAAAAGACAGTGACCAGCAAGAAACTACTAGGAGAAATAGCCTGGACTAGGAAATTTAAAAGACTCCAAATAGGATGTAGGATATGTAGTACAAGTTAACCCATAACATGTATATTACTTTCTATAAAAGAGGGAGACTTTAGACTCAGATGTTTTCTTCAGACCCTGCAATTATTGCACAGAAAATGCGAGTATGAATTCATCACTGCATGGTCAGTATTAAAACACTGCTGTGCAATATAATTTAGGCAGGCTTGGAATCTCAAACAATGTAAAAATAATGACAGTCACATAGATTTAGATGCTAAACAGTCGCAAAAATCAAGATAGAAAGGTGAAGCCAAATTTTGGATGGCAACTGGGGAAGACAGCTACACAGCAAAGGTTACAAAAAGGCAAGCAATAACCTGGTCCGGCACTGAACTATGTGCGTCAATATTTAGAAAAATATCCACAAGACTGCCACTTCCTCGGATTTGTCACAGAGGTTAGCAGAGCAATCCTGTTCTTACCCAGACCATTTCCCTTTGGGAGTCAGCCAGCTGACTGAAAACCACCAGCAGAATCAGAAGTCACTGAGCCATTTATGAACTAGTACAGCAGGTACCAAATGCTACAAAGTCAATAATCATTGATGTAGAAAGTATTTTACCTGTAAAGGACCTCAAATTAGGTTAAAAAATGTTCTTTAAATATTTTCATTCAGATCTTGTGATGCTAGAAAGTGCCTTTCAAGTACATCAGGCATCAGCCGTTTCACAAGTTTTCATGTGCTGACACTAAAAGTAACGTTCAATCTACTGATATAAATAAAACTATAGAAGAACAGTGCAAGAGGATGGTTTGTAGGCACCCTGGTTGTCAGTTTTCTGGCAATTCTCCATCTGCAGTAATGATTCACAATTGTTAATTCCCTGGCCCTCCTAGCCTTTTCCTTATGACTTTACATTTTCACATCTCAACAACTCCACGTTCACATGCATTGCTACTGCTCAGCTGCAGGGACCACTAGAAGGGATTTGCATGTGATGGAACTGCAATGTTTTTGGAAGTTATGCCCCTTCTGCTGAGAAGTGAGACCTTATCAGATGGCTGTTCCTCAGTCATTCAGGATAAGCAAATGTGTTTTTCTTGCTGAGAGAAGATACTGGACATGGCACTCAGTGCCATGGTTTAGTTGATGAGGAGGTGTTAGGTGTCAGACTTGATGATCTCAAAGGTCTTTTCCAACCTAGTTCATTCTGTGATTCTGTGCACCCAACTATGCAGGGAAGAGTCATTGGGCAGACTTCCTATATTTACTGACTGTTCTGTACCTTCAGCTTCTCAATAATCGGGATTTGCAGTTACCTGAACAGCAATTGGTTTTGTCCCTGCACGCTGGGCTGGAGGAAGGAGCACACTCTTTTGGGTTCCCACACAAAGATAATTCCCAAGATCTGATGGGGTGCTGATGAGACAAGTGTCACACCCTGTAACACATGTGGCCCTTCAGAAATAGAGCAGGAAAAAGCAAGGCCATGTATTTAACCCTGTGGTACCTGACTGGAAGACGTATCTGGCCAAGCCTTGCATCAGCTCTGCCGGCCAGGTGGGCGGTGCTGACTCCCCCGTCTCTCTCTTCAGTCGGAATGTCAGCTCAAACCCAAAACCACTCGGTCCATCTGTTCCTGTAAACCTGGAGGGAATGAAAAATAAAAGGTCACGACACACTTCTTGTAACCAGAGCAGGATTTAAGATTAGGACCATGGAAAAAGGATGACTATTCACCTCATAGAACAGATATGTTTCACAAATTCCCTTTCAGTCTACTCTGGTTCTAATGGCATAATATGGAGAGATTAGCTGATACAATACAATTTCAAAGATAACTATCATAGTAGTGTTTTCAATCAGAACAATTCAGCCTTGGAACCATGACTTCTTTCCTGGGACTGGTGGGATTTTCAACAACCTGAATTTGTTTCTAAAACATCATTGTAACTTTTACACTGACAGCTAAATTGGAAAACCAAAGAAAGGGCATAACAGAAAAATGTTATTCCACCATTATGAATTCAAATTTCTATGCATTGAGAAGTGGGATACAACTGAGTAGCTTGCAAATTTGAAAGCAAGTTAGGGTCATCCATGTGATTTTTACCACTGTCATTGCATCCCTTGCTCATGGCTGCTCCACAAAAGCAGAGGAAAAAAGGAAGTATTTACGCTGAGCATAAAAACACCCTACAGAAGCTTTCATAAACCCATATAATTCTTCAAGTTCAAATCTCTGCCACCTGCAGCCATTGGCAAATTCTCTGAGGAAACTTTATGAATGTCTTGGATGCTGGTACCTTGCTACATATGAAAGATAAAATGCATAAAGGTTTAATAACATTGTACTACCAAAACCAGTCAAACAGAGCAGTCTGAAAAGTAACCAGAGCACTTTCTATCTGGCAATCCCAAAGAGGTAATAACAGTAATTACAGCGCAGTAGTCCACAAGCACCCCAGCTTTACAATAAGACAACCATGTGGGATGGAGTGTGTGCAGGAAAGAATCTCAAAATATCAGTGCTTTTTATCTGCATGTGGCCCCAGGTACAAAAACTGAAAGCTGCAACACAGCATTAAGTTTCTGCACTAACAAATCTGAATATTCCACATAGTTTGCTTTATGCTGAACCCTGCAGTTTTGAGTGAAAGATTATTTTTTAAAATACTAAGGAAAAGAAAATTGAAAAAATATCTGTGACTGAAAACATTAAAGTATTAGAAATCATATCTGCAATAGAGGAGTAAACAATATAGCAAATATTGGTATAACAATATACAAGCATGTCTAATTTTATTTTTCTCCACATTATTGTGAACAAAGAATTTGAGAATTAAATACTATGAAAACTATTTCCCTCTGAACAGGACAGAAAACACATTTCAAATGCTTAACTGCTACATATAAAACCTCTTTTGGGAATGAAGTATACACTTTTAAGCAACAAGTCCCATCATTATATGCGGTTCTCAAACAAAGCAAGAGCTTAGTGAATAACCAGCCAGCCAGGGAGCAGAATCTGGATGTGCAGTGAATCTTTCATTCTGTAACCACATGTGCAGATCTACCTAACTGACTGATACAGGACAGTGATAGCATCACAAATGCAAAGTTGTACCTTGAATATCCAGCACCCCTATAGTGTTTTATTAGTTTCACATATCAGTTAGTAAAGGAAAAAACAGAAATATTTCTTAAAGGGAGAAACAAAAATGCTTCAAAGTGGATAGTTTTTAAGGACTGATTCCAGGAAAAAGCATAAACCAGAAACTGAAACACATTATGAATGGATCAGTTTTAAGAAAGATCAAAGTTAACAAAAAGCCTTCGAGCCGATCTTTCACAGTTAAATTTTTGGAAAGTAAGATGGCTTCATATTGAATTTCCTCCTTTCAAGGCATGTTCTGAAACAACACAACTTTACTTCTAATATGCAATGAGCTAGAGTTCAGTGGGCTTTTTTTTTAACCTCTTGATTGCTGCTTCCCAAAAATAACTACTTAAAGAAGACCACACATGCTTTACATTGATCCATATGAAAGTTACTGAGTAACAGAAGTGTTTAGGTGAGTATCCATCAAATCTAAAGCAACATTTGTATTCAGGAGAACATTGCTAGTAAGCATCATACCAGTAGTCACACAGCAATAAAGCTGACAGGCTACATTACTTAAATGAATTTGTTCATATGGTAGTGAGACTCTAAAACAGAGGACTATTAAATAGAATAAAAGTTAAGGGAACAAGCATTAAGTTACTTCCCTTTTAAGACTAAAAAAAAAAAATTTCCCAAAAATTCAAGACGTATCTTCCAAAGAACACTCAGAAAATGCAGCAGCATACAATGCTTATATTTTCAAATTAGCAGTTAAATCTTAGAAGAATTTTATTTGCATGTAAGAGATTTGTATTTAAAGATTAGGCTTTAAATGTTTTTTAATAGTTAATGGTCACAAGCTGCTGAACATACAGTTACAGGGAAAATTTAAAAACATGCCATTCACCTGCACTGTGCAGCTGTTCCAAGGTAACAGTCTATAAAGTAAAAGTCTTTGAACTGTTTAATTTTAGACTGGTAATCTGGTTTTGTGGAAATTGTGACACATGTGGCTTTAAAAACTTGTGATTACTCTGGAAATACTTTATGCTTAATTTTGACAGGTCATTAATACAAGGAAATATTAATATTCAGAATGTAATTAGCATAGTAATTTTGTTAGTATTCTTGTCAAAGGTTTTGCTATTATTCTTAATAAAAGTCTTGTACTTGAAGGTAAGTTCAATGTAGTTTCAACAGCTGCCATGAAATCTCTCATTGAACAATGGACCATAATCCAGGATTGCTCCTGGATGTGTTTTGGGGGATGTACCTGAGAATGGAGACAGACATGAGCTTCAGGACCTACACAGACCTTGCAGTATGCTTCTGACCCCTGGTGTAAGGAAACTCTCAGAGAAGTATCCAGTAGCCAAGTTATGCAGCTTGGCTTCTCTTATGGATATCTCTTTTACTACAAGTGCTTACACTGGCCCCAACTCCAAAATTTATGAGGATAAGGATGCATCAGTCTGCTGGTAGAGAGGCAAGTAGCATGGGAAATGATTTTTCCCAGTTAGAAACACAAGATCACCAGATACATGTGCCAATGAAAGACAGAGCAAATGGCTTATCATCTGTCACAAGGATAGACTCCTCTATTCCATGTGGAAACACTGGGTTCTCAAGGCAGTCTCCACTGCTTAAGGATTATTTTAGGAGTATGACAAGAAGCTGGACAAAAAACTCACCACACCTTGCAGGCTTGCGTTCAAACTTATGCTTCTTTAAGTTCCAAATTTTCCCCAAACTTCTGGAAAAAAATCTAGAAAACTAATCACCTTCATCCAGCCAAACAGTATTTCCAGAAGAGAAAGACCGAACAAGCCTCATTTCCACAAAAAATCTGGGTGGAAGGGTAACAATAACCCACAGATGGAAGAAATCTTGCTAAAGCACATGGCAGCCATGAGCTGTTTCAAGGACCTCCTCATGTTCTCTGCTACCTGTACCTGCACCAATGTGCTCCATTTCCAGTGGAAAGCATTCCCAGCAGGTCGACCTGACACAATTCCTGTGCTAGTTGCAAAGGCAACACACTTTGATTACAGCCTTCGATCTATAGAAACAAGATTCTGGCACTAATTGGGGCTGGTTTCTCTGAGAGCTAGGGAGGTGAGGACTGAGATGGTAGTTTTGGTGCGTGCTTTTCTGGTCACAGTTAGGTTGGTTGAATGTTTTTGTTGGGTTGGGTTTTTTTGGCGGGGGGTGATTTGTTTGTTTGTCAGGGTTTTGGTGGGGGTTTTTTTGTTTGTTTTGGGTTTTTTGTTTGGTTGGTTGTTTTTTTGTTGTCGTTGCTGTTGTTGGTTGGTTGTGGGGTTGTTTTTTTTTTGGGGGGGGGGGAGTGGGTTAAATCTGAAGGCAACCAATTCAAAATACAGCCAATTTAGAGCAAAGTCTTTGGAGCTTAGTTCAGCATCTCAGCACTGAAATGCTTTACAGGTCATTTCTTCAGCCAAACTCTTGCAATGCAGCAGTCCAAAAGTGCCTCAGCTTTACAGTAAGATGATGATCTGAGATGGAACACGTGCAGAAAGGAAGCCTCAGAATAAGTATTTTGTATCTGTGCATGGCCCCAGCTACACAAACTGAAAGCTGCAGTATGGCATTAAGTTTCCGTACTAACAGATCCGAATATTTCACATAGTTTGTTTTATGCTTTGGTTCTGGTGAACCCTGGAGTTTTGAGTGAAAGTTTCTTGTAAACACTTCTAAAATACTAAGAAGCAGGGGAAAAAAAAAAAAAAAAAATCTGTATTTTGCCCCCAAACTAAAGATGCTAAGTATAAAGAGTCAGCATGGACCATGTGGTGCCAACCACTGCTTTCCCCCTCCAACACAAGGGCACATCACCTTTTTAGCCAACCCAACTGCAAAGCAACTGGGTACGTTTTCACAAAAATAAACACTGATGGAGAAATTCTTGGCTTGCTGCATGCTCACAGGCACACATCAGACAGTTTCATATTATGACTACAGCAGTAATAGAAGGCTCTGGTATCTGCCAAGTCAAATCCAACCCCATATTTAATATTAAAACCTTATTTTGCCAAAAGAACAAAAATAAACCTTTCAAAAGCCAAGGTCATACACTACATGCTGTTCTTTGGGTTAAAACTCCCTTTATCTGTTCAGGAAATCAGCTCAGCAGAACAAACCACACTGCAGCACTGCACATACGCTGGAGGAGCCTGCCTTGTTCCTTTAGTGAGGTAAGAGTTTCACTGATCATGATATTTACTTCCAGCAAAAGAACCCAAAGAAATAGAGGCCCCTTTATTTACAGAGCTGTGCAACCAGGCACCCCTGGGCCCCCCACCACCCCGCACTCTGCCAGGCCCTCTCCTGAAGCCACACACAGAGAACTGAAAAGCTGCTCCCCTCTGGAGCAGAGTACCCAAAACGTTTTTCACATCAAGTAACCCAGCTTAAAAGGATCAAAAGCCAAAGTAACCCTTTGCTTTAAAAGCAGCTCTGAAAACCAGAGGCTTTTCAGTTTAAATCAAAGCTATTTGCCAAAGCATTTTCATTCTCACTTTTACAAGGAAGAAGGGAAGGTTTGCTACACTGCAGTGCAAATGGCAGCAGTTCTGCAATTCTGCCTTTGAAAGCTACACAGCTCTGTACAAGGAGCAGAGTGTACTAGGTGTTTATTTTTTTGAGTTTAAGAGTATGTGCATATAAATATATTAGGTGAACCAATCCCTGGAAAAGGGAGTTTACATAGGGAAATCACTATGATTATTTCAGCCTGGGAACAACAAGAAAGCCCTTTCAGGCTGTTAGAACTGCACTTTTAGAAGTCACAGCTGCACTCCCAACAGCTTCAGAGAGATAAACCGAGTCTCTTGTGGGAAGCAAGGTCACAGTACTCTGGAATGACTTGTCTCAGACTCAGTTTTCAGCTGCTTCAACACCACTTTCGTGAAGCCACTAAGATGCCTTTTACTTCAACTCCTTAATTGCATCTTCTCACATCCTCTCCAAAGACAGTTACCTGTTCTGCTGCTGGTGAGCTATTCTGATACCATCTTGAAGGCTGCACAAATACAGTATCACTCCATTTCTAGACCTGACATCAGGAAGAGCTGCTGTTATTTGCATCAGTACCAATTTTAACTGTACCCACAATCCCCATCCCACCCACCAAAAAAAACCCCAACACAGTAATTAAGTAATTACCAATCCACAGCTTTCAGTACTCCTGATCAGCTTCTCAGGATCTTTTAGAAGTTTGAGAAGAAGGTCAAACCAAGGTGATGGGCAGTATCCACCACTTTGCCTCATGAAACCGAAGCACTTCAGAGTCCAACCCTCAAGTGTTATAAAGCTGCAGAGCTAATACCCATCCCAGAAGATTTTTCTATTAGGTAGCAAAGAGACTACTATCAGCAACACAGAGGACTGGTGTCACAAAAAGCATCAGGGTACCCAGTGACTGATTTCACAGGTCCTCCCTGAGCATCACTTGAATCACCTGAGATGTGAATCACTTCCCTTTCACTGCCCACTAACAAGAAACACAGAGAGTGGTCTCCTGTCCAAAACCAAAGGAGAAGCCTTCAGCAGCCACTGAGCTAAACACTTCAGTGTCTCCATCTCCTGGGAAGGACATCAGGCAAGAGCTGATGTGCCTCAAACAAGATTACGCACAGTCAGTCTTCTGAATTCAAGCTCCAGGTGCACTGCACAATTTCTACCCACCATAATCAAATGACTCTCAGACTCCAGAGCTTCAGAGGAAAAAAAAAAAAAAGAATAAGAAAAAAAGAGACCCTACCTAGTGCTTCCAGCATCTTGCCTAACAGGAAGCAGTTGTTTTTAGTGCAGCTGTCAAACAGTATAAAACTCTCATCCGAGAACCCTGATGGCATGCTGGGAGGTTCCTGTGAAGCAATTTTGTAAGAAAATAGGCACAGCAACCCTTTTATATAAAAGGCTTAAAAAGTATCCAGAAGAGTTACTTCAGCCAAAACCTACCTGCTTACTCACATATTCTCCTGGATTGTTTCCTGACATTTAAAAAGTATTTATTCGCATAAAAACATTTGAGAGAAGCAGGGGGTGGTTATCTGGATGTCAGATGGTTATCTCTTCAGAGCGCTTAGCAGGAAATTCCATGAGCTCCTGCCACCCCAAACTTGCACACATGATCTTTCTGGACTCCTTTGTAGCTTGATTTAAGAAGAAACTTCATGCATAAGCAGGACAAATATAAACATAAAACAAACACTTGCTCAAAGATTTCTGTTCATGTAAAATCAAGGTTGGACAGTGCGTGACACAGTGCTCAGAGACATCAGTCTACGGCAGCTGCTTAGAGCTTGCTCTTGCAGTACATCATATCAAATGTGTAAGCCATCAACCAAATGGAAAACTCTTCTAGAAAGTTAAATTGTTTTTAGAGATTTATTCCAACATCTAAATCCAAACAGATGCAGAGACACTCACTCTGCAGTTATTTGGAGGCGTTTCTCAGCTTTCTGAAATAGTCATGTCAGATCCACTTAGAAAGCTTACATTGAGATAGATCTCAGTAAAAATTTGTGAATTGATTTGTGCTGGCCAGCATGAAAACAGAACTGTGCTTCACTGAGCTACCATTCAGCGAGGGAAGAGATGTTACAGGGAACAGGGGGAAGAAGAGACAAGGTACAGTTTCACTCACACATACACAACACTGATTGCACAGATTTTACTACTCAGCTGCTTCAAAACTCAACCAGTGACAATCTTGTCCTGAAACCTGAAGACTCACAGTTTAGATTTAGTTTTTACAAAATTGTTTCTGTAAATAACAAATGTTGACACAACAGATAAATTGTTTCTTCCTCTAAACCTTCAGAGTCAAGTCAACCCTATTCATAATTCTGCAGACACAACTGCTTTATGGAGAGTCACTAGATAGTGATCAAACTCCGGAATAGGATCTAGGGATGTGATCCAGGGAAGTCGGCCCTCTGAGAAAGCATCAGCTGGAAACTTTTGGAAGTCCCTTCCAACCCAAGTGATCCTACAAAGCATCATAGCTGAGAATACAGGTATGAACGTCTGCTACTGATTATCTGTATGCAGAACTGTGCTTGCTGGACCCACAGCTGGTAATTCACAAACACTTTAGTTAAACTTGTTTTAACAGAAGTGGTTCCTATACTCACCTCCTGCCCAGTCACCTGGGAAACAGCTGTGCTATCTCCAGCCTAGTATGTTAAAGTAAACCACCATCAGTTTTCTGGTCACTTTAATGTGCTGGGCTGCAAGTTAAGGCAACCTAGGGGTTGTTTCTTTGAGGCTCTGCTGTCCATGCCATGAATGTGGTAGCATCTGGAAGAAGGATGGGATCATGCTTAGCTGCTGGAGGTTAATCCCTTTGAGCTGTAGAGGCTTGGAAGCATTATAGTCTCATTCTGGAGAGTGCCAACATATAGTCACACCTGTAGGGATAGTGTAGGGATAGGCACAGGGATAGCAGATTAAGGGCAAAAGGTTGTAAAGGCCCTATCGGTGCCGAAGGGGTTGATCTGCCTCATTATTAATTCTACGTTGGGAAACTTCAGAATACTCTGAAAGTGCTAAAACAGCATCCAGGTAACCTAAGTTTGAACCTTCTGTCTGTGATGAACTTCTCATCCTCCTCAACAAGTTACTTAGGAATTTGATTCTCAGATGTAAATAATGACAACTCCCTGCTTCAAAGAGTAATGTGACACACTCATCATACAGGAAATGCTTATATACTCCATCTATCAAGGTCACAAAAGCTGGGAAATTAACTCCACATTCTGAGCAGCACAGACAAATACAGAACACGGGAAATGACTAAAACAACAAAATATGAAACAGGCAGTTGCATGGGATATGTCACTCTCTACTCCAGCAAAAGATGTTCACATGAGGGCAGTTTACATTTTATTTTCTCTATTTTATGGTGCATGGATATAGCTATACCAGTAGGTGATGGCTTACTCTCCCACCACAGTTATAACTAAATTGACAAGACCAAACCATTTTGTCTTCATGACTTCCAAAACAACTTATTAAAAATAAATAAATCTATATGTAATCAAGTAACTAGACTACTGACTATGTGTTTTAACTCAAGGGCTTACACATTCCTCCACAGAACTACTCTGGCTTCCCACTTCATGGCCAGCAGAATCAGTCCCAGCCCACGTGAGGTGTTGAGAGCAGGTTCTGAACCACCACAACCAGCACCACAAGTGAGGCTGTGCTTCTTTGCAAAGAAAGTGCAAACAGTTTCACTGCAAAGGTCTGGGAAGTTGCAGCAGACTTGCATCATCTTAATGTCCATTGAAAGGATCTGGAAAGAAAAGCTAGGCATACAATAAGGACTCACAGAACAAGAGTGAAGGCACTAGTGAAAAAGAAAACTTATCAAGATCAGTAACATTCTACTTAAGCTGCCTATTTATGCTGCACTTCGGAACTACTCATCCTTCATTTCTACAAGGCCCAGAAGAACAGTGCTCTCATTTGGCCTGAGCTGGAGGTGATTCTGCCAACAAAGCACACAGTGCATGACAGCGCACTAGAGAAGACAAACTTTCATCTGCACATGGATCCACTTCATATTGGAACTGAATCCTTAGCTCTGATAGACAGGGAACAGTAATACATCTCCACAACGTCACCTAAGAGCTCAGCTGCAACCTCACCAGGCAAGAGAACATCAGCAAAGGGATAGTTTGAGCCAACGTGGCTGGGAGGGCAGTACTGCTGTGCTTGGTGAGCAGCCGGGAAAAGGGCACCAACTTTCCTTGCAGTGTCTGCTGGCTCCTTCCTAGCTCCTACCGTGGAAAGTTCTGCAGCTGCTGGGAGGAACTTATTCGCATAACAAAAGTGCCTTTCTAAAGCAGTACGGGAGGGTGGAAAGAATATGAAAAAAACCTCAAAGCCACTGACAGCTACAGTTAGTATTTTTCAGCATTGCCTAAACGTCTCGGGCAAGGATCAGGATTCCAATATGTTATGTAGAGTATGAACACTGGTGTCTCCCATTCCTTTCCCGCTGACTAAAGAACAGACATTAAGAAAAATCATGCAAGAAGCAACTTTAGCATATCCTTGAGCACATTTCTAGGACTCTCATACAATTAAGTTCTCAGCTGTGCAATAAATGAACTCGAGGCATAAAAGGTATTCAGGAGCTTTCAGGAGCCTGAACTCCAACAGCTTGCAAGCAGGCTGTAGGCACCCACATATTGCTGGCTGGCAAAATGCTCAATGTGCACCAGCAAGGTGCACCTGCAGCCCTGGAGGTCAACTGTGTCCTGGGCTGCACCACCAGAGGTGTGGCCAACAGGTTGAGGGAAGTGGTTCTGCTCTTCTACTCTGCTCTTGTGAGATCCCATCTGGACTGCTGCATTCAGCTCTGGGACTCCCCTCCTAAAAATAACATGGATCTGTTGGGTGAGTCCTGAGGATGGCCATGAAGATGCTCATATGACTGGGGACAGGCCAAGAGAGTTGGGCCTGTTCAGCCTGGAAAAGAGAAGGCTCCAGGGAGAACTTAGAGCACCTTCCAGTATCCAAAGGGCTGGAGAGCTGTAAAAGGACTTTTGAGAAGGGCATGAAGTGACAAGATGAGTGGGAATGCCTTTAAACTGACAGAGGGTAGGTTTAGATTAGATATTAGGAAGAAATTCTTTACTGTGAGGGTGGTGAGGCACTGGCACAGGGTTGTCCAGAGGAGCTGTGGATGCCTCATTCCTGGAAGTGTTCCAGGCCAGGCTGGATGGAGCTTTGAGTAAGCTGATCTAGCAGGGATTGAAGCTAGAGGATCTTGACGGTCCCTTTCAACCTCAACCCATCTATGTCTCTACGATCCTGGTGGATCTGGAATTCAATCCCTGATCTTTCACTTCATTAGCTATAGAAATCCAGACAATTCTGACTTCCCTGGTGAGCTGTTACATAGTCTCATTTCATTGCAAAGGATGCACTTAAAAATATACTGATAAGCACCATGAGAGATCTTAATCAATTAAACAGGCAGTGAAAGGTCCTTGGAGCTTGAGCTGTAATTCCAGGGCACTGGACTGCTGGTGAAAGACTCCCAAAAGGGAAACATGAGACATCTGCAATGACAAGTCTACTACATATATTTTTTTTAATCTGCCTTTAAGTGTTAATCTTCTCCTGCAAGACTATCTTTCCTTTGAAGCACTTGAAACTTCTAGGGCTTGTGAATGTTACATAACTCCATTCGTTGTAAGACAATGCCCAAAAGGATAAAATAAATCCTTTCTCTTAAAAATCAAACAAAGGAGGAAAGAAAGCGTCATTCCCCCACCTTCCTTTCAGTGGCTCCAGGCTTACCCCTAAAAATTTATAAGTGGCAAAATAGTTTTGCCTCTCAACCAAACCAGTTATGGAAACTGCAAAATGGCTCAGCTTGTTGTTCAAACAGGAGGAAAGTTGGGAGAGAGATGTCATCTAACAGCATATTTCAGTACTGCTTACATTTTAGTGCAGTAAGCAGGAACACTCTCCTCATGTTCCCGATCACTTTTGGAGGAATAACTTGTCCAGTAAAACACAGAGGTCAGCATACAGCTCATCACAACCACTCTCTTAGAGAAAATCCCCCATCTATCTCTGAACACTAAATTCTTTGCTTTTCTGCTTAATGTTACTCTTCTGGGTAAAAAAAGAATTCAAGGTCCAGAGACATAATATTTTTGCGTAATAGGGTTATACATATGGATTCAACTTAGCTAGGAAATGTCAACTTAAGGCTTGTCTTCATGAGGAAATTTATTGTAACTAGTCTACCAGTATAATTATATTGCTATAGTTCTACTGGTAAAATTCCCCTGTTGAGCCTTATTCATAACAACAGCTGCCTTTATGGTTTATTTTTGTCGACTATGCCAAAAAAGGCCCCTGCTCCAGAAAGGCCACAACAATTTACAGGGGAGGAGGGGAAGGAGCTGTGCCAGTGCAACTGGAGCATTAGAAAGAATAACAGTATAGAAATGACAGTATTTCTTTACACTAATTTATTTGCTACAAAAGAAAGGTAAAATACTGTAAGAAAACTATACTGTACATCAGATATCATTGCAGGTAAGGTATGTGCCAGCTTCATGCTACATTTCATAGCTCTGGTAAAAGCCCCCAAGCCAAACACTGGTCTGCATCCTTTTGTTCTCACCTCCTCCCCAAATGCTGCAGTGCATTTTTCCCAGGAGTACTCTTTTCCCCCCATTCCCTTATAGAAGCAATGCCTTGCCACCCAGCAACTGCCCAGGGCCCCTTGGACTGACCCTCCAAAACAAATAGGCATTTAAGACCAGTCCCTCTGGTTTACAGTTTGCATCTCAGGGACCAGGGATAGCTGGAAAGCAAAGAGCACTCTTTGCAAAAAGGATTTTAAAACAATTGCCCTTCACTTCGGCAGTGCAAGAATGCTGAGCTAGACAAAACAATGAGCCATCTGTGCACTCTTCCCCTCCTTCCCTTGTCTGTATCCTCTGAGCTTAAATCAGAGCTCCCCAAGAACGGCCGAGTCCCCCTTCACCTCCGCCCACCCTGTTTATGTCCTGAAAAAAAACAGTTTTCTGGCCTAGTTTTTTTCTTTTTGTTCTTAAGAGCCCTTGCAAAATCTTCCTTTAAACCTCAGCCCTTTGTCAGGTGGTATCCCATCTACCCAGCTTTGTCAAGTGATCAAAAAATGCCTCCCACCAGTGATCCGTTCCTTGTTTACCATCCCTAGAGGCAGAGTGGCACTCAGGAGCCCTACTCACCCCTTTGTCCAAGGAAGGCAATACCTTCTGAATGGGAGACCACCAAGATTTGCAGCCCTCTTTTGTTACCCTGGTGTCACTGCCTATTGGGCCTTGATTCAAAATTGAGATGACAGTAGAGAGGCAGCTGAGCTAGGTCATCACCACGGAGTTTCCAGCTTGGAAGAGAGAAACACCAATAGCTCAACTTTCAAATAAAATTGGTAACTTTTTTATCAATGGTAATTTGTTTTTACCAATTGTAGCCACTACCTCAGCAAGAAACACGTACTATTGTAGTACTAGGCAAGAAGGCATGTTCCCAACACTAAAAATGCATTGACGAAAAAAAAGGGGATTAGGTATGAATAACAGCATTTGGATCTATTTCTTCAAACATTCATTTTGTTAGTATCTCTATTCCAAGCAGCAAATGGATTAAAAAATGTCAACTATCCTTTGATCTCACAGCTGGAATGGCTGCACTGCTCAAAAATACTTTTACCTTCATGTCTCACTGAAAAAAAAAGCCGACTATTTTTTAATTCTTGATTTTTAAAACATCCTACACAGATCTTTATCACATAAAGTAATCTTTCACTAGAAGACCCAGTTTTGATCCCTAGTCGCTTCTCTTCCTGGCAGGCTGAACTCGCTAGGAGAGCAGAGCTTGCAAACTCTCCCTCATTGCTCAGCACTAACCCAGTTTGGAGATCACAGTAAGGAAGCCCTGTCTCGGATCAATTCTTCTCCAATGTGCCAAGATCATAAGTGTGGAAGTTCTATTGGCAAAAAAAACCCTATAAAATCATCCAGTTTGAGCACTATGCCCCTTCCCCTGCATGGCAGCAAGAGGCTCATCCTACCAGGATGCAGCACTAGAGTGCAGACACACTACTGAACAGGAAGTGGAGCTTGCCTTCAATGCTCAGCACTAAACCTTCTTCCAACCTTTTTTCCTTTTTTTTCTTTTATTGAAAACAGTCCTTCTTGTAAATTCAACTACTGTGCTGTAAAAGTTAAACAAATTTCCTTCAGTGCTTCAAAAAAACATTCTAAATCTAGCACAGCTCAAGAGTGGTCTTGTCCCACAACCCCTGCACGTAAACACAGATAGACTGCAGCACAAAGCAGGCTGCTCTCCGTAGGTGGCCTACATCTTTCATTTCATTAAGGGTACTAACTACCTCCAGCAAATGACATTTGGAATCCAAGTGCACTCTGCCTGGGAGGAGAGAAAATCAGATTTCCCTGTGGTGACCATAGCTCCAGGGGAGGTCTGCCTCCAGCAGTGAAACACAAGCCTTAGAGGGTTCTGGTGCATTGCAGTCACTGGAGGGACACATAAATAGGCATGATGCTTGGTTTAACATTTTTTTGTTGTTGTTGTTTTGTTTTGTGTGTTTTTTGTGGGGGTTTTTTTGTTTGTTTTTTGGGTTTTTTTGGGTTTTTGTTTTGTTTTTGGGGTTTTTTTTTTTGGTCTGGGAAATATTCAGCCCTACATGATCACACGTGTGCATTTGCTTCTTTAAAATGTCTGAACTCATTGGTCAAATTCAGTCCAGTCCTTCAGACAAAGAGTTGTCCCCAAAATGTCGCATTTCTGCAAAGTATGCAAAAACAAGCAGCCAGACAGAAGAGAAGGATCTACAGGCATTCCCAGTAAGCAAGTTTCAGTAGAAGCACACCTGTATTTCTAGACACTAGAGAATCCACACAGGTGAGATTTGTTAAAAGTACCTTCATTTTAAGAAAAGCTCACTCTAACTCATATCTCTATAGGTATGAAAAAAAACCTAATCACAAGACAAATCCATTAAAAGACAGATTTTATTGTGCTGTGCAGCTAAACTACTATTTCCAACTCTGACAGATTCTCAAACAAGCTATCATTTAAAGAAAACACTTTTTTTGTCACAGAACTCCCTAATTCCATGGCCTCTCCCTTTGCACTCTGCCACGAACCTTCCTCTCTCTCCTCTGCCTCAGACAAAAGACCAAATAAATAAATAAACATTACATTTGGGGTCAGTCTTTGATAGGCAAACAAGACCTGGGAAGACAAAGGAAGTCCAGAGTATGGTGCCTACCTTGTACTCTCTCTCCTCCAAGTCCTATCTCTTGTACCTCTTTCTTAAACTGATGCTCACTGATATCCTCTTTCCTTTAGCTGGGGCAGATGCTCCACCTCCAGCAATCCTTCATCTCTCAAGGTAGACATGCTGAACTTTACAAATCTTATCTAAAATATGGATCCACCACCTCTAATTTATTATCTTCTAAAAGGCCCTCTGTTTTATCATGAAAACAAAGAGGGGCAGAGTCAGTCTCCACCACTTAAAAAGTGTTCACTATTACCTTGGAGTTTGGTGTAATATTTCAGCAGTGCTTTAGGCATGTGGTTTATAAAGCACTTAGGGACCCATTAAATAGCAAAATTTAAGGCTAAAGGCTGGCAAGCTGAGGGCAGTGAGCTTTTAAATTTATCAAAGTCTACAGAACTAAGAGGCCACTAAAGTGACAGCTGTCAGCACTCCGTCCTACATTCATGCAGGTTCAAAGGAGAAGCCAGCACGCACTCAAAAGAAAGAGAGCACTCGTTCCAACTTCCAGGCTATTTTCTAAATACTCTTTTCAAACTCCTTTTATAAAAGAAAAAGCCTTCCAGAAAACATCCACCCCTCTGCAAGCCTTGCATTGGTTACCTGATGCAGTTTTGTGCTCCTTTTTCTTCCTCCCAGCTCTAACAAGCATCCTTGCCCTTTTACAAGTTAAGGTCATTCAGAGGATCTATACAAGCAAGCAGAACACAAGCTGGACTGAAGACCTTGAAAGGCTCATGCTTACCCTCACCTTTAATAGGGAGGCACCACCCACAGAGACAACACGTTATCCCGGCATGCACCGCTCCCTCCTGATCCAAATGGAAAGCAGCACAAATCAAAAGGACCACAGCAAGCTGGAACCTGTTGTCTCAGTGGGTGGTACCCTGCATCCGTAATAGAGATGAAGGCAGCTGTAATCTCTCCGGTTTTATGCAAATGTGATGCTGCACTTCGACTCCTGGCTAGGGGCCAGGAAAAAAACAAATCTAAAAAACCCCAAACCCCACCACCCTTGTCAGTATGACGCTGATGTAGTAAACATCAAAACACAGTTGGCATGTCTCTTTGTGGTATGTGGGAAGGCCACAAATAAAAATCTTATCTCAATCTATCCATAAATTAAGCCTATTTCAGCTCTGAATTACAACCCTGCAATTTTAATACAAATAAGGCTATTCAAGGTGTTCAAGAATTCTATGGCATCATGGTTTTCACTTTCCATGCATTTCTTTAAAGTGTTAAGAAAAAAGATGAGCACTTGAACTACAGAACAGTTAAGCGTTGATTCAGCCTTGGCCTTAGAGCAAACTGAAGACAGAAGCGAGTCTGGGAAAAACACATTTTCCTTCTTAGTCCCTAGACAGCCCTGCAAATCTGTGCCAGCACAATCCAGGACTGGCAGACACTGCGACACCACAGTAAGATGGAATCACAGAATGGGTAAAGTTGGAAGGGATCATAGACTCATCTGGTCCAACGTTCCTGCTCATGCAGGGTAATCCCAGAGCACGCGGCACAGGATTGCATCCAGATAGTTCTTTAGTATCTCCAGAGCCCCTCTGGACAATCTGTCCCAGTGCATGGTCACCCACACAGTAATTAGGTTCTTCCTCATCTGCAGGTGGAACTTCCTGTGCACCAGTTTCTACCCGTTGCCTCCTGGGTCAGAGACTCCCGAGGTCAGCTGCAAAGGCGGCACTCAGCAGTAGCTGAAGCTGGCATTGCCACTGATGGAGTCCGAGTCCAGCTACACCTGCTGATGCTGCCTCCCTCATACACCTGTTCTCCACCAAGGAAGAAGTCCCCATAATGTTTGTAAACTGCAGAAATGATCAGGCACCTGTCCCTTGACCTCTTTGATGGCCTGGCATCAGAGCACAAAACTGCAACTGCCAGCTGAGGCACTGGCTTTGTGCAGACACACACGGACACGTTCCTTGCTGCTGGCATTGCTGTGGGAAGTTGCTGCCAGCAAGGGGTGAAGAAGAGTCCAGGACTCAGTGTCTCCTCTCCCACAACTGCACTGGCCACATGCTTCCTGCCAGCAGGCTGCACACACACACCACTGCAGTGCAGAATCTCTTCAGAATGCAGGAACAGTCCAAAAAAAAAATAAAAAAGGCCCTACTTTAACCCTGCTGAATAGATTCAGAAGAAGTTACACATTTGTTTTGATTTGAAAGACGACAGAAAAAACTAAAAACAGAGTATAACTTGCAAAAACATCCTGGAAGGGCTTCTGCTGCCACTCAAGTTGTGCAATATGCTCGACTGGAGAGACTTATTTCCATGCAAGCAGCTTGGCATGAAATCCCACTGAAAGGCCTGTGGTTCCCTAACGCTGTCATGACATCATGATTTAGGACTTTTAGAGCTATCAGCCCAGCACAGCTGGTGTCATGGTTGCCATTATACCATGAAACACTGAGGGGTTTTAAACAAAAAAGGTTTCCTTATTTGAAATTCTTATATTTCTTCCATCTTATTCTGCAGATTCTTAAAACCAGACTGGTTCTGTAAGCAGAGTACAGCTGATATGTAAGCAGGGCAGGAAACAGTGCTGCTTTAACTGAAAATAAATCTGTCAACAAGGAGGCACCAGGAGAGCTCCACTTCAGACTTTTCAGGTTCTTATTAAAAAATATAAATTTAAGTCAACATTTTCACATTATTTGCTACATCTGTTTGCTATTCGATTATAAATAAAAATACAGGGGCCTCCAATTCAGTGTTAGTTCACTCAAAAAAATCAAGAAGTCCTTTTCATTTAATACTGCATTGTAATTGTTCTAAACAGTCCTGTATTACCATGAGAGGTCCAAAAGAAATAAGCTACACATTACCCAAAATGGGCAATTAACAAGACCTTTGGCAGTGTTCTATCTTTCCCTTTCTAAACTATGAAGGACAGCAAGGCTACGGAAGCACATCCCTGTTACAGGAACCTTGCTGACTGTCACAAAGAGATCCAGCTCTGCACTGTTTGTAGACAGCTGGGAAACCAAAAGAAACCCACAAACCCTTTCCTGTCTCCAGAAGCCAGGGCAATTGAGCAGAGTTTAGTGCCACGCTGGTTTTAAAGGAAATATACCACCCCACTGCAACTGCCCTGCCATGCCTTGCCACCCCATTGCAACTGCCTTGCACCCACTGCTCCTGCCAACCATTCCACAGCACACTTTACCTGGGACAGCAGAATCCCAAAGCCCTTCAAGCAAAAAAGAAACAGATTTTCTTAAATAAAGCTTTGTTAAACTCCCTGTCAGACAACAAGAGCCTCCTGAAGGCATAGGAGAATCCACCACATTCCTACAGTGTGCACCCAGGGCTGGGCTGGTGATGCGCAGTTCCCATGGCCATCAAATTTCGAGAGCAGTTTTAGCAAACAGCAATTGCTCTTGCAAGTGAGAACTGCTGGTGAGTGCTCACGTCCTTTGAAAATCTTCTCTCGGCCAGTCTACAGTGCTCATGTACCAGGTGGTAACTTCAGGTTCACTGTTTCGGAGATGTGCAGGTCTTGACAGCTCTACCATATGCATAATTGTATATTAAGACATGCACACAAAGGTAGAACCGACCTACTCGACTGGACAAATACTATTAAGCCTTGCAGCTCCAAGAATGAGGCCAAATTAAAGGTGACAGACTGCAGACAGCTGAGTATCTCAGGGCAAGTGACACAGGGACACAGTGCTGTGGACCTGGGGACGCTGTTCCAGCCACACAGAGAGAAGGGAAACACACCTGATCTAGAAACAAAGGCACCATGTAAAGACCTACATGTTCACACTCAGATCTCTTGTGGAAGCAAGGGAAGGAAGCCTTTAACTTCATTTCTTTCACTAGCCCTACTTCTCCCTCTGCCCCTGCAACTAATGACTGGGGTTTGTTGTCAGTAGACATGTTGGTTAAATGTCCCAGGCAGATCTGGGACATTAGGGTCCTGTATAAACTCCAGATTATTTTCTGAAAAACAGTTCTGTAATCACAAAGACAAGGAGGAAAAAAAACCAGGAGAAATTGCCTTGAGGAATGGATAAAGTTAAAGAAACTGCCCACTGCTACTGTTAGAAGAGAAGCACTTTCATGGAGAAAAACTGGTGACTGAATCTTAACCAAGACAAACAAAAGGAGGAAAGCTTGTGTGAACAAACTGGAGCCTTTGCTGCACCATTCATCATGGACATTTACCCTGCAACTATAACACAGTGCAAAGACAGTAAACAGCAACAGCAGAAACCTTGTACCATTCCTGGCTGGTTAAAAGGCCACGTTCACAGCCCCAAAATCATGATGCCTTGGCTACTGCTTCTCACTTTAACTGGAGTTAAGGAGTAAGGTCAGCTAAAGGAAGACAAGGAGAAGGTTAGCTCATGCTGCCCACTTGGTCTAATCCAAAGCTCCTGCTAGAAACCATCCATAGCAACAACCTAAGATAATAATTTAATTACTGGAGAAAAGACAGTCAAACAATTAGAGTTCTAGGCTTCTGTTACATATATTGGAACTTTATACAGCAGCCACTGGGGTGGCAGACTGCTGACAGTAACACTGCTGTGCCAGCAACAGCAAAAATGCCCTTACAGCAGTTTTCCAGAGGAAGGTATTTAACATGCACAGGGAGGGGTCAGGATTAAAGCATACGACCATAACAGACTACAGAGTGTAAAAAACACAACAAGACCGACAATTAAAAGAAAATTTCCCAACCAGTTAAAAGAAATTGAAACAAAACCCACTCAACGCTGACAGGAAATATACTGCATTCAAAGCCTGCAGAGGGGAACAGAATTTCTTCTACATACAAGAACAGGCATACGTCATCTTTTTTGAAACCAGGGCTAGGGTGCTCTCAACAGAAAACCAGCTGTTCAAATAATATGAGCAGCAGGACAGGGTTTTACCTACACACCCCCACAATGCAACACAAAACACAACACACAACTACAGAACTTAAATGACACTTACTCATGTACTCTGTTGTCTCCATACAAGTCACTTAACCCAAAGCTGACATAATGCCAGTGCTCAGGAACATTCAGCGCTGGGTTTCCCACATTTCTGTACATGCTAACATAGTCCAGAGGGTCAGGTCCTCCCAGCCTGCATTAAAAACAGAAAAATTCTTAGGTAAGTTAATTTACTCAAGACAAATGGTACGTCTCCCCAGGTGCTACAATAGGTTGTACAAAGACCTGCTTTAAAACAAAAATTAGAACATTCAAATTACCTAAAAAAAAAAAAAAAAAAAAAAAAAAAAAAAAAAAAAAAAATTGAGGAGAAAGGTTAGGTTAAGTGCAGAAAGCTTTGAGCACAGGAAGGCAAAGTACATGTGTGCAACACACTAAAAATGTTTTGAGCATTAAAGCATAAAAATCTCTGGAAAACCATATTAAAGCTTCCACAAAACACAAAGAAAATTGGAAAACTGTACTAGGAAAAGAGCAATGGCTGTATCTGCATTGCAAGCTCTTAATTCAGTCCAGAGGCACATACCTCAAAAAAAGTGATGCTATTCCTCAAGCAGAATTTGAAATGGCTAAGTTTTGAGGAGAGTAATCCATACTTCTGAACATAGACAAAGGAGTTAAAACAGTGGAGAAGAAAAACATTCATTCAGTAAAACTAGCATCAAAACATCTAAAAATACGCCACTTGCATTAACCAAGAATGACTAAAAAGCACCACTGTACCTTCTGCATATCAGCATTAGAATAGCTTCCTTGAAAGAACATAAATCAAAAGTCAATGGAGCACAGGCAGGTTACGCTAAGCAGGAACCACCAAGGCCTGCAGGCACCCTTCGTGCTACAAGGCACAGGGAAGTGAGGCCATGTGCCAGCAGAACCCGGCACATCCTCCTGCCACTCGCGTCACCTCTGCCCATGCAGCCAGGACACCTCCCTGCTCAAGGAAGGAACAGGCTGGACTGTTTTGCTGTTTTCTCTGTCAATCATAGAACACCTACCACAAGAAGTTACTGCATGGCTCAACAGCTATATAACCATTTCCTGCCCACAATGCACTTTATCTTCAAGTAAAACTCTCAGCTGCTCCAAACAAGAAAATCTAAACTCACACAACCCCATTTTGGAACCAATGATTCTACACATCAATTCCTCTCATGTCTGTTGTCTGTTTAGATCCTGACACAATCATCTGCAGGTTGCAGGGCATGACTGTGCTTCCTTCACTTGTCTTGGGGGTTTGTGTATCATCATACACAGTCTACATAGTTGGACAGATGGATGCAGCCCTAGTGATGGTGAGACACTATTTGAAATCCTCTGTCTTCCTCCTGTTGCTCAACCTTACCAAGTCTGTACAAAACAGCATATCAGTTTGGTGTACTAAAAGGCCCATGGGCATTCTCCACAGGTGTGCTGTGCTGTGCTGCCTGGGTCCTACTGCTGCTGGCAAAAAACCAGCAGTTATCTACGATGACTGACTTTACCTAGGACAGCTTCCCCCCTGAGTCATATAAGGCCATTGTGGTGGCTGAGACCAGTTGCAGTTTCTCCAGCAGGTCAGTCAAGGATGCAGCCCAGGATACAGGGGCAGGACAGAAGGGGTGAGCAGCTCACCCCCAGTAGTGGCAAGGCAAGGCCACTGGCAAGGGCAACATCAGAATGATGCAGCCCTCTTGTATGACAAGGGCATCTTCATGGCATAAAAGGCAAATTGGTGAGCAAACACAGGGAATGCGTGTCAGACCCCAGGATGGAGCTGTCTGATCTTCAGTAGACACATGAGAAAACCTGTTCTCAAAGTCTAGCAATAGTTTGAAACACTCAGGAAAAAACAAGTCCCCTCTGACACAGTTTCCTCATCTGCTCCCTTTCCCTGGCATCAGGTCACACTGGAGGCTGAGATCTCTACCAGAAACACCCATCCAGGTGGCTCTGTTCAGAGCATGGCACCTATGTCCTGGCCAATGCTCAGCCCCCCAGGAATCCATGATGGAAGCAATTCTAGCCAGGATGGTCACTTACCCTTGAGGAGCAGCAGTGAACAGCAGCAGCCACATACAACTATTACTGGACTGGGAAGACTCTGGAGTGAGGGAGGTTTATACACTGACCAGCGTGAGAGATTAGTCAGTGGCCAGAGCAGTTGTGTGGGCTTTGCAATGAAGGGATCACTGCTAAGCAACCAGCATCTCCTACACAAAGAACACCTGCTTCCAAACTGGGTTTAATAACACTTTAGAAGTCAAACAATCAATGCTGGAGCACTGCTGACACAGGCACTCTGACACTGACAAGACACAAGACAAACATCTACACTGCCCTTTTCAGGACAGAGACTGTTCCATGAGTACATGCTTTTCCCTAGGGCTACTCAAACATACTTGTCAGGTCTGATGCAGGTGGCAAGTCCGGCCTAGACAGCACCAGGCAAGCCAGACACCTCTCCCTCACTCCTGCCAGCAATCCTGTGTTTGTCTCCAAAGGCCAAATTTCTCTGGAGACCTGCAGTACCACGCTACCCAAAGGGTGGCCACAGCAATGAGGCATCAGGAAGCCTTGAGGCAGCCAGAGTTCACTACCAACTGGTTCACGTGTTGCTCAATGACCCAGTCACACCATCTTTACACACTGACAAATGTAGTAGGCTTGGAAGAGATGTGGACTAAAAGCCTGCAGCAGTGACTAATTAAATTTTGAAAAACACACATCCAAGCCATACGCCTATCCCAAAACCGCTGCAACTGCACAAGCATCCGGCACGAGCTTTAAGCCAGCTACCTGCAGCACACAGGAACATAGCCATGGCAATAATGCTCACCAAAGGTTAGTCAGCACAGATATTCATCCAGTTTCGGTGGCAGGTTTCACTGCTCTAACGTCGGCGCTGCTGTGGTACATCATCCCCGCCCACGGCCGCCGCCGCGGCAGGGTTCGACCTTGTATCACAATCTACATATCAGTACATGCACTCACACAAAGAGCTGGAAGCGTTGGAGGATTTTATTAGGAAAAGCCCAACTTCAAAGCTAGAGGTACAGTACAAATTTGTTACATTCTCTATTCATGGAGCTCATTCAGGAGCAAGAAGGGCCGCCTCAGGGGAAACCCTGTATTTGCATCTGCACCAAGAGTCTTCTTTTGACTGATGTTAAGAGTGCTCTGAAGTTTCTGTGGAAGGAGAAAGGAGGAACGCAGAGAGGAGAGAGACCCACAATGGAAAAAACTGAAAAACGCCTAATTCATTCACCCTGCAAAGTTCTTAGTGTATTGTTTGTAGTCACTTCCCAGCAGCTGACAATAGGACTGCTTTTCACAGCTACCTTTAGACAAGCCTTCAAAAGTAGTCTGTGATTCCCAAAAGACCACAGACCACAGTTCACTGCACAGGTTTTTGAGAGTATGGCCTAAATTTAAGATAGGTGATAAAAATTCAGTAGTCCAGTCCAAATGACGCCTATTTCAAAACCTATCACAAAAAAAGGAACAAATTTGATTTTTTCACCAGCAATTCTATGCAACAAGATATTTCAACTTGAGATACTCTACCACATTTCATAGAAGTGGACACTGGATATCAACAGAGAAACTCCATCTTGGTGCATGGCCTTCACAAACACAGTCAGAAAGTCTTCCAAGAAGTTCTGATTGAATCCCAAGCTCTCTCCCAAGATTGGCAAATAGCATTTAAAAAGACTAGTTCCATTAAATAATCCATATGGCTAAACTCCTTTATGTAACAGGCATGGAGTTCTGCAGATTCTCCAACCTTATACTGCTAGGATCTGCTCTGATCTGCAAGCCAAAGACTACAACTTCAGCTCTCTGAACATAAAAAGAAATCGCTGTTAACCTTAGAGAAACTGATACATATAGTTAAGAGCTGATTAGTGTTACAAAATTTCTCTTAAGGCAGGGAACTTCGTTCAGCAATTTCCTGTTCTAATCTGACCAGCTAATAGCTGGCAGCCCAGGCAGAGTAGGACAGATTAGCAGAGAGAGTTGTGGCAGGAGTCATTCTACCAGACTTAAAACCAAGCTGCAAGTTTCACCCAACAACAGGAGAGAAAGAACTTGTGGCGTCGGCGGAGGCTTCATCTCGCACAAGCATTTCCTGCACAGGACAGCAGTAGGAAGCTCACCTCTACAACAGAATTCTCAGCTCTCACTGCTGGCTGAGCTAACAGCTGGAGGAACCACTAAGTGGAAAATGCCAGGGTAAACAGGCCTTCACTTTACTTCTTACTTGCAACTCGCCATCACTGCCAGCAGCAACTTTTTTAGTGTTTGAGCTCCAACTGCAGTGAAACTCTAATCAATCCCTTAAGCAAACAAGCAACAAGGTTTCTTCCCAAACATGGGTCTTTGCCGTTCTTCACTATAGATCTAATTCTCTCTCAATCTCCAGAAATCTTCTATCGACATAGTCAGTATTGTTTTAAGATGCTGATAGAAAAGAAGTGCTGACATGACTGGAAACTCTTCATGAGTATCTTAGATTAGACATAGGTGTAAAAACAGGCTGATCAGACCACCACCAAAGTACTGACGTGCACAGATGACTAAGAAATTATTTATATTTTGAGGTGTCAGATCTGAAACATCTTAGCTCACTGTGACATTTTAATACAATACTCCCCTAGGCACCAAGGGCTAACAGACAAAGTTCTTGCTAGAATCACTCAGAAAACAACACTTCTGTGGACAACAACATCAATTGCTTTGTCTGTCAGGGCAGCACACAGGGAGGATGTTATTCTGCTGTTGCTCAGGACTCTAATTAGATAAAGACTTACAGGTTGAAATGAGCTGTAAACAAAGTTGAGCATTTAGTAATTTTTTTCAAGTGCTGGGGTAGGGACTGGCCAATGTCACATAATGGAAACACTTGGGGGTGACTTGATCATGTTCCTTAACCCCAGAAGAGGGGGCTGAGCAGCTAAGCGATGGCAAAAAGTCAAAGGAACTCCTCTTTACACGGGATTAGACGCTAGACACTTATCTTGATAGCTAAACATCCAAGCGCTTCCTTCATGCCACTCTCCCACATAAACAACTGCTGTTCCTGGTGTCAGACACTGTGTCAGCAGAGACAGTGAGCAGCAGATTCACAGTCTGTGATAACACATGGCTACGTAAAGGCCAAGAGAAACTGGCACTGCCCCACGGGCTTTACGGGTACACACGGCATGTGTCCGGCCTGGAGGCTGCAACAACGGGTTCACTCTGGTCAGTGCCGGGCACATTCGAACCCCAGGCTCCCGGACAGAAGACCGTGCCTCCTGTCCAGGGGGAAACTCCAACCCCTCACCTTCCGCGGGAACACCTCCACTGAGTAACACACACTCCTTTTTCGTAAGACCTGTCCCAGCTGAAGCCTTCATCACCCACCCCTCACTCAGAGACCCTCCACATCACCCCAGAAACCCCAATACACTCTCCTGTCTTCAGTACACACCTCCCTAGACCCTCCTCTTATTGCCAGCACGTTCTCCCCAGGAGCCCCTCCAAACACACGCCCTAGACACCCAACTGCATCCCCAATGCCTCCATCCCCAGATCTGCTGCATATCCCCAAAACTCTCGCATTTCACCCCTAACTCGGGACACAAGCCCCAGTCCCCCTCCCTTTGCTGCAACCCTCCCCAGCCACTCTGCCTCACCCCGTGCAACTCCCCCAGCCACAGTGCTTCTCCCAACCTCTCCCACTCCCACTACTCCTCCCAAACCCGCTCCTATCCCACACAAGGCGCCGGCCCCACTGCTCCCCCCAGCTCCACGCAAGACCCCGGCCCCATCCAGGCCGCCTCACCAGTACTTGAGGATGGCGGTGACCTGGAGCGGGTTGGGCTGGTCGGGGTAGAGGCGGCGGCACTCGCCGTAGATACCATGCAGCCCCGGCGGGAACAGCGACGGGAAGGACCCGGACCCAGAGCCCGAGCCGGACCCCGGCCCGCCCACGGGGGGCCCCCCGCCCGGCCGCACGCCCTCCATGTCCTGGAGGCGGCTGGTCCCGGCCCGTCCCGGTTGGTGCCGATACCGCTCCGCTCCCGGCCCGGCCCGGCCCGGCCCAAGCGGCTGCGTGGGGCCGCGGGAGGAGGGGCGGGGCCAACTGCCGGGCCGCGTGAGTGACAGACAGACTCCGCCAATGGCGGCGCAGCGCGGGGCTTCGCGCGAAGGGGGCGGGCCCCGCTGCACGGGCGGCGTGAGTGACAGGACTGTCTGACCAATGGCAGCTCGCGGCGCGGAGGGCGGCCGCGCCTCTGCCCCCGCCCCGCGTTACGCTGCAGGCGCTCCGCCTAGCGGTGGCGCGGGGCCCCGCGATGGGCGGGGCGATGCCCGCGCGAGGCCGTGGCGGGAACGCGGAGCGGGTCCCGGGGGGAGCAGGGGGTCGCGCACCCGGGCAGGCCTGGGGGCAGAGGAGGGGTTTGTCACTGCTGCCTTTACACCTCCTGCAATGCTCAAGGCACGTTTACTCTCCCCGTGCGTTCTCTGTGTGTGTAGGTCCCTTGGAGGCAGCTGGAAGCTGCCACTAGGTGAGGTTTGAGGGCTCTCTGATCGCGGACTGTGACTTGTGCTCGAAGCACGCTGACGATCTGGCTCCTTCCTGAGTTGCAACTACACCTGTGGTCATGTAAAGCCAGTTATGTACATGTGGATGGTGTATGCGCAATAGTCCTACACATCTTTGCTAGAGCAGGGTCCCGCTTGTTCATCAACAAATAGAAAAAAATGAGCTATAGAGTGCTCAGAGGAGAGGTAACTGCCCATGCTCGCATTTCTCACTTAAATAGGTGGGAGTTTATTCTAAAAACATTCATGACACCGTTTGGGAGAACATGGTCACACATGGCCAAGAAGCTGACAAGCTGAGAGCCAAGTGACAACCCCTGATAAAGGAGGTGAGTAGTTGGTGTCCTCACTTCCCACAGTGAAAAAAAATTTCCTTATCCTGTTACTGTGATACTACTTTTTGTGACATCTGCCTGAGAAGATGGATGTAACAGAGTCAGTATGAAAGGCTGTGTTGGCTCAACACACCCATAACAAGTGTGTCCTGGTATTCACTGAAGTGATACAACACTGGCCTTAGTTTAAACAAGGCAATCCTGTTGTACATAAACTCCCTCTTTTACACTAGGTGAATGGGGAAAGTTGCTAAAGGTAAACATCTGCGATGAGACTTCTCTACTAGGACTAAAGGCAGGAATTACAGGAGAAAAGTCCTTGTCTGCAGGAGAGATGTGGGACAAGACACGTGAGTCAAGCCTTCAGGTGTGCTCACTGGCATGGAAGTCCATTTAAATTATTTTCAAGACCCAGAGTTTCAGTCATCGATTATGCCAAGTGCTGTTAGAATACTTGGTCAATGGAAAATGATAATGTGTTCGTTGTTCAATACTGAAATGCTCATGATGTGCATTCTTTATACTGACACCACTTTTGTGGTTCTTGTGCCTCAAAAATGGNTTCAGTACACACCTCCCTAGACCCTCCTCTTATTGCCAGCACGTTCTCCCCAGGAGCCCCTCCAAACACACGCCCTAGACACCCAACTGCATCCCCAATGCCTCCATCCCCAGATCTGCTGCATATCCCCAAAACTCTCGCATTTCACCCCTAACTCGGGACACAAGCCCCAGTCCCCCTCCCTTTGCTGCAACCCTCCCCAGCCACTCTGCCTCACCCCGTGCAACTCCCCCAGCCACAGTGCTTCTCCCAACCTCTCCCACTCCCACTACTCCTCCCAAACCCGCTCCTATCCCACACAAGGCGCCGGCCCCACTGCTCCCCCCAGCTCCACGCAAGACCCCGGCCCCATCCAGGCCGCCTCACCAGTACTTGAGGATGGCGGTGACCTGGAGCGGGTTGGGCTGGTCGGGGTAGAGGCGGCGGCACTCGCCGTAGATACCATGCAGCCCCGGCGGGAACAGCGACGGGAAGGACCCGGACCCAGAGCCCGAGCCGGACCCCGGCCCGCCCACGGGGGGCCCCCCGCCCGGCCGCACGCCCTCCATGTCCTGGAGGCGGCTGGTCCCGGCCCGTCCCGGTTGGTGCCGATACCGCTCCGCTCCCGGCCCGGCCCGGCCCGGCCCAAGCGGCTGCGTGGGGCCGCGGGAGGAGGGGCGGGGCCAACTGCCGGGCCGCGTGAGTGACAGACAGACTCCGCCAATGGCGGCGCAGCGCGGGGCTTCGCGCGAAGGGGGCGGGCCCCGCTGCACGGGCGGCGTGAGTGACAGGACTGTCTGACCAATGGCAGCTCGCGGCGCGGAGGGCGGCCGCGCCTCTGCCCCCGCCCCGCGTTACGCTGCAGGCGCTCCGCCTAGCGGTGGCGCGGGGCCCCGCGATGGGCGGGGCGATGCCCGCGCGAGGCCGTGGCGGGGACGACGAGCGGGGCCCGGGGGGAGCAGGGGG
>WEKY01025773.1:1082909-1172031 GCA_013390045.1 Picathartes gymnocephalus
GTCGCGATTGGCTGGGGCGACTGGCAGTCACCCGCCGCGGGGCCGCTGCCCCGCGCCGGGGGGCGCAGCCCCCGCCGCCGCCGAGCTGCCTCTGGCTGGGAGGGGCGGCGCGCCCCCATTGGCTGGGCCGGCTGTCAGTCAGCGGGACAGCCCGCTGTTACCTGCCGGAGCGGGGCGGGACTGTCGCCGGAGCACCTGCGCTCATTGGCAGGTGGCGCTGTCAGTCAGTCAGGGCTTCCCTCGGCCCCGCCCCACCCTTCTTTGTGCCGGGGGGACAATGGGAGTGCTGGGCCAGGCCATGGCCACACTCCCAGCATGGTCCGGGGCAGGCCTTAGCCAGAGTTTCAGCGTGGTCCTGGCAGGCCATGGATGGATCCCCAACAAGCTCTGGGGGTGCCGGCACTTCCTTGGCCCATGGGGGGCATGGAGCTCTCCAGCCAGGCACCCCTCACAGGCCGAGCGAGAGAGGAGCTTTTACCCCTTGTACTGCCTCAGGACAGTGATGACAACAAGGCAGTGCCGTTCCCAAGGCATGGATTCCCATGCCTTGGAATGCCGCTGCTGAAGGATCTGTGCCCAGCACGGCTTGCATCAGCTGTAATTTGACAGTGGAGTGTGGTGTTGCAGATGGCTGCTCCAATGTGCTGATGCAGCTCATTAGCACAAAGCAGACCTTCAATCTGTGTGTAATAGCTTTGCGGGAGATTAATGACAGTGATTCCGTGCCTCTTTGAGGTACTTCTGGGTCCAGTTCTGATTTGCCCCATCCATACTGCCCTCCCAGGAGGAAGGGGTGGGAGGGCATATCTTGGACCGAGCCTCCTTCAGTGTACTGAGTCACGAACCCGTGCTCCTCCCTTCTGACCTCTATCGCCAGTGATTGAGATTCTGTTGTTTTGAAGGGTCAGTACTGTGCTCCATTATTCCTCCACAGGAATTTCTGCTGAATCTTTTTTGCCGTATGATGTGGATTTGCTAGCCAGGCACTTCTCAACCTATTTCTTTAAACTCCCCATAAGGTGAACGATTGTAGGTCTTCTCAGATAAAGGTGGTTATTTTTCTGACCTTTTCTTTATTATGGATCCCAGATTCCACTCCACAGCTTGAGCTCTCTGATACAGTTTTGGCTTTGTTTCTTTCCCTGGAATCTTACAGCAGTGGGATTTAGGTTAGACATTGAACGAAAACATCTAACAGAAAATGAGAGTAAGCAGTAAAATTGACTATGTTGAGAAAAACGTGTATCTTTATTGAAGATGTTAAAAATGCATTAGGTTGATTGTTTTTAGGAATGACTGGAACAGCACTGATCCTGCTGTGTTGCTGAGTGATTAGCTAAACATTAAAGTTATCTCTAGGTGTTCTGGCACTGTGAGGTTGACTTTGTTGAGCTATTAGTGTAGTAGCAGCCTATATTTAATTTCAGCATGTCCTTTTGTTATTTAGTGCAATGATTGCTGCCCCTGCCTCAGACCTGAAGAAGGACTCGTGCCAGCAGCTGATTCTGTGTCTTTTTTTCATTTTATCAGCTGGTCTTATAAAAGCTAATTCTTGTTTTTGCCTCTCTGATAAATGAGCTCTCCCTGTACAAGAAGTAGAATGGAGCAGTTGTTGTGACATCTGCCTGGAACGCTGGCAGGCTGTGGGCCGAGGAGCCTCGTGGTGACACTGCATTTTTGATACTCTTTGGAGTTCAGGCAGGACGGGAAGTGGAGCTGCATAGAGCAGGTACCACTCTTCCCACAGCTATTCCATTACTGCTTTTCCTCAGAGAACTGCAGGCACCTTTTGAAGGCTGAATGTTATCCTGTCTCACGTGCATGCCTGTGTGTGGGAAGGTGGGAAGTGAGATCCTGAGCTGGTGACAGCCAGACCTGCTCAGTCCCAGCCCTGCTCTAGTATTTCAGTGTGTTCCAAAAGGACATGAAGTTCTGTGGCTAAAAAATTAACAAGGAGGTTTTTTTTTCTTAGCACACATTGCTCCTAGCTGTATGTTTTCAGCGGAGGGAGCTTTGTAATGTACAGTAAGAGGTTGGAGCTGTACCTCAGCACAACCTTATCCTCTTCATTGTCTAATTTTTAAGAGTTGTATTCCCATCTGCAGCCCAACAAGCTCTCTCTGAATGGTCTGGGAGCCCTGCTGAACATAATGCACATGTAGATAGTCCAGCTGTGACCTAAGTCAGTGCAAATTCCTTGACCTCCATGGAACTATCTCTTGTTTGCTTTGTAGTCTAGGTGGTGGCATTTTATGCAGCTGAGCTGTCAGCAAGGCCTTTTGTATCTTTGATTTGTTCTTGATCTTATAAATTCTGTATCAAATAAAAGTTTTACAACAATATGGAATGTGCACTCTCCATAGAAAGTGCTACGCGGAAGATTGAATGGTGATTTCCGTTTAAATTTGAGTCCTAAATGCATCAAGATGAATGAATCCATAACCAACTGGCTACAGAGCTAGTAGATGAGGCATGTTCAGGGATGAGGTATGTTCAGTTCCTTCAAGACACTCATAATAATTTTTAATGAGTTTATCTTCCTTGACCTTTACATTTTACATGTAGTTTTTCTTCTTTTATTCTTTTGCTCAGATTAAAATAAAAAAATAAATAATAAATCCCTGCTGAACAAAATGGAATGAAAACCCAGCCAGGATAGTTACTGGTGAAAGTAAATAAATTTAAAATTTTTTTTTTAAGTTTTAATAAATTAGCATTTGAAGCAGAAGAGAAGATGCATGTGGTTTTGCTTATTTGAAGCAAAGATGGAAAACCAGGTCTTTAAACCTTCTAAATCAGAGTTATTTCAAAATGTAAACATTTTCCTCTCATTGCATAGGAATCTCAAACTGGTCTATAATAAACAGATTTACTCAGTGTGCACATATCTTCAAGGAAGTAAAATATTTTCAAGAAAAATTGAATAGGTCAAAAAGTGCAGTCAGGTCTTTGTAGTGCAGAGATATCCAACAGCTGTTCTTGGTTTATTCCCAGGCACTTGGAAGCACAAGTGTGTTGAATCCCCATCCCACTGGCACATTCAAAGCAGTCATTTGCTTTGACTCCAAGTTGGAATTCTGAACTCCCAACACATTTGGTTAACTTTGGACTTCAGTATGTAAATCTTAAAATACATAACTTGCTGGGAATCTCACCAGGACATGGATAATTTTTGGCCTGACATAAGGAAGTTTCAATCTCTTGAGTTAAGATAGGGGCATCATTGTTCTCCTGAAACCAGTTCCCTGCAGCAGAATGTACTAGCAGCAAGTTCAGTCATTATCCTGAACAAAATATTGAATAAACACAGTATTCTAATGTGGTTACGTTATGTTACTGCATGTAATTCAATTCTTTTTCTGCAAGACTTGCCACAGGATGGTATTTTCCCAGGTAGAGAGTTGTTTATAAGCTATTATAAGAAAAATCAAAATAGTGGTTTTAGTTTATGCCTTGTTTCACTTTGAAGGGAATAGCCAGAAGAGAGTCTGTGTCAAGGGAAGTCTTTTTAACACTTCACAGGCCACTCTGTCACACTGATAATCAGTTAGTGCAGACCTTGGGATGCAGCTGGAGCTGAGTCCCTCATGCCAAAAGGAAGTAGTTAGTCCTGCCCAGTTGGCAGCCTGGGTGTGCTCCTGGAGCCAGCCTGGCTGCAGGTGTTTATCAGGAAACAAGGATTCAAGCAATCTACCTTTCATATGCTTTATAAATAGCTACGTCTGGTTTGCGGAGTATTCCTGCCACTCACCTACAGATGTGTCCTGGCAAATCTGCCTCTGGTGGTTCAGAGGCAGGAGTATCCCGGCTCTAGTGGCAGAGCACACGTGCTCTGTGCAGAGCCTGACATCCCAGCTGAAACTGCTGATGGAGTAGTTTGGCCATAAAATGCTGGACTGTGAACAGGAGAAGCTGAGGCCACCCCACATTCCTTTCTGCTGAGCCTGCTCTGGCTGGTAACCTCTGGCACTGGGATGGTGGCATCGGAAACCGCTGCAGCCAGGGCTTGCCTGACAGAGCCCTGACCAACTCATCTGGCCCCAGCCTCGAAGCAAAAATGGTGACGCTGACCCATGCAGAGGTGGTGAGAAGCGGAAAGCTATGGAGGAGCTATGTTGCTACTCATTTTAAAGTGCTGTGGGGCAGCCAAAATGTCTTCTTGGCCTCAAAACCAGCGCATTCCTGCTGCAGAGCGCTTGAGAGAGAACAGGCACTTCACAGGTCACAGCTTTCAGTGCAAACTCGCACACACTTTGCTCCCAGCCTGGGGCTAAGCAGAATTGCTCCTCTTTCTGCAGAAGAGCTTGTGCCCATGGTAGTCTAGGATTACCGGTGAAACGGCTTATCTGAGTAGATCCTATGAAAATCCGCTCCTTAGCAAAACTTGGGTGTTCCTGCAAGCTGCTCATTGTTTCAAGATGTCATTCCCTTGTGCAGGGAGAGGAAATGGAGGAGGGGAAGGAGTCAGCACAGATCCAAGTTGATGACGGTGTTCCCAGGATGCTTCCGGACAGGGATGAGAGCTGTGGGGCCAGATGCCCGACGCTGACTCCCTGCCAGAGCCTTGCTGTGGCTGGTTTTACCCGCTCTGTGTTTGCTGCTTTGAATGTTGCAGAAGGCTCTTTGGATCTGTGCCTTTCTGACTGCCATCCCTCATCTCTTTGTCTCTTCTGAACAAGCTCTATCCCGTCAGCTGTGCTTCCTACCCCCAGCCTTTCCCCTTGCAGTGTAACCAGCACCTTTGTCCTTTGCAGACCACAGTCTGGGTTGGTTTCCAGTGTCTTTTCTGACCACACTTCTGCCTCCTTAGTGTGAGCTAGTTCATCCACCACTTGATCATCTTTTCCCTAGTCTCTTCTCCAATCTGTTTCACACAATTCTTTGCTACTTCTTTCCCTCCTTCCATCCTTTCCAAACCTCCTTCTGAGAGGCCTGTAGCCTTCATTCTTCTAGTGCCTCCTGAAGCTGGCAGAGTTCAGTTGCACTTGCTGGGCTTCCTGGAGTGTTCTCCTCCTCCCAGAGGTTATCTAATACTGGTAGACACCTCTGGAGTGTGGATTTAGGCTCCTGCACCCCTCACAGTATACCCCTGGGTATAAAAATATTCGTCTGTACAGGGCAGTGTTTGGGTGTGTGCAGAGCAGTACCAGGGTGCATGGGGTGGTTGTGCCCCACGTGAGATGTGTCACTGCCAGAGAGGGTGCCAGTCACTCCCTCCAATAGCCAAGCTGGCACTTCCATCCCCAACCAGCCTGGAGAGTCAGTCTCTGGGGAGCTTCATTCCTAGTAGAAAGGAGAGGATCTGGCAGTGCTGACGTACTTTAATACTCCTCTAAAACTTGTGAAGATGACGGAATGAATGATAAGCTCACGTTTTTGTCTGTTGATTCCACAGGGCTCGGGTGTGATTAAAGCAGGTTTTGCGGGCGATCAAATACCAAAATACTGCTTTCCTAACTAGTAAGTACTCTGCTGGTCTTGGTAACTTCTTAGTACTGTGTAACAATTCTTTGATATGTAGAGGGGAGGAGTTGCTGCTGCAAAGAAGCATCAGGGAGATGAGAGCTCCGCTGTTAAATATTTTGAGATTTTTGGGGACACAGAGACATCATAAGAGATGACATCACTTTGTCAGGCTCAACATACAACCAAAGCTGTAGGATCCTTTAATCTGCACACATGAGGAAAAGGATCTGGAAAAAGTAAAATTTGGGATGAGAAGTGTGAAGACCTCTGTCTTTTTTTGGTGTGTGGTATGATGTCTTGATTCCTGCTGGACTTCTTTGTAAGTTTTCTGAGAGTTTTGCCAGGATGAAGATTGCTGGAACAGGAACTCTGAATAGTCACTGGCTTTTATTTTCAATGTGGTGGGTTTTTAATGAGTGGTTTTGTGTTCTGAGCAATATGTTCTGTATGGGATGGTGGGGTATGGAACTACAAATGTCTAATCTGAGAAGTATGCCTGAGGTCAGGCAGCACATGTGGATCCAATACCTCAGACAATTGCTGAGTCTAGCTGTGTTCATCCCAGGCACTGTTGAAACAGGTGAGTCCTGAATAATCAGTGAAAATGTCACCAGACTCAGCTGGTTTATGTCCAGCCAGTTTAGAACTGTCTACAATCTGTCCCCTTCACCTCTGATTCTGTGATTAGCTCAGAGCAAACCTGGGTCTGTCTGCACCTGGTAGTGCACCCAGACACACCCATTGCTTGAGAAAGTTCTGGTTAGGACAGAGAGGAACACAAAGTAGGCAATCCTTGGATGTATCAGAGCCCTTTGTGGAAGCATTTACTCTCTTGTCTCTGTTTTAGTGTGGGCAGACCAAAGCATGTTCGTGTTATGGCTGGTGCTTTAGAAGGGGACATTTTCATTGGTCCAAAGGCAGAGGTAAGAACACCTGTACACTTCACTTGTCCGTTTATCAGTGTGCTGCTGTAAGGGGGGGATGTGGCAGCTGGACTGTGGTTTTTTGGTATCATGTAGGTCTGAAGAGTAGAACAGATTGTCACTTACATGTGTGTCCAAGGTGGAGTGAGAAGCTTCATGAAATTCTTGTGCCAATCTGCTGACCACAGGCCTAGTTCCCAAGGCCTTCCATATCGCGCTTTTGTTTTTAGGCTACTTCTAGCTCTATATGGTTACATTTGACTGGGAACTTCAGAAATGAACCCTATTTGATTGCTGTATATATCTCCCTGCTGTGGGCAGGGAAGGAAGGAAGCTTCTCCACAGTCCTGCTTCTGTCATCATGTAGTCAGTTGTGTGGTCACATTTCTTGTGAGCCCTTCAAACTGCATTCCCCAGTAACATCCTATTAGGTTTTATATCACGACTGAGCCGGTAGTACAAAGATACCATATGATAGGTGTCTGTGTGCTGACTTTAAAAGTGTTAGGCTGGAATATGCTCTACAAATGTCAGACATAGACATTCCTACTTGGTATGAAAAGGCCTTGTCTAGTCTTGGCTTCTCTGGGAGAGATGTTTGTGATGAGTGTTCAGGTTTTGCCCTGTATGCTATAGATAAGTTATCTTTTAGTGGAATCAAAACTGAGTCTGACAGTAAGTCACAATCACAGCGCTCAGAAGTGTGATTGTTGGAAGCTCTGATGCTCTCTTGTCATTCCTTTTTGCTCAGGAGCACAGAGGTCTTCTTGCGATCCGATACCCGATGGAGCATGGCATAGTGAAGGACTGGAATGACATGGAGCGCATCTGGCAGTATGTGTATTCTAAAGACCAGCTCCAGACATTCTCAGAAGAGGTGAGAGACCACATTATGTAAATGCACAGGCATCATTCGATGCTTGTGTAACACCAGGAGTCTTGGAACTCTGGGAAAGATTTGGGACTTTTCCTTTGCCCTTCTTTCTGAATGTGTGTCTGTTGTTAAATTAAGCTTTTTCACCTCTCAGGAGATAGTGCACAAGAAGTGTCCAAGCAGAATTCCTCTCCAGATCTGATGGTCTGGCCTGACTGAAAATCTGCCTTTCACATTTGCTATTCACACTCTCTCTAACGATTCTCTTCTAGGCCGAGTGTTTCTGACTTTTCCTGTTCTGCCTGCACATCAGGCATATCCACTCAGCAGTGACATGATTTAAATTGAGGAAGAAGAAAACCACAGTCCTGTGGTCTGGAAGGATCTGACTAAAAGATTATTAAATATCTGAGAGCAGTCTAAGTTGTGGAGTAGGAATATTTCTGTCTGCTTGTCCTAAGACCATATGCCTTCACACTTTCTTAGGGTCTATGTATTTTGGCTAATTTGGCTGATTTTTTGTCACTGAGAGTCATCCCGTTTGTCCTTCATGGGGCAGAGTTACTCACAGAGTACATTTCCTAACTTCTTCATAACTAGACCAGAACCCTGCTGGTCTTCCAACCTAATAGAGATTATTCACACTCTAATACAGCTCAGCTGAAATTACTCCTTTGTACCTGTCCTATTGCACCAGTGGTTCCTAAAGTGAATAAATAAGCAGAAACTTTTAGCAACACACCCCTACTGCCTCCTGGTTACTGCACCACAGCTCCTTCTTCTCTCTCCCAGCATCCTGTGCTGCTGACAGAAGCACCCCTAAACCCGCGCAAGAACAGAGAGCGTGCTGCTGAGGTGTTTTTTGAGACCTTCAATGTGCCAGCACTATTCATCTCCATGCAAGCTGTGCTTAGCCTGTAAGTGTCTTTTGTCTTTGATTTGTGTTTGTGGAATGTTGCCACGAAATCCATTCTTTTACAAAACAAAAATCTGTGGAAGACCTCACTGATGTCTGACTTACCCCTTTTTCATGCAAGAACTGAAACTCAATTTGTGTAATGAAGAGTTTACAGGAAATTTGCTGAACTGCAAAGAAAACTTGGGTTTTGAGGGTTCTTTAGCCCCTGTTTGTGTGAAATCTCTGCTTCCTGCGTTGAGCGCTGCTTGCCTTGGCTTACTTTGAGTTGCTTGTTCTGACTTGAGCCTTTGTCCCTTTGGTAGCTACGCGACCGGCAGGACCACAGGAGTGGTGCTGGACTCTGGAGATGGCGTCACCCATGCGGTTCCCATCTATGAAGGCTTTGCCATGCCTCACTCCATCATGCGGATTGACATTGCTGGCCGGGATGTCTCCCGCTTCTTGCGTCTCTATCTCCGGAAGGAAGGCTATGACTTCCACACAACCTCTGAGTTTGAGATTGTCAAGACCATCAAAGAGGTGATGCCCTGCCTTGTTTCTGTGTTTGTCCAAGAGGGCATTTCTTCTCAAGGGAAGTTGTAGCTTGTGAAATCTAGTGGGAAGTTCGAGCCTACCTAGTTCTGCACCTAAATCCATTATCTGCGTAAGGGAGTCTCAGGCCACTAAGATGATTAAAGGACTCCCATATGTGGAAAGGCAGGGACAACTTGGACACAAGAAACGGTTGGGGAGAGTCTCATTGATGTATATAAATGTCTGAAAGGAGGGTGCAGAGAAAACAGAGCCAGACTCATTTCAGTGATGTCCAGTGACAGAACAAGATGCATAAACTGAAGCACAGAAGGTCCTGTCTGAACGTAAATTTTTTTTAGTGTGAGGGTGACCAAGTGCTGGCACAGTTTGTCTAGAGGGTTGTAGAGTCTCCATCCTTGGTAGTATCATCTGGACATGGTCCTGGATAACCTGCTTTGGGGTACCCTGTGTGGACAAGATGACCTGCAGAGGTCATTTGCAACCTCAGCTGTCCCATATTCTGGGAAAGTTGTAGGCAAAGTCACATTCATCCCTGTTGAAGGGCTGTTGACATGGAGGTGAAGATGGGCTGGTGGTTCAGAATAGGTTTTGCATTGACCTGTGCTGCAGTTTTTTAGGGTCTGATGATATCTTTCACTAGTGTCTGTTTACCCTTCGTGGAGAAAAATACATGGCAGCTAGGGATCACAAGTGGGATATTGCAAGGTAGTTTATCTGCTGTAAGATCCTTAAAGGTCTTTTCTCCAGCACATAATACCATTGAAACCAGTCTCCCCAAATGTATACATGGATTTTGATTATTAATGAGAAAAATATTTTATCAGAGGCATTTGGGTTTACCCTTCTCATCTCCCTCTCCCTGACTCTGTTTCCTCTCCAGCGTGCCTGCTACCTGTCAATAAACCCCCAGAAGGATGAGACTCTGGAGACTGAGAAGGCTCAGTATTACCTGCCAGATGGAAGCACTATTGAGGTTTGTAAGGACCACCCTTGGAGAATTCATCAAGTGAAGCACAGGGTGTCCAGAAAAGCTCCCCAGTGATGGGAAAGTTCATGCGGTATTAGATGGGAAGGGATAATTTTAAAAGACCAAAACTCATCCTAGGCACTAGAATTTTTAGGGAAAAAAAACTTTACTAGAAACCTTACAATTTTTGCTAGAAGTACTGGGTAAGGATGCAGCATGAGTATGGGTTCTCTGAACTGTTTGAGAGCAGACTCTGATCTACCAAACTTTATGCAGATCAGGTATGGTGTGTGGGTAGCTGTCAGCTCACTAAATCCAGCAGTGGTTTTATATGTGTCTTTTGTCCTGCCTAGAATTGTCTCCTGTGCATTAACAGTTGATTTGAAGAGTTAGGACTACTCCTTAGAAGACTGAGCCCACTATAGAATGGTTGAAGAGAGGAAATACAGGTTTTACCTCCAGTAACAGGGTGGATTTGATCCCTTCATGCCAGACCTGCTGTATGGGGCTGAGCAAGTTTCTTCATCTCTTTCATCTGCAAACTGGAAATTGTGCCCTTTGTAGGAGCTGTAGCCCAAACTGGCATTCACTTGGGATCTAGTGATGCAGCATGAATGTTCAGGAAGCTTCGTTACTTAGGAAGCTTCACCTAAGAAAGGCAGGCCCATCTGTAGGTAGTGAACAAAGCCACACTGTTCTCTTCCCTCTGTCCTAACTTCTGCTCTTACAGATCGGCCCTGCCCGTTTCCGAGCCCCAGAGCTCCTGTTCCGGCCGGACCTGATAGGGGAGGAATGTGAAGGACTTCATGAAGTGCTCGTTTTTGCCATTCAAAAGTCAGACATGGATCTGAGGCGAACGCTGTTCTCCAGCATTGTGCTGTCTGGAGGCTCCACACTTTTCAAAGGTTCCTGCCTCTCTTCTTTCAGTGTGTTGTGCCGTACTTGATCTCTTGCTTCTTTCTCATGTGAAACTGGGAGGATAACCCAGATCACCCAACTTGTCCTCTGGGGTGAGGGCTGTGTAAACTCTGCTCTCTCAGGGCATTTAGTTCCTAATTTTCTGAGTCCTAGTCATATCCTGCTGGGTACACCAGACACCTGCCCTCATACATCACTTTCTGGGCTTGGAGGGCTTTCACGGTTTTCCTCCAATCAGTGCCTGTGGAAGGACTGAATATCTGTGTTCATTCCTGCTGCTAAAGCTCATGATACCTGAGACTAGATACTGAAAAGGGCTCTTCCATCTCCTGAGGTTCCTTTATGTCTCTGATATGTGAGAATTCAACCGTCCTAGTCCTACATGAGTGTTAGCTGTGTGTATGCAGAAAGGTTTCAACCCATCCCCTCAGGGCTCAGTTGGTACCCATTGATAACCCTCTACCAGAACCCATCAGTCTGTTATCCACTGGTTGACATCTCCAAGTAGATCCTGGTCTTCCCATTCAACCCTGTGTACAAATGGGCTGGACACAGAAAGAATACCTAGGGAAGGAGGAGGTCCTAGCTAAAAACCTTGTTTGCTTGATTCAGGTTGCTGCTGAGGAATAGAGCCCATTGTGCCAGTGTTTGAGGTCTCAGTGAGACAAAATCCTGTTATGTCACTGTCTGTGTTCTGTGCCTCCCCCGACTGGATTCTGTAAGATGTGGAATGGGGTATTTGAATAGGACTACACATGTCCACATTGTTAGTGGATGGAACTTGGGACATTGCTGAGGTGTTCACACTACACGTTTTCGGTCTTGTGTAGGCTTTGGTGACAGGCTGCTGAGCGAAGTGAAGAAACTAGCTCCGAAGGACGTCAAAATAAGGGTAGGAGCCATCTCTTTTGTGTTTATCACTTAGCAAGTGTGTTATTCTGTGACTTTGAAAGAACCTTGCTCAGACTGCCATTTACTTCAAGTCAGAAATGCCTGTCCTGAGACACTCACATGCCCAACTGCACTTGCTTCTTGTGATGAAAATCAGTTTGGTTTTGTGACGCAGCTCTTAGCTGCCCGGGAGCAAGGCTGCACCGTAAGTGGACTTTCCTCAAGAGGTCCACAACTAGAGCAGCAGCTCAATAGCCCACAGCAGCAAGGGCAGAGCAAGATTGTAATCCAAAGGTGCCAGCAAGGAGAAGGAGGCAAAGGAGGCCCTTTGGCACAGGTTTCCAACACAGCTTTAATGTCCTCGAATCAGCAGGCCAAAAGAGACCTCTCTCCCCTGCCCAGGGGTTTTTGAAAGGGGCGGATCTCAGGGGATGGCAATTGTTAAGCCAATGGGGTAACCACAGGGGAGGAACCTATTTGAGTCATCCCAATAGGAAAACAAGGACAGGAGAATTCTCCAAAGGGTAGGCAGGGGAGGGGAAGGATTGACACCTCAGGGGTGGATACAGGTTTCAAGTAAGGGGTGGACAAGCAGGGTATGATGGACAGGGTGAAACCGAATAATTGGGGGAAAACAGGAATGAACCAACTAATACAGAAAAGACTAACAACAAACCAGAGAACCAACCACAACAGGTTTCGTCACCAAGAAGGTGGCTCTTCTACATGACCCCTGTCCAGGATTCTTGACCAGAGTGGCTGTTTTGTGGGGACTCCCAGGTGTCTCTCTGGGAGAGATGACATCTGTGTTTGCCAGGTGTTGGCTGGAGTGAAGTGTGGGCAGTGTGCTAGGAGGAGCAGACTGGAGCTTGGGGAAGGTACTGACTGATTCTGTCTTTCTCCCAGATATCAGCTCCTCAGGAGAGATTGTATTCCACGTGGATTGGGTATGTACTGCACAGCAACACATTCTGCTGAGGGATTGGGCTGGGGAGGCACAGCCTGGCAGCTCTTATGTTGTTGTCCCAACTGGTGCTGTGTGTCAGAGGGGTTGTGTTGCTCAGCTGGGTGATGCTTGGTGTGTTCTTGAAGCAGCAGTAACCAGGTCATGTGGCAGGGGGCAGGTGGCACCAGGCTCTGTAGCACTGGCACATTTGAGGATAGTGGGAGAGGAAGTGACTGTCCAGAGAGTGTCTGTTGTAGGTAACTGAGCCTCGGCACCTTTCTGTCATGGGGAAGTGTCACGATAGAAACAGCCCATCTCTGCAGAGATACTATGAGAGTGCCCCCAGCATTTGCCTTTAACCCATAACATGCCTGTCTCTCTGTAGTGGCTCTATCCTGGCTTCTCTGGACACCTTTAAGAAAATGTGGGTTTCGAAAAAGGAATATGAAGAAGATGGAGCTCGTGCCATCCACCGAAAAACCTTCTAGCCCTGGGACCTGTCCTCAGTCTCCTCTGAAGACTCACTTAAACTCGCTTTTCTGAGTCCGAGTGTCTGAGAGCTGCCTGTGTGTGTGTGTGTGCGCCAGCATGCCCCGATGTCACTGAGCAAAGACGACAGCAGCAGGAGGGTTGTATTAGTACTACTAACTTTTGTTTTGTTTTGTTTTGTTTTTAATGGAAAGGAGAAAATACCAATCTAAATTTCTCCAGAATGGCCCATTCGTTTTTCATTTCAGTCCCTTATTTTCTGTATCACAGTCACACCTGTCATTGTAAAACAAATAAGCAAAAACAAAGGGAACAGCTCATAGAAACTGCCTGGCAAGCCAGAAGGGAGCCAACCACTGCAGACTGCTCATGCAGGCTTTAGTCAGCCTGACTGCAATGCCTGGATTGTCTGGAAACACACAGCTGAGGCCCCATAGCTACTTCCTTCTTCAGCAGTGTCTTCACCATCAGTAGGTTTCTGAATTTGTTTTTAATATATTTTTTATTAAGAGAAAGCACATTCTCAACAGTTAAGTCCCTTTGCCCCCACTGTTTTGGTGTGTGAGTATGTGTATGTGTGTAACTTCTTAGCCCGATGTGGGGTCTGCACCACAGCTGGAGAAGTTGGCGATAGGACGTAGTTTGTACTGCATGGAGTAGAACAATGCAAATCTAATCTGCTATCATTGTACTAGACGGTTATTCTCTCGTACCTTGTTTTAAATAACCTTTTCTCCTCTGGAACCAAGTACCCTGGAATGGGCGTGAAGGCACTTGTGTGTTCCCCCTCAACCTGCCAAGATTTACAGTGCTGACTTCTCGTGTTCTTTGTAAGAGTTGAGGCTGTTTCCCTCCTTCCTGCCATGTCAGGGCAAAGGGAGCATGTATTCACAGCCAGGCGTAACTCTTGTGTACTTTATCCATTCTGGGGCAAAATAATAATTGGGAAGGTGCATTGTAATGTAAGAATTGTTTTATTTATTGAAATGTGTGAGGATCTCTTAAATACTGACCACAGCACCTGGGAATTTTGCTTTGGGTCTTCTTTGAACACCTATTGCCCAGCTGCCTGATGTTCACACTGCGCACGGCACCCATGCTTAGCGGAAAGGCCAGCCCTGCACCACTACCCCATCCCTGCTCCCTGGGGACTCGCCAGTCGCTGGGAATGCACCAGGGGAGAGGACAATAAAGTGCACCAGGAGGTTGGTGTGAGTGGCAGGTTTGTGAGCAGGAAGCTGTCCTGCTGGCTGTGTTCTGCTGCACTGTGGTGCCTTCCTGCTCATCTGGTGGCTGCTTTGCTTGTACTGCTCTAACAGCCCTGGGCAGCCTGCAGACCTGCTTGTGTTGGGGCATGCCACTGTTTCCCCTTTAGATTTTAATTGTGCATTATTCGGTGCTCTCTTTTTTTCCCCATTAGTTTTCTGGAGAACACGGCAGTAGCAATGGAGCTGGAGTTGTTTGGTGGCAGTTCATCCCTGTTTTCTTCCTTTCTGTTCATTGCCACACATCACCTTGGGGTCACTCTCAGGTGCAGACATGGGGTAAGAGCTGGAGGACTGCCACAGAGGTGAGGGAAAGGCCAGTGAACTGCCCCAGCTGAGATGAATGTAAGCAGCAGCCAGTTGCCACTGCAAAACCACGTTCTTGGGGCTCACCCATGGGTTTGGAGAGACTGTAGGCAGGGGGGGTGGGGTGGTCTCCAACCTGAGGCTAGGCTGCTTGTTCACCTCCCCCCATCAGAGCAGACTGCTTTTAAGCAAGAATCTGTCAGAAAAGAGCCACCAATGCTCAGCCTTCTGCTGGGAAACAGGTTCTGTTCTTGCTGGTTTGCTGCAGCACATGGGGGAAGCCCAGAAAATTCCTCTTGGTTCCATTACTACGTGCCCCAGGCAGTGCTCTCCATTCCCCCAGCCCCTCCGCTGGCCTTGCAGCAGCAGTGCTCTGTTTTGTAACCTGCAGTGACTGGGCAGGACGGTGCTGTCTCCAATCTAGCGTTCATTTGGTCTGCCTGACTGTTCCCTCACACACTGTCCAAACCATGTTGCCTGGTGGTGCCCAGCATACTTAAATAAAGTCATTCATATACAACACTCAAGCCTCCTGGCCTCCTCTTCCCACATTTGCAATTTTAAGGAAGTAACTTGTGTTTTCTTGCTTGTGCAGAATTGTTGCTGGCCAGACTCTGCAAGTAGATACCATCTCTGGTCCAGGATTGCATTCCTGGCCATGCTTTTGTGGGAGGAGATTCCTGGGCTGCAGCTGTGGTGTCCAAATCTACTCCCCTCTACACACATTATCCTTGAGACTTCTGTCACCGTAGACAGGTGAAAGGCTGGAACAAGGCAGCCTGGGCTGAGCAAGGATGATGCCACTGCTGTTGTGAGAAGAGCTGGTGCCAGCCCAGGTGTTTGCAGAGAGAGCAGTGAGTACAGCTGTGCTCACAGGGTGGGTACTGGGAAGGTGGCACAGTTCCCCGTGCTACAACTGTCCCCAGCAGCCACTGGTGTAGGAACAGAACAGACCTAACTGGGGCCTTCTAAAGCAGCAGGGGTAAGTGATGCCTCCCCTCAAAGGCAGGTGACCTCCTTTCCCCCCTGCAGAAACAGCCAAGTTTTAGTGCAGTTTTCTGGGGAAGGAGCTGTCCCCTTGTCTCCACCCAGCCACAGCTGTGTCTCCACAGCACCACATCCACCCAGCCAGGCGAGAGCCACTGGCTAGAAGAAAATCATTCAGCAATTCAGAAAAGGATCATCTTTAATTTATGAAATGGAGAATCATTCTCAAACTTGGTTAGAAGTTGCACAAATAACTTATGATTGAACCATTAAGAACTACAGCAGCCTCATAGCAGGAATGTCTTGGTCCAGGACAGAAGGCAGCCATGTCCTCAGGGAAGATGGCAGGTTGGTAGGCTGAGACCCCAGAGGGAACCTGGCACTAAACAAAGAACATCCCTCAACGTGCAACAGCTTCCAAACACGGCCTGCCAAGTCCCCCTCCTGCAGCAGGCAGGCACAGGCTTTGGCACATCCCTTCTTGCCTGCCCCCAAACAGATCACAGGGATTGAGGAGTCACTCCCTTGCCTCAGGGACCCGTTTGGATGTTACCTGTCCATCTGCTCCCAGCCAAAACCAGGGAGACCAAAGCACCTGCTCTCCTTGGATCCCTGGCTCAGCAGCCAGGTGAGATGATCTAACTCCGGCACTGGTTCAAGTCCAGAGGAGCTGAGGTGCCTGCCCCTCCTGACTAGGGTAAAATCCCAACCCTGTGACTGCCCAGTACTGTGTCAGACAGGCTCCAAAGAGGAATCGAAGGCACAAAAGCAAGACCTGGTGTCTCCTCCAGGCTGTGCTCTCCTCCAAGAGGGGAGGATGCCAGGCTGCCTCACTGGGTCACCTGGGATGGCCCTGAGCAGGGAGGCACTTCCAGCAGCTGGATTAGGAGTTGGTTCCCTGACCTTGCCCAGAATGGGAGGGGGCTCACAATACAGCTGTGTGACAGCACTGAGTAGAAGGGGCTGAGGAGAGGAGATGAAGGATAAACACATGCAATGGGATGCTCAGTGATACAGCTCAAGGCTCTGAACTCAGTTCAAGCTCAAGCACCATTCCCAGGCCAGCAACAACTCCCTCTACAAGGCCTCTCTACAGAGGAGAGAACTTCAGCATAAAACAGCAGACCCAGCAGATCCTTGCTATGTAGGATATTGTCCTGGGAACAACAAATACTTAAGAGTGGATTTGGTCCAAGAACCATAGCACTGCAAGTGGGAGGGTTGTACTAGTTACTGGGAAAGGCCTTCAAGGTCCTCTCATCCCTGCTCCTGTTTGGCAATCATTCACTTGGTCCCTCAGGAGCTCACTCTCCGAGGCTGCAAGGCTCTAACGAGGAAGGACTCCCTGTGCAGTCTCCTCCTGCTCAGCTGGAGAGGCTGTGGCTCCCCAGAGCCATGCCCAGCACAGAGAAGTACGTTGGGGGTGTGTCTGTTTCTAGCATCTGCAACCCAGCGCCTCCTCACTGGAATGAGCAGCTCTGCTCCCTGGGACAGGCTGGGATAAAATGTTCTTGCTCCTGAGACCAAGTAAGGCCCCTCAGGCCCCTCACATACTCAACCTCTCTGCCTTCCCCAGTGATCACCACCTGGAATGAGTAAACATTGGCATCGCAGCATTTCACAGCTGAACCGTGAACATCAGGCTCTCTCAGCCCACCATCCCTGCCCTTCGCGTGCCCTCCAGCACCAGCCTGGAACCAGTAGCACTCTAGGGGCTCAGGCACCCTTAGATTGTTTTGATCTCTGGTGCTTGGCCTTGTGTCAGGCTCTGCCGCTGAGCCTTCACCATCTGCAGCCGCTTCCCATGCAGGCTGAACTGTGACCAGCTGAGGAGCTGCAGCAGCGCGCACGTGATGGGCACAAAGACAAGGAGGTAAAAGCAGCCCTGGCGAAGAGTTGGCTCCAAGGCCACGGCAGACTGCAGCTTCGGCTGGGCACTCACCACGTTGTTCAGGGGGTTGCGCTGGAAGATGTCGTAACCTGGTGTCAGAGAAGAGTTTGTGAGAATGGGGCAGTGGGGATGGACTTTTGTCCATTCTCTTTGAGTGACTGGCCATGGGATGCAGAGACCAGGCACAGGTCAGCAACTGAAGAGCCCTCTGCTCCCAGCCAGGGCACAGGACAAGGTGCAGGCCACTGAACCCACAGGTCTGCCCTGTCCTGCTCCGCTGCTTTTCCCCAGGAGCACCCTTACCTGTGTATGCACAGAGCAGCCAGGTGCCAATGAGAGGGGCGAAGGTCTGGCCCGGCTTGGTGACCAGAGCCACCATCCCAAAGAGCAGGGCTGAGGCTGCCTGCTTCCTACGGTTCAGGACTAGATCCTCATCCACCAAGTCAGTGACCACCAGGTTGAGTAACTTACAGGTCCCTTCCGTGAACACGCGGTTGCTGCAGAACAACAGGCAAAGCACTGAATAGGGGTATCAAGAAATGACAGGAAAATGTGACAGATCAGAAAAAATTGTAAGGGTGAGAAAGGTTTCCCCACACTTGAAATAAGAATTTCAGAAGCCCTGGTTACAGGAGAGGACCACCACTATCAATAAGCCTTTGTACCCTGCAGTGACACCTCGGATCAGTCCTGACCTGTCATACAGACAGGCCTGGGGACAGGACACACCGGGCCTGTGGCTCACAGGCACCTGTAGCACACACCAAGGGCTGTGGAGGAAGAGAGAAGCTCTCAGCAGCTGGCAAAGGCAACGCAGGCTGCCACCAGCCCTGCTGGTCTGTGACCTCCTGAACATCAGTGCCTCCCTCACTCTGCAGCAGGAGAGCCTGTGGATTCTGCAGTGACCTGTCCCATGTGCTGTCAGAGCTGGAAACCACATCATTTATATATGATCCTGTCCCCTGTTCCCTGCCTTCCACTCCTCTTCTTAAAACAAGGACAACTCATTTTGCTTCCCAGGAGGCAGAGGGCAGGGGAAGTGACCACTGCTTGCCTACCTGGCAATGAAGATGCAGAGCAGATACACCTGATCAGGTCCTGCCAGGAGCATGACAACACTCAGGGCCAACTTCAGCAAGAAGAGTCCTCGCACCACAGCGTAAACCCCACAGCGGCGGCAGAGTGACAGGAAGTAGAGGTTGTTGAGATGGGGGGCAATGTAGGAAACACCTGAGCAGAGACAGAGTCATAAACAGCTTGATGGAGTTTCAGTTTTCACCATGCCCCCAGACATGAAACCAAGAAAGACAGCAAGGTTGGCTACTGCCAGCAGGACAATACAGAGTAGCTCTCTCGCACATACAGAAGGCTGCAGCAGATTTATTCCATAGCTTTGTGACACAGCACACAATTTCCTACAGAGGGAGACCTTCTTCCATCAACCTCATGGCCAGGAAGGAAGAAAAGACTTGTCCAGTGTCATGCAGAGGCTGCGACTCAGCCCTGCAGCAGAAATGAGAGAGACAGGACTGCCTGACCAGACCTGGCCTGCAGAGAACCCTCCCAGGGTAACTCTAGGACCACTGCCCACATACTGTGGCAGCTTGGAAATGGTCCATATGCTGCAGAAGGGACAAAATTCAGAGCTGTATTCTCTACTGCATCGTGGGAATACTATCTGCAGCCTCAGTGCTCAGGGCAATGCTTCTCTAGAGTCTGGTGTCCAGCACACAAGGCTTATCCTTACTAGAAAAGGTTTCACGTTAATTCTGTGCCCAGGAAGGACAACTAAGAGGTCCCAGGGAAGCGTGTGGGGTGTGTGCATGTGTGAATCTTACAGCCCAGAGTCCTGCATGTGAGCACACCTCTCCCCAGATGGAGTTTGGGAAGAGCCAACCCAGACTCGGGCCAGGTCCTAAGTAACTCAGCAGCACCCTCCAGTCCCACCTGACACTCACCAAGCAGGAAGGATCCAGTAGAGACAGAGATCTGGTCTGACAGCAGGTGCTCCAGGAACAGAGGGAAGAAGTTGCTGTTAAAATGGCAGTGAAAAACCTGTGAAGGTAGCATGCAGACGAGCTGGTCAGCAGGAACAGCAGTGAGAAAGAACAGAAAAAGCCAACAGCCCTCTGGGCTCTGCTGTCCTAGGAGCCCCATGCCAAGGGATCATGCAGAATAGGCCTGGAGTACTTCAGCAGAGCAAGACCTTGGCTGTGGCATTTCCGACACTGCTGGCTGAGACTGCAGAGCTGCAATACCATCAGCCATGCCCACTGCATGCCCGGGGTCAGCCCCACTGCCCAGCTGTACAGCACAGTGCTGCTGGGGCAGACAGGGCCAGCAGGCAACAGCAGTGACCACAAGGCTTTGGGGGAAGACAGTGGCATGGCAGGATGGAGAAGGCAGCTGGCTGGAGGACATTGGTAAGGCAGCAAGGCTTGAACACAAAGATGCAGGCCAGCATCAAGAGTCTGCCTGAGGGGAACTGAGGGATCCCCAGGGAGCCATGACTGCAGCACACAAAGCTGGGCAGGCTGCCGGCATTTGGTAGTAATCACTGAAGAGGATGAAGAACAGAAATGGTAAAAGCCAGCTGGGAGATGGATCCAGCTGGACAGTGAAAACAATGTGAGCCTCATGAAAACAGAAAGGGAAAGGAGACTGTGCTGACAGCCATGCCACCAAACAGCACTCCTGAACTCATCCCCTCTGTGAGCCAGGCCCTGTGTTTCTGCACCCCATAAGGGCTGCACAGAACTCAGTCAGCCCCCATAATCCAGCCTACGCTGCATAGAGAGGAAGGAGCACCCCACAGCTTGCTCAGGAAGTATCCTTGGTCACAAGCAGGGAGAGTGGCTACCAGCTGCTGAATCAGCCAGCATGTGCAGGAGGCTCCAAGAGCAAATGGGTGCTGGAAACATCTCTGCCCTTCCTGGGGAACTCACACACTGCTGAATCACCCATCTCAAACAGCCAGAGCCAGCGCTCATCCTCTGAATTGCACTGTGTCACTGCTGTGCCTACCTGGATGAGATTCATGCAGACAAACCAGAGGAAGTTGCGATGCCGGGAGAGCTGCTGGAGATACTCTGCCAGGGTGATCCTCTTCTCCTGGGGGTCAGAGATTTTCTCAATGTACAGCCTAAACGAGGGATAAAAGGCAACCATAAATCCCTCATACCAAGACACAGTCCCCAGCTCTCCTCATGTAGATGCAGAGCTCTCTTCAGCTCCCATCCCAACCTTTCATCTTCCTGGACCGATAAAACAGTGGAGTCTACAACAATGATTGCTTATTGCTAATAAGGAGCACAAGCAACAGGTCTCCCAAAGAACATCTGTGTTCTTAACACAAAACTCGCGTTTCTGTCCATAAATGCATTCTCCTCTTATTAGCCATTCCCTATACATACGTTCCTCTTCCAGGTCCCTGCAGTTAGTTCACCTGGCAGATTTCATCAGGATCTGCTGCTACTACAGCGTAATGCTGGCAGCTCCTAACAAGAGATGACAAATAAAGCAGCCCGAGGAAGGAGCTGAACAGGGAAAATCAGCTTGGTGTGGCCTACCAACAGCCCAGCCACTATCAGGCAGCTGAAGTGAATAACAAGGTGAGACATTCACTTGTCCAGCTCCATAGGGCACGGGCAGCAACGTGGTCTCATGCTCAAGCAGGAATGTTTTCATAAGCTGCTTCTGACATTTTAACACTCACAGGCCTCACTGGGTGCTCTAGACATGAACTCATTTCATGTTCCAAACACTGGATAGCCGTAGAGCAGGTCAAGCCTCTGGCCTCTGCCTCCAGTTTGGACTAAGGCTGACACAAGACAGTTTTGTTCTATTTTCAGAGGAGCCACTGTGACAGCTGATCCTAAAAACTGTACCAATAGACAAGAACCAGAGATAATTAACAAATTTTGCCTCATCCTGGATCTTCTCACACATTTAGTTTGCTGCAGATCAATGCCAGGCCTTTGTCCCTGCTAAGAACTGGTGACCCTTACTCTTTTAGGGCTGATTCCTGGTCCCATTTTGCTTTCCCATCAGCCTGAAACCGCTGGCGGAGCAGCTGTGTGGAGAGGGTGAAACCAACAATGGAGCAGAGGGCCAGCAGGACACAAAATATGCGAAAGGAAAAGAAGTCCTCCTTGTTCCACACTGCATAGGACATGAAGACAGACAGGGAGCCTATGGCACTGAAGAGGGAGCAGTAGAAGTTCAGACTAGTCCTGTCTTTTGCTGAAACAGCCAGGTCTGCAAGCAAGGCATTGTGATGGAGGTCGACCATGGTGAGAAAGCTGTCATACATGCAAAGGCAGAGGAGGAACTGCAAACCAGGATGAGCCCAGGCAACCCAGAAAGCCAGGAAAGAAATGGCAAAGAGGGGGCCATTATGGCTTAGTGCTCTGAGCCTCTTCAGAACTACTTCAGGAGAGGAAATCTCTGCTCCTGCCCTGCAACAGAAGAAAAAAAAAATATTTTAGGTGCCTGGACAAAACCCTGCACAATCACATATTCTTCCTCTCCAAGGAAGTCATGTAAGTGGCACAGACACAAATACAGCTTTTGCTCAAGTAACAACTACCCAAATCAGATACCTTTTCAGGTAAAAATGACTACACTGAAAATATCGGTTTAAGAAGGCCGAAAAGAAAAGGGATTTTCTTTTTCTCCAGTGCATTTCTCTCCCTGACAGTACTGTACTGTCTGCACTTTGCACAATGTAAATTATTTTCATGAGTTTTTACTAGTTGCAGGAAGCCACACCATGATTTTCATTAAAATATTGATGTAAATACATGAGAAATGCTAATGGCCAACAATACAGAGCTGTCTTGCCTCAGCTCTCATCCTACAGCGTTTGGGAACAACTGGTCTGAGGCATTCCATGTGGAAATAACTGTACTTTTCCCCTTTGTGCCTCCCAAACCATGTACAGAGACTCTCTAACACCCCCTTACGAGGCTTGCTCATATAGCAGGGGCTTGAGATTTTAGATACCCATATTTTAGGGTCTGCACCACTCATGACTGTTAAGGGTTAGGGTCACATCCACCCAATAGGCGTGTGTGACTTCATACTGTCAAGTACTGAAACAACATTTAGGAGCACTGAACTTCAAAGATGCCATGAAAAAGAGATATTTAAGAGTTCCATGCCCAATAAACCATTCCCACAGCATAATTTTAAAGCTGCCAATTTGACATCATCTTCCCCAGAGACTGAGCAACTTCCCAGACTCTTCTGGAAGCAGAACTTCACTTACTGCTGTGTGCTAAGGAACACTCGGTCACTCAGCCAGCCAAAGAGAGGGTCATTGAGGCTGTTCCAGATCAGAAACACTGTCTAGGAAAGAAAATAGGATAATGAAACAAACTACAGGACAGCTCCATTCTGTCACCAAAGCAAGCAGTGCTGAGCTGGCACTGTGAGCCACCAGCAGAAAGTGTCCCAGCACACCTTCCCTGCCCCATCACCGCTGTATGATGTCCCTCTTTGGGGCAACTGGCAGCGAAGGCAGTGGTTTTCACTGCCTCTGAAACACCCCGACATCCCCAGAGGAAAGGCAGTCTTAAGAACTAAGTCTCTGCATTTTCTGTCCCAGCTTGTTCTATTTTTACATAAGTGGGAAAAACTGAAAAGCCCAAGTTAGCACTTGGAAGGCTCCATTGCTCCCTCTCCAAAAGGAAACACTGCTGTTATAACTAACAGTTTTCACATTTCTAGCAAGTCTTGGTTTCAGAGTTTTCTACTTAAGAGCTCAGAAGTCGATGGAAAAAAACTAACCTCTCCTATCCAAAAGGACAGTTTATCAATCTTGTAAACAGAGACGAAGGTGTCCACATAGTACAGGAGGAACACGTTGTGCAAAATGGAAACAAAGAGCGACAGAGACCCATAGATCACTGCAGTGGGCAAATGGAAAAGACAAGCCAGCAGTCGCAGCCCCATGTTGGTGCAGTCAGTGTTCAGCTCCTTCAATCACCTCCATTTCTGGTGAGATGCCTTCTCCCAACACCTACTGCATCTTTGTTGGGGCCAATCCATTGTTGCTCCTGCAGGAGAGAAAAAAAAGTAAAATAAAATGAAAACAGGTTCATTTTCTTAAATGAAGTAAAAAGTGAATCAAGTTAACTGGTAAATCTTTGTCTGCAGAGATCAGAATTCATATTTCTTTGAGGAGCTGTTCCAAAGTGAATTGGAAGGGATTTAAGAGACTAGAAGCTGTCTGCTGCACTAAAGTTGTTTTATTAAGCTGAAGCCAGGCTGTGGGCTCCTGAGGGTATGACTGTCTTCTCCTGAGCAGCCTGCCCTGTCCTTTACCCTGTAATGTTCTTTGTTATCCAGCAAGTAGATGATTAATCCAGCTCTTTAATGGCAAGGTCACAGGAGGAATCAAGCTAGATAGCTGCAAACAACAAAGCAGCCTTCAGAAAACACACCTTGTCACTGGTACTTTTAGGTACTAATGTAAATTTTTACCCAAATAAAAATGACAACAGCTGTGATGTAACCTCACACATGCACAATGCTTTCCCCAGGCAGTCACAGCTGACTGCACCTGGGCTGGCTCAGACAGGAGTTATTTATGGCGAGCAGTACTGCTGCTTTGTCGCACGAAGAGACATAGGACCATAGTCTGAAATAAAGATGCTTTGGCTAGACAGCAATATACACAGAAATAAAACACATGGACACAGCAGCCTTAGACGAGAACAGGTGTCTGTATGGTCACAAGTGGCTGAGTGTGAGAGGAGGACTCCTCACACCTGCACTGACTGGAGCTCATGGCCAGGAGGTGGGGCAAGAAATGTTCTCTTATGCTTTTCAGGCTGAGCTCTCTCTCACACTAAAGTTGCTACAGACCCAAGGTAAAACACAAGGCACTTATGTGAGACATGAGGGTTTCTGTAATCAGGACAAGTCAGCTCCTCCAGCCCATGCCACCCTGTTCACAGCACACACATGTGAAGGGTGACAACAAGGTTGTTATCTTGGCACTGTCAAAAGCAAGATAAGGGGCTGTGTGTCACTCCTGTTGCAGCCCTCCAGGGTCTGCACTCACGCAACTCAGACACATCATGGGGGCTTTGCAATGTGAGATAAGACTGAACACATAAGAAATAGGAACCTACACACCACACCAGCCTCTTGGACTTGCAACACCAGCTGCAGCAAGTCCAAGCAGAAGAATAAACGTCTGGGTATGAAACCTCATGAAATGCCAGCCCCACTCAGCATTTCCCTGAAGCCATGAGTCTGACCACTTCTAGGCAAGATTAGAAAAACAGAAAGCAGAAATAACCATCTGCTTTGCCTAGGCCAAGGAATTCCTCATAACTAGTTCAGAAGGAGCAGGAACAGCATTTGTTCCAATCAATTACATCACTAGATTGAAACTGTACCATAGCTCCACTCCCAGCCAAAGCACTAGACCTCAACTGGATCCAACTGCAGAGCCCTTGTGGAGCTCAGACACCATTCCACATCCCTGCCAGGCCAAAACCCATAGCCAGATAAAAGGAAGACACTGCTTGGAAGGGAATTCAGCCAGACAATGAACCTTTATAGATGTAATTAAAGACAGACAAGCCTCAAGGGGAAATTTCATTTTGTATGGTCAAGAATTGGAAAGGAACCACAATGTGTAAAGACAAAGGTTAAGAACAATGGAGTGTTAAGGCAACTATCCCACAGCTAAGTCCTCTGTCTCTCATCAAAAGCCTTCTGTGAAGGACTGACTGAAGAGCAGATGAAGACACCAGAGTGCTGGGCCCCCTCATGGAACGGTCAGGACACACGAACTGGCAACACTCACTGTGACTAGCAGGAAGGCAGCTTAAAGCACACAAAAATACTTATTTACCTGTCAGGTAGAAAACACCTGACATTTGCTGCCAAAGGATATCAGAGAGCTGGGTAGCAGGTTTAAAGGATTAGACAAATTCATGGCAAACAGCTGTAAACAAACAGCTACTAAAGGGAGCTAGGCAGGGAAACCCCCTCTAGCAGCCCCAAGCCAGCTGCACAGGCTGGGTGTAGACAAGGGGAAAGGCCACAGATGGTGCCCAGACTCAGGTGCTCTCCCCCTAAACAGCATCTCCTGCTGCCACTGTGGGACAGGATACGAGGAGAGACAGACCAACAGTGACAACTAGGGTGATTTTTATCCTGGGCTTGCCTTTGCTATCCAAAACCTGTTTGAAAGCAGAGCCCATTAAAGCCTTGGTCTTAGTGCTGCACTTCACGCTGTCCCCATCCAACGAGTGCTTCACTGAGCGCATGTTGCACAAACCACAGCTGTTGAAGTTTCCAGAGACACCTCATTTTGTCATATATATGCTACAGCACTGTTCAAAGAGGGTAAAGTTCCACTTCCTTTCTTTCTGCCGTCTCATCACTCCCTCACAGATGTGCAAGCTCTCCAGCCAGCTGATATTTGCAAGCGATGTCACTTCTACTAGGATAGTCATTAGGTCATTTAATAGGTATTCTTCCCTCCTCATATGCAAATGTGCAGTTAAAAAGAAACAAGTCACAGTTGGTCTGTAAAAAGCAGATTTTACTTCTACACCCAAAGGACTGTGTTATTTAAGCTTGCCACACTGGTATTTTCGTAACCTTTTCCTTGGGATGGAGAATTACTCATGGAGTATGTCAGAACTTTTCAACATGAGACTGTAAGAAGTAATGGGAAAAGGAGCTGCAGGGAGGGAATAGCTATCATTCATTCATGCTGAACCTCTAACACATTCATAAACCAACAAGCTCATAAATTAGAAAGCAATGAGTCTTTATTTGAGAAACTTCCTCCTCCGCATTTGACATCTGGCTCCTGCCAGTGACGTCCACAGATCTTATCTTCCTGAGGAGGATGTTGGATTACTGGCTACCAGGAAGGCACTGCTTTTGTTTGAGAGTGCTAGCATACAGCTGTGTCTGGAACACACCACAGCTCGGGGCTCACACATCTGCTCTAACTTCCTAGCCAGCTCACAGCTGGATTCACAAGTCCTCGTGTCCCATGGTGATTCGGCAATGCTTTGGCCTTACAACAAGGCTGAGCTCCAGCCCTTCACAGCTGAAGCCACTTGTACTGAGCCAGCCAGCAGAGCCATACGTGTGAATCTTGGCTCAAGCCAGTCTTTTAAGCAGGGCCAGATGATTTTTACGTGCTGAAGTTATCACTCAGCAACCTGAAAGAGCCATCTGCAGACCTGACCGCAACATCAGGATGACTCTCGTATTCATTCTCCCCTGTGCGGGTAATGCAGGCTAGAATATCCCAAATGATACTTGTCTGTGCTTGTTTGAGCTGCCACTACACTGCCTCTGCTGTGTATTCTGGGTTTTGAGGGGCCAAATACACCAGCTCTGTATCTCTGCAACTGCCACACAATAAATCCACCCAGCAGCTGGAAAAACCACCCAAGAGAAAACCCAATTTACAGACATTTGTCACAACCAGACAGGCCCAGGCTGCTGGAGGTCCAGCTTCATTCACAGGGAATCTGGGCTGGAGCTGCACCAGTGAAAGAGCTGATGCCCTGTGACCTGTCCCAGCAAAATGCCTGCTGCTGGGCACATCAATTCCTCCCAGACCCTGCAAGTGACAGTCACGGATGTCTTTGCCTGGTCAGGGTTATCTGTCAGTGATGAGCCCATTTTGGGAGCACAGACCAGGTTCTGCACACTCCCTCCCTCCCCTGCATACTACCCCAGGACACCTCCACAACACAAGGCATCTAAGAGGGTGCTCACCCCACAAAGCTACTTGGATTGTGGCATAACTCTGTCAGCAAAATGAGAAATCCCTCCACAAAGCTATCTGAATGAATAAAACCAGAAGAGCCTCCACTTCAACAACAACACCTCTCAAAATCCTATTTCTATCCCACGAATGCTCCTTCCTAGATACACACTCCACAAAGTTTAGGCTCCTCTGATTAGACTTTGATCTTGTGCATCCTTTTAGAGATGAATATAGCTCCAATGCTCTCAGTTTCTCCACTCCATACTTCTTCTGAAATCCTAACACCCTCGGATAATCTACTTAGTAACAAGGACTCCAGAGGGAACACTAAACACAGTCCTGTGTGAAAGATGAACAGACACCCCAACAGCAGGCTCCCAGCAGCCTGGTATCTGAAGCAGTGAAACCTTTGAAACCACCTGGATCAGGCACGGAAACATGACTGGAAGAGGTTATCAGGGCGTTTCCCAGTACTGTTTACCAATTCAACAACCACTGATGACTGTGTTAAGTAATACCCTTCTTATTGCAAGCAATCAGGTGCTTCCTTCACTCCTGCCGAGTTCATACACGCAAACACAACTGCCACACAGACAATTAACACCTTGAACCAGCTGGTAGCTTCCATGGAGCTGTGCTACAGCTGAGCAATCTTCTTCAATCAGATCTCATTCCCCAACAAGAACACGAGGTTTGTCAATAGAGATAAATGGGCAGATCTCATAGCCTTGGAACTTGGCAAGGCTTTTACCTCAACAACACGCAACATTCTGTGTCTAAAGAACTCATTGTTTTACAGTGTAAATGAAGTGTGTTAGATGTATTAAAAAACTTGTTCCTGATCATTTGCTGTCAATATACGCTCTAATCCTGTAGTGGACTTCACAGCACTAGGATGGGAACCATTGCCAGGTAACTCTGGCCTCAAATTACAAATCTAGAAGTAAATTTGAAATCATCATTGAAAACAACTCCCAAGAGTTGGGTCAAAGGAGCTACAAGACCAGCTACAAGGCACAGATAGTGCCTGTTCTTTGTTAAGACTTAACAGGAAGCACCAGATGAGAAGCAACTTTTACTACTCCGTCAAGTGCAGCCACCAGGAGTTACTGCTACACATCTTCCCGGGAAAGAGGAGTCTCCTCACCGATGCAAACATCCCAAAGCCACCGTTCCCTCGAAGGGTCCCAGCTGCAGCCACGGGGCCACACGCCACGGACTGGGTCACCAACTGCAGCTGCTGAAGTCCCACGTGCAGGACAGCAGCACAGGGAGCCAGGCGATGTCTGCGGACTCAGGCTGGAGATGGGGACACTATGAATTTGGACATGCCCAAGTAGCACTGCCATCCCCTGTGCCCCATTTGCAGGGACTCTCCACGCTGAGGGGAGGCCTGGCAGAGGAAGGCGTGGTCGGGCAGAGGCATTGCCACCCTTCCCCGGCGGGCTCTCCCACTGGCTCCCTGGCAATGGGTTGAAGTCTGCCGGGTGAGGGGAAGATGTAACAGGGGCACCAAAGACCCGCGGCACATTCCAAGAGAAGAGGACAATGCCAGAGCCGCCTCTCCTTGCCGGGAGGCAGACCCCCACCGGCTCCAGGGCCGAGCTCCCTGCCCATGGGCACGGACACCAGCGAGCGACGGCACCCCCCAGCCCAAAGTGGAATCGCCCACGATAATAGAGGGAAGTATCCACCAGGGCTCTACCCCTGCAGGGAAGGAAGAACATCCCTACCCCGCAAAGGCGCCCCCACTAAGGGGTAGTGTCTCTCCCACCCTACCCGAAGCACCTTACTGAGCAGATGAGGGGTCCATCACCCCACCACACTACAGGCAGGGAGACAAACCAGAGCCACCGCTGAGGCGAGAGAGACGTCAGCCCATCGCCTCGGTGCCTCCTACCTGCGTCCGGTACCGGCGCTCTGCCGTCGTACGGCGCGGCCGCGCATGCGCACCCTCCCAGCCCCACCCCGCGGCCATTTTGCGTCCTGGCAAGTGAAGCCGCCGGCACCTCCCGGCAGCCATTGCGTGTGAGGTCACCCTGCTCTCTTATTTGCATAGTCCCGCCCCCAGCCGCACGAGCCTCTCTGTCCTGCGCCACCTCTATGGTCAGTCCTCCCGTCGCCATGGAAACGCGGCCTGGTCGGGGACGCTGGCGTTTGGAGTCAGGGAATTGTCCAATCATCGTGGAATCATCAACGTTGAACGAGACCTTCAGGTTTATCCCGTCCACCCGCCAGTCCACCACCACTGTTACCCCTAAGCCAGTAAACCATATCACCCAGTGCCAGATCAAGAGGCCACTTGAAAACCTCCAGGGATGGCAACTCCACCACTTGGGCAACCAATTCCAACACCTGATCACTCGAACAGCAAAAAAAAAAATCTGATATTTAATCTGAATCTTTTCCGCTGTCCCTCTCACTCTAGGCATGGGTAGAAGAGATGGGCCCCCACCTCATCACAACCTCCTGTCAGGGTTTGTAAAGAGTGATGAGATCCCCTCTGAGCCTCCTCTTCTCCAAAGAGCATATGTCAAACTGCAGAATGACATAGTGGAAACAAAAATATATACATGGCTGCTTGGGCAAGTGGGGCAGTTATCCAGCAAATACCCTGTCTCTGGTCTTAGTAATCAGTGACTAACATTTCTCTTCCACAATTAATTTCCATTTATCCTGTGTATTTCAGAAAATAGGGACTATCATTGTCCTTTATCATTTAAGATCTCTCTGTGGCCCTTTCTCTCAAAGAAGGAACTCCTGTGTTCAGCATATGATCACCTTCCATCTCTCACTGCAACAGTTGCTTCCATTCAGCTGTTCTCAAATTTCACCAGGGAAAATTTCACAAAGAAAAATAGAGGCAAAAGCCAATTGCTATGTACATAAAGGTATTACTGCACCCTATTGCTTTCCAATGTTTTTGCACATTAGACTTACTAGTAGCTTCTTAAGCAGGTCATTCTTATAAATTCCTAGAAGCCAGACAACTAATTGTAATCAACATGGTTTGTAATTAAAGAGTGATTTGTAGGTATTAACTTCAGCTGTTGAGATCACCTGCAGCAGAGCAAGGCATAAGGCACTAATCAAAGAATCATTTAGTTTGGAAAAGACCTCTAAGATCATGGAATCACTAAGCATCCCTAAGGAGATGAACTCCTGCTGCTGGGTGATGATGAGCTGACCTTGCAGACAGAGTCACCCATTTAAAACCCTTGTGGAGATTTCTGTCTGTAAAAGTCCACCGCAGTGCAGGTGCTTACAATAAGGTAATGCTGATGGGAGCCACTTGATATGGCTTCTTACTTAATTACAACCTGGATGAACCATGCGTACAAATACCAGCTTAGCTGTAGCTGAGTGTGGGTAAGAACCTTAGGGGAAGTAAAGCTATGGGAAAATAGGAGGGGTTTTTTTCCTCTATGGTGTTTAGTGGGGGGGTTCTTTTCTATGTTAGTTAGTCCCTTACTTTAAAGGTTACAGTTCTTTAAGTTTTGCTGACTTGAGAAAGAACCTCAAGTTTTGGTGAGTGATTTTGAGGTTTTTGCATGCTGGCTTGATGTGCTGATTTCAGCTGTTTCTTTGCTTATCTCCTGTATCCTTATTCCTTGTCTGAGCATGTAATGTAATTGTTGAAGGAATGAGCTTCCTGTTGGTGTCTTTAGGTCCAAAGGCATGTTTGGGCAAGGTTTGTAGCCCTGGTTACCACAGGGGAAACTTCCATAAGGTATGCTGTGTTATCTTAGGGCATCTCCCTACTCTCTGTGTGTCATTAAGGCACTTCAGTGAGAAAGAGCTTGTAGAAAGAAACCTACTTTCTTAAGATCAAGTTGTGCATCCTACTGTTCTTTGGTTAAGTGAAGGCATTCTCTTGGTTGTCTCTCTCAGCATGTGAGTATATGTATGCCAAGCAAGTGTTTCTCTGTGTTCTGCACCTATAGACTGTGCTGTTTTGCAATGTTTTTGCAGTTATGTGCTACCTTAAATGTTTGCAGTAGCAGAGCAGTGTAAAAATGAGATGTTCTGTATTTTGCCTGGCTTTTTAAAAACAGAAATGCCTTTGGAGGTGGTGCCCCTTTCACCCTGATACATCTGCTGTTTGATCATGTGGGTGTAAGTCCATGTAAAGTAGCATAACTTGCTTGGAGTATTGATTCATGCCAGTGCTCTACTCTGTAATAATCCTAGCACCACCTGCTTGTGACAGATACTAATGTAAATTGTTATTGTTGTGTGATGAGAGGGTTTAAACACTTTAATTTGGAAAAAATGACACTGAAAGGCCTTTAAGTGATTTTATTCCTGGAAACACAAGATTTTCTTTTGATTCCTATTTTTAAAAAAATCAATAATGTTATTTGTGAGCTATCTGGTGTATTGTCTAAAGACCATGATGGAAGGTAGTTGGATTTTATTTTTTTTAAAGTTATAACAAGGTTGTAGAGCAGCAGGTGCTGCAGCTGACTGCCTTGGGGATGTAGTAAGAGCAGTATTCCCATGGGTAATTCTAGCTCAGAGGTTTGAACTTACACTAGAAATGCAGTGTGTGTTGCTGTTGTAGCAGAAAACCCCCTTGTATGCTAAAGTGGTATGTAATACAACCCCAAAGACTGGATAATCTTTCCTGCCTTGTCCTACTCTTTAGGGTGTTGATCCCCTGGGAAGACAGTGCAAGTGCATATGTTTATGCCTTCTGTACCTCTGCATCTCTATCTTCAATTCAGGATATGTGGGAATGGGATCTAAGTACATTTAAAGAACAAACAGTTAAAATGCAAATAGTTTTTTTGTGACGCTGGTGTATGTCAACAGAGGAAATCCACTGTGGGCATAAACTCCTTCTGGAGAACTAGGCTGTGTGATCTGTTAAGGCCTTTGCAGGATATCAGGAGACTCTTCTAAGAGCTCTTCAAGGACAAAGACTGAAAATCAAGCAGCTGAGAGAGTGGGCTGCTGTGGAAATACAAAACATGTTGCTCTGCTGTGCAAACTGTCTGTGTGTAAGATAAGAAAGTGCTGGTAGGTAACTGGAGCTGGGCATGGGCATTAAGGCTGGAATTGAATAATTTGTCTTGGAGTGTGTAAAGTAAACAGTATATAACCAGGAGGAACCAGATAATTATGGAGTGTCTGAAGCAGCTCTTGCAGGGTAAAACCTTTCAAGGCCACCTGTGCTGTATCAGTAATACCATGTAAGGCTGAGATTGCCAAGGTAATGCTATCAGAAGTGTCAGGTTTAATTGTGGCTGTGGTAGAACTGAAGAAGAAAGAATTCTGGTGGATTGGCTGTTTGGGAGGAGACTGGGGTAAGGGAAACATGAATGTGGCAGAAAAAGTGTGCCTGAAATAAGAGGATAATGTATAAAATGAGACAAAGGTGAGATCAGCTGACTGAAGGAGTGCAGGTGTGTATGGATGATAGTGAAGCCTGAGGACCCAAGCCACAGGAATGCTGAAGTGATGCTCCTTGAACAACCTGCTGGACTCTACATCAGGTCTATGTTGGAAAGACTTGTGGGAGGGCAGAGCAAAGGGGGGTAGGTGTGCATCCTAGTGCTAAGTGGTGTGGGAGGGAAGGGTGATTCAATAGCATCATGTGTGGTTCATAAGACTTGATCAGTAGCTTCATAGCTGTGTGGAAAGTGAGATGCTATGCCATGAGATGCTACTGGTGCATTAATGAGGTTATTGGTCATTTAGCTGACTTATTGGTGTGCTTGATATAAGTTAGTATCCTGAGTCTGTTCTGTCAATGCTGTAATATGAAGGCCAATAGCTGGGCAGAAGTCACAGCTGGGGGTTCAGTCAGGACCTCCAGATTTGGAAGCTTGAGCTAATTGATACTGAGATCTTTTCTTTGAAGAAGAGCATGTGTGGATGGAGATGATGGGTATCACATGAACTCTTGAGTGAGAGGAGGAGCAGCTCTGTGCAGGCTGTGTTTTAACATGGAGGGGATCATGAACACTAATAATGTGTATTTCATAGTGTTCAATGCGTATTTCAAATATCCTCAACTAAAGAAAAAAGAGTAGTGTCTAGGTACAGAGCTGTGTCTGGGAAAGGATTTAAATGAGAGAGAACATGGTGACTGGGATACTGAGACATGGGACACAGATTTGAACCTTAGGTGAGGAAGACATCTCATGCAAAGGGTGCCTGCACTGTTTACTGAGACAATGAGAATGGTGGTGGTGGAAGCTTTAATAACCCAGAAGTTAGACTAAGCTGAAAGGAGAACATGTCAGAAAAAGAGAAACTCTGGAGTATGTCCAAAATGTATGTGTTGGTGCAGTAGACACATACCCAGAGAGAGGCTGAATAGGTGACAGTGTCAGGATTGCTTTGGCAGCAGGAAGGGATGTTTTCTAGAACCTTGCCTACTGATGTGGTCACCCTGTGGTAACACTCATCATGTTTTATTCTTGGTGGCACAGCTGTTCCAGAGCTGGTGTTATCTAGCAGCTGCAGTCAGAGCAGGAGGAGTGCCTGCTCCAAACCTCTCTGTCACCAGCCAGTTGCATTTTGACTGCTATTTGAGCAGAGTTATGCAGGGGGCTGGTTTCTAGAAAACTGCCATCAAGTAAAGACTTGCTCTGTAATGACTTGGCCTTTTCCCAGTGTTTGGATTTCATGTGGAGTCTGGGCTTTGCACAGACCTCAGAAACAAATGCCAGACCCACACTAGACTTCAGTGCTTTCTGGGAATGTTGCTTTGAATAGCTGAAATGGATCTACTCCCTCTTCAAAGGGCCTCTATAAGGGGTGACTGACTGTAATATGCATTAGCTGCTATTTCCACAGTTACCAGTGCCAGCTGGAGCTCTTTTCTTCATGGTGCACTAGTAACAGCAGGGTGAGACTGGTGCCTTCTGGCCTCAGAAGTTAAATTCTCCCCCTTGGCTGAGCTGAAGGGATTGTTTGTGGAACTCTTATATCAGCTGTGCTTGTGGTATCTCTCTAGTTGCCTTGGGCAGTGAAGTAATTCCTGATAGAAAAGTCCCTCCTGTGGGGTGAGGGGAAACGGGGTCAGAGTCCCAGCATTGCTGGGGGTGTTCCTCAGACTGGCTTAGTAGTGTGGGGAGGCCTGCTCTCTACAGCTTTGATTTGTATTGCTGTTAATTGCTACTGTCTGCTGGTATCTTGAATTAGGCGTGATGCAATAACCACTTGTGCAAGTATATAACACTTCTTGGACTACTTTGCTGGGGCAGTATGAGTTTGGTTTTCTCTTGGAGAGTGTAGCAAAATGTGGTGCTATTTTATCTTTGGGGGTGAGTGGATTTCTGTTTAAAATTAAGTTTTTCCATTATTAAGTAGCACTGGCATGGGAATCTGATCCTCTAGATAAAAAACTAAGGCCTGAAAAGGCCCAGCTTTTAACAAGCTATTGCATTTTCCTTGAATCCCTGTGTTGCTGCCAGGCATGTCTGCCTAAGAGAAAGCATCCTGTTTAGGAAGGCAGCCAAATGCCTGTGTCCTAAAGATCAGTACTGGTGGTGGAGGATCAAAGTTATTGCATGATGGCGTGTGGCTTTTTGTACTGTTCTCCCACCTCCCTAAGTAGTGCTTGAGAGTCTTCTCCTGGATGAGTTTTACTGAAAAGTCTTCAACCCAAGCATGACCTTAAGTTGGCAATAAAGGGATAGAAGTGACAAGGAAAAGTATCAAACTGCTTTGTCATGATCTTCTCCCACGCAATATTTCCAGCTACCAGGATGCTGCATAAGTGCGTGGGACAGACTGACATCGGAGCTATGCAAGACAAACCTTGGCTGAATAAAACCACTCAGTTTTAACATCTCACTTTTAGCAGTCCTTGAAGTTTTGGAGTTTTTCAGAAAAAAAAAAATTCTTTGCCAGAGTTTTGTCAGGTGGCAACAATTTTGTAGACTCTGCTCAAAATGGGGGAGACTAACTGGAAATAAATCATTACTTCTTCATCCTCTTGGCTGAGGGAAATTGGTGCTTTTGCAGCATTCATCCTTGTACCCTTGGGAGTTGTTACAGAGCAATGGCAGGAGATCTGTGGTTTCTTGTGGGGTTTGGAGAGGAAGAGGTCAGGGAAAAAGTTAGAAAGAATAGTCTAAAAGGTTGAGTGCTAGAACAATGGAAAGGAAAGGGTAGCTTAATGAGATCCTCATTTGTGAGCTGATCACGGGGCTATGGAATGAGGCAAGAATAGTCTCAGCTTAGAGTTACAGTAAACTAGATGGCCACATCTTCTCCTGTGGGCCCAGCGTCTCTACAGTTGTATTGGCTTGCAGCATGTTCTCTGAGGAAGTATCTAAACCCACCTGAACTGCCAGCCTGACCTGGGGACCCTGCTTCAGCTGGGCAGAAGTCTTGGTGAAATCAGTTTCTTCAGTCATGTGAGATACTTGTATGAAGTTTCACATGTTGGGTATTGTGGCATACCTGTATGTTGGTAGTGCCTGTGACACAGTCAGGCTCACACTAATCTCTTTCCTGCAGAATGTATAGTCTGGCATGGAATTGAATATTTACACTTTCCTCTGTTTTCTGTAGTTCACAGTGGTCTCTTGTGTTCCACAAATACCTAAAAAGAAAGTTCACCAAATTCAAATCTAGCCTAGGTGATAGTAAGGCTCTACTGCCCTGAGATGTTCGGAAAAAACATGGTCTTCTGTATTTTTAACAGGTAATTTCTGCTGCTTTAAATACTAGGAAAGCCCTACCAGACTAGGGCATTTCTGATTTAACTAGTGGTGCATTCATCCTGTAGTAACTGAGAGGGCTAGAATAAAAGCTTCTCTTATCAAATGTCCTCTCTGATATTTGTGTTGCAAACATTGCTTGGTTGCTCCATAGCAACTCTGTGTGGGGCAGCTGGTGTGAAGTACACTTTGCTTGGCAGGTCTTTTTTGGGAGCTGTGGTGTCAGTCCCCTCGACCTGCACTGAGATGTTTGAGGAGGGAAAGGCCTTGCCAGATGTCTGGGGCAGTGGGTAAGGGAATTGCTTTGGCAAGCCTGGGAATAGTCTGCAGTATCATGTTCTCACCAAGCAGAGATGATGACCTTATGTTAGTTGTCTGTGACCATCTTTGGTGTTTTCTCTCCTTTTCATTGTGCCTCATTCAGCTCTCCTTTTCATTGTGTCTCATTCAGCTCCAGCCAAGTGGGATTTGAACCCTTTTCCAGCAAGGTCAAAAGTGCTGGAAAGGCTTGAAAGGGAGAGGTTGCCTTGTCTCTTGCTGTGGCCTTTCTTACTGTGTTGGTCCCTTGTTGCTGCCTGCTGCCAACCAGTGCCCTGGCTTGGGGAGGCTTGGCTCCCAGGCACAGCCTCCTGCCTGGCCATCCAGGCTTTCCATCTGTGCCAGCAATACCTGGCATGTATTGATGGATGTCAGTGACTCTCAGGAACAGGCAGGCATTTAGCAGAGTTCAGCTCAGGCTTTAAGGGCTGTTTTGCCCATTCCTGCTTAGGACATTCAAGTGCTGGGCCAAGAGATGTGATTTTTTTTTTTTTAATATTTTTTTTTTTCCCTAAGGTATAACAGCGCTTGAAAGTGGAGCAAAGGAGAATTGTAGTCTGAAGAGACAGGTCAGCTAGGATCCCCTCTCCTTTTCTGTTCCTGTAGTTGCTCCTGAAGAGTTGGAGGCTGTCAGATATTTACTTCCAAGACCAGGCCAGTCTCTGGCTGCTGGTACTGGAGAAATAAGAGAAATAGGAGCAGGTGAATCACAGTATGGTTTGAATTGGAAGGGACTTAAAGATCATCCAGTTCCAACTTCTCTGCCAAGGGCAGAGGCACCTTCCGCTAGACCAGAATTCTCAGAGCCCAGTCCAGCCTCACTTGGAATGCCTCTAGGGATGGGGCATCCACAGCTTCTCTGGGCAGCTCCAGTGCCTCAACACTCTCACAGTAAAGAATTTTAATTTCTAATATTCAGTTTGAATTCACTTCCATCATCTTAAAACCATTCCCCCTTGTCCTATCACTGCTTGCCCTTGTGAAAATTCCCTTGCCAGCCTTCTTGGAGACCCCCTTTAGGTACTGGAAAGTGCTATAAGGTCTCCTTCAGCAGAGGAAGTGGAGAAGAAACTGGGGATTTGGCTCCTTCCTCAAGTGGTACTACTTGATGCTTGTTTGGAGTTGACTTTTCTTAAGCATCTGGCTTTTGATGCCTTCCAGCCATCAGATGGCCTGAGAAATGATTGCCTTCCAGGCAAACCCTGTTTTCCCTAAAGCAACATCTGCTTTTAGTTCCTGGTGAATGTGGGACAGGATCAGGCACGCCGGTACTGGTGTTCTCAAAGCCCTCTTCTCCTGTACACCTGGAGTTGTCATGCTGTAGTTCAGCCCTGTGGAGGCTAGCAGGGTTTTGCTTCAGCTGTGCTCTCCCAAATCCTGCTTCTGGAAGCTGAAGCAGCCTGAAGGTCAATATGAACAACAGGCAATTGTGTAATTTTGGGGTAAACTGCACTGTCAGCCCCTGGCAGCACCAGGGTGCAGCTCTGCAGGGGCAGGGCAGGAGCATTGTGCCTCCTGCATAGAAAAACCTTGTTGCAACACACCTGTGTATTCAGAGCAGTGCTGGGCCCTGCAAGCCAGGAGCTGGGGCTCAGAGCCTTGTGCCTGTGCAGGTAAGGCTGTGTCGGGGCAGTCTGAGAGCTCTGTGCTTGGGAGCAGGCAGAGACAGGGCAGTGCCAGGCAGCTGTGCAGTGGAGCCTGGCAGAGACCACCCAGTCAAGGCTTGCCCTGATGGGTTTGCAAACTTCCTCTGGGGCTGTGAAGTCTTGTGTAGGCTGTCAACACCCTCCTCCCGGGTGATCTGCTCCCAGGGAAATGTCTTTGCTTCTGTGGTGGGGCATGTGACGATGCTGCCCTGAAGCACTTCTAGCCCCACTTAATCCTCATCTTGTTCCCCCTTCTTATCTCTTCAGTTTGCTTCCTCTTGTGGGTCGTTCTGCCTGGCTGAGCCACCAGCTTGTTCCCCTTATCTTTCTTCAGTGTAAAATCAAAGCAATTAGTAGCTGTGCTCAGGCTGCCTTGTGATAAATGCCCAGTGATTTAGATGGCCTGTCAGTCCTTCTCCTTGCAGCTGCCAGGAAGACCTGGGAGCAATGATGCTGACAGCCAAAATGCAGGGTGCTAGAGAAGCTTTTGAGCAAGAGCTGGTAATCAACTAGATCAGAGCAGCTTCTCCATGGTTGGCCTAAACTGGCATGGAGCAACACACTGACCCAGCAGGAGGGGTGTAAGCTGGGCTTGTTTTATTTCATGTGATGGATGGAGTAGCTGCACATTCTCTGTGCAGACTACTTGCTCTGAAATACAAGCACTTCACAGAAGTGTGGATCTCAATAGGGATGCATGGATGAGCTCTTTAAAGAGGTGCTGAGACTGGTTTTCAAGATGAGACCGTTTATTCTATGTGCCCACCTCATGCTGCCATTGACATACAACACCCCTTTGGATTTTTATGGTTGTTCTGAGCAAGTTAGGCAAGCAGGTTGTGGACTTTGTTTCATTTCCTCCTGTCTGAGGGGGTGATGGTTATGATGGGCTTTGTCTCCAAGGCTGCAAATCTTGTTTAAGGGTGCTGCCTGGTCTTGATTGAATACTCTAGTGCTGTTCTGCTGTTCCCTGTGTGGGGTGAAGGCTTCTAGCCCTGAATCCATGGCAAAAGCAGGCTTGAGCTAGTACACATTATGAACCTCTAGGAACAGGAGCAATTTGTGCTGGTTAAAAAGAAGAAAAACCTCCATTTTGCAATACCCAGCATTGCTTGTCGGGACAGCTGAACTTCCATCTCTCTTCTTGGTCAACACCTGTGGGAGAGACAACTCTAGTTAAGGCTGAAGTAAAAAGAGCCCACAGTATCTGAACTCCATGGGAGAAAAAAAATCCAATTTGCTGCCTTTAGTTCTTCACATGGTCTCTTCCTGTCTCTGATAGAGAACTTTTTTAGAAAAAAAAAAAGGCAAAAACACAACCCGATGCTATATACAGCTTCCTTTCCTGCCCTGGGGAGAGGATAATGAGTCATGGGAGGACGTTGCTTCATGCCCTGGAGGGTGCTTGGATATCTGGCAAGGGCAGGCTAGAAGCAAATTCAGCTGTAAGTCAGAGTTGCTCAAGGTAAATGCATACTTAAATGTGAATGGTAACTAGAGAGGCCAGAAAGAGAAACCTGTACAGGAGAATTTGTCAGAGGAAATGTAGATGTGCCTGAATTTTGCTCTAGAAATGAACAGTAGATACAGCTCTTGTTTGCTTATCAGAGTAAAAGCAGGGCTTTGGGAGGATGGGGAGATAGCCAAGAACAGTTGAAGATCTTTTTATTTGTTTAAGATTGCCTTGTCTGGGCAGAACAGCAGTTGACATGACTGCAGCAGGGTTGGGCTGTTGCCTCTTGCTTTTCTTTGCCTGCTTGCTTTGTTTCTTTCCCTTGAGCCTGCCTTCCCCATTTTCATGCCTGCTCAAGGGCCTCCAGCTTCTTGCAGTGTCTTGCTGCCTCCCAGCACTGCAGACACAAGTCATGAGGATGTGAGGTTGACTCTTCTGCCCTCTATGATCTTTGTCAGCTTGTTCTCATCTTTGCAACTCTGAGATGTGTGGGTTAAATATCTTGCAGAGCAGCTAACAGGCAGTCACTGGCTATGCAGCTATAGCTGTTCTTTGTAGGTTATTGCCCCTGCAAGCTGTGGGGGAGCTCCTTGTATTAATTATTCATTAGTTGGTATACTTACAGTGCTAAGTGTATCTCCTTATTCAGCCTGAAATGTATATAACCAATGTAAATTGCTTCTCTTCCCCTTCTGTCCTCACAGCTTCTGAGACGCAGCAACTGCTCCAGAGAAGTGTCCCCTGTGTAAAATCCCAGGCTCCTGTACAATGTACCAGTCCAGCTTTGTGCCACGGGAATATTACCCAGCCATGATCCCAGCTCCTGCCTACACCTACCCACTGCTGCGGCCTGGGAGAGCAGAAGACATGTCCAGCTCTGTTATGTTCCCTCCCATCCACATGCCCAGCCCCTACAGTCGACCCATCACCTTTGTGGTAGACCGGAACAGCTACCCTGACTATGCAGGAGGCCAGGTGGAGTATCATCATCTCTACAGTGCCTCCAACCCCTATATCCATCCATACCACACCTGGCACTTCCCCCCCATGGTCCCTATCCCTCTCTACAATCCCTATGCAAACTACCATCCCTATGCTGCCTACCAGAGGTCAGATCAGCATCGAGATACGTGGCCAGAAGGCTTCACAATGAGAGGGGAGCTTCAATGGGGGAAGCTTGGAAAGGTGTTTGGGCCAAGGAAAGACCTCCCAGAATTTGTGAAGGATGATCTCCGGAGGGTTTATGGCACCTACCCCCGGACCAATGTTTCCATATCCTATCGGAAAGGAGAGTTCTTGGTCAAGGGAGACCCCAAGATAGAAGACCAGGAATATGCAGTGGAGAAAAAGGTCATCCAGCAGGCTGTGACCCCCAGTGCCAGTGAGGCAGATGACAGCAGTGAGGACCGGAACCGTAAGAAGAAAAAGAAACTGAGACATTGAGGTAGTCTGACATCCAATGGGCTGATGCTGCAGCACCCTCATGGGAGCCAGTTGGCAGCTGTTTTTGGTGTGGTTGGCATGTAACACAAGCAATGGATGCCAACACTCCTGTTGCTTTAACTGCTCCCCATTCTCCACAATCTTATGGCAGATTTACCCTTTTTGATGCACAATGCACATTCTGTGAAGAAACCACATGACACTTGACTGTTGGATCAGCTCATTGGTCCCAGTTTTGAAATGAACATTTGATTTCCACTGGTTTGGTTGACTGGTCATAGCCTGGTGGGGGATCTCCAAACTGCAGCCCTTGATCAGAGAAGATGGGCCTCTTTTTACCCTGTGCAGGGGAAGGGCCTGTAAGCTGGTTCCCTTCCTGGAGAGATAAAAGCTGAATTTTCTCCAGGCTGAGGGCAGTGCAGGTCCCAGAGGACACAGGGGTTCTTGAACACTCTAAAGAGCAATTGTCTGCATGTCTTGTCGCTGCTGTTTGTGACCATATCATTGTGCTTAATCACCACGTGAGTCCTGTATGCAGCACTTCCCTACACTCTGGTGTCCCCATCCTCTTACACTTGATAATGCGGTGCTCAGTACTCCTGGCCACATGTCCTTATTGAAACTGCTGCTGAGGCCCTGCTCTGGGTCTGACTTGGCTCTAGTTGGAGGTGCTGGCTCTCCAATGAGGTTACTGGAGTTTTTTGGACCACAGCACTTTCATAGCTTGGTGGTTGTACTGGAAGACCTGTGCTGAAAGCCTGGATGGCTCTGAGGGGCTGACTTACTTGCAAACTTCTGTACCTTTTAAATTACTATAAACAATAAAAAAAACCCAAATGCAAATGCTTGTTTCTGATTCTTGACTACCTAACATCAGTCTCTCTTGTGAACAACTTGCAATCAGATCTGGCACCTTTTTGTGAAGTTAGGGATGGCTTCTGCCATGGTTCATGCCCAGACACGGTGGTGTGTTCTGCTTGGCAGTACCCTGCCTTGCCCTAGTTGGTTTTCTGTCAGCTTCTCTAGGGACCAGCAGGACATATATAAGTACACAGGAGAAATAGGGGACCTTCTCTGTCTCTGTGTAGTCTTCTAGTGCCCCTGTGACCTCCCACATGTGAGGGAATGGGTTGTTACCCATCTGCAGAGCAAAGGAGAGACTGTGAGGATGAACTTGGAGGCCCCTGGTTGTTCTGAATTGCTATAAAGTGAAAGCAAGTAAGCAAGTGGATTGTCTTTAATTTTTTTTTTTTTTTCCTAGTTAGTGCAACAGGTTTTGTTTAACCAATTGCCAAAGTGTCTTGGCAACTGTCTGGATTTCCCTGTCCCCATTTAGCCTCTTGGAAGTGTGTTAACTCTGCTGCCAGACAAAGCTTCAAGAGGGCTGAACCAGAAAAACTGCTATAGAAACCTTGGACCAAAGTGATGTTCCTTGGCCTTGTTGCAAACAGTGGCAGTGGGACTTGCTGAATGGGCTAGAAAAGGCCTCCATTAATGACTGCTGGCTAATCTGTTATGCTTTTGGTTACCCAGTACAGGAAAAAGGCAGCAGTTCCTGCTGGGTTGGTTGTTTGTTTGTTGAGATGTTTTAATCTCTTCCTTGGCTGAGCAGGCTGTTCTGCCCAGTTAGGGATGTGCAGTTAAATGTCTGCATCAGCCTTGCACTGGTGGTGCACTCCCTGTCCTTCCAGCAGCAGCAGCTCCTGTGGGGAGTGAACTCCAAAGTTCATGCATCAGATCTTTGTGTAGTGGTGCAGCACCCCATTGGAGTCTAGGAAGGAGTTTCTTCCCCATCCCCTGGAGCTGCTGTGGAACACAGCTGAGCTGTCAGAACTGGATGCTGCCTGCCATGGGCAGGGGCTGCTTTAGGTGAGATCCTGGAGGAGGTGCAAACCAGCTCTTCTAGGCAAGGTGAGAAGGAGCATGGGGTTTGCTGTATGGTGATGTTGAAATGATACATAAATTACACACACTTGCACAATAACTTATCCTAAATGCCATTCTTCCAGCTGTTAAGTTCCTGGTGGCAGCATGACACTGTTATAGTCCCCAAAACTCAAGGGGCACAGCCAGGTTCTCCCAGAGGTATGGGATGGGTGGGTGAAAACAGGGCCTGTTGCCTACACAAATACTTTCTCTATATACATGTCTCTGCTGGGGTCATCTCCAGGTCCCATGGGAAGACAGAGGGCATAACCTTTAACTTTACCCATCCTGTCCTGTTTATCTTCTCCTAAGTTTTGTTTGGTTTTGCTGCCTGGACTCTGAACAGGAGATTGCTGGGCACACCCAGGTTGTTGTTCTGACAATGTGTATTTTTAGCAGAGGCTCACAATTGCATGCAGTACATCAGGAGGCAGCAATGTATTTATTTTCTCAAGTGTCATTTCTCTTCCAGAGGGAAGAAAACATTCTATAGTTGGGCTTTTTTTTCCCTTGGGGGAAGATGTGCCACAAATCTTCAGTAGATCTCCAACAGCAGATTTCTGTGGTGGCCATAACTCCCCTCCATCCCTAATCTGGTCTCTGTGCAGGAGCAAAGATTTACATATTCCTTGTAGGAAGAGCTCACAGTTGCATTCTCCTGCTGAGGGTTTGAGGCTCAGTTGCTGCCCAGCTGCAGAACTGAATCCATAGGGCATTTTGGAGGCTTTAACGCCTATGGAATTCAGTTCTCAGAGCCAAGCAGCCAGTGCGAGTCAGCTTCCCCCTGGCTCCAGCCAGTTGAGTCTCCATCTGCAAGGGGGGAAAAAATAGCAAAGAGCTCGTCATGTCTTTGACACAGGGCAGGCACTGAGCTGACACAGATTTTTGCAACTGGGAGCTGCCACAAGGAGAAGACTCTGGCACTTCTCACCCCACAAGCAGCACAGACAGATACAGCTTTCTTTGGAAACTTTGCTCAATTTGGCCCTTTTTTTTCCCACTGCTTCAACATATCCTGTTGTTTGGAGTCACTGCAAAACTTCAGGTCAGCCCTGAGCTCTGTAAACCTGCTAGAGATGGGGAAACACCATGTCTGCACTTGGGACTGGTATTAGCAGGTGTGTTCAGAAACCCACCTATGTATTTTCTCTGTGTCCAAGTGCCACACATCCCTTGGTCTAAACTGCTCTTCCTCAGTGTGCGTGTCTGAAAAGGAGCAAGCTCTGCCAGGGGGATGCTCAGTGCTGCAGGAGCAGCCCAGCACTCTCAGGCACTGACCCTCTGCTCCATCCACACTGAAATCAATGCCCACGGGAACCCCTTGAAGTGGGAGGTGCCAGCTGAGGGGAGGAGTTTGTGCAGCAGGTGCTACCATGGGTGGACCATGAGCTACAGGGGCTTTCTGCCCATTTGGAAGTGGGAAGGGACACAGGGTAATTTTGTGGCTTAATTGGAATAGTGAAAGGCCTTTTCCAGACAGCTCAGAGATTCAGGGAGGGCTTGGGTTCCATCTGGGTTAAGCTGGGACTTGCAGGTCCATCCCACAACTGTACACCTGCCCTTTGCTGCCCATTACCCCCACCCTGTGGTTTGGGCTGCAAAGATCACATGCATGCAGGGGCACATTTGAGGGACACATGGGGATCCCCCTGAGCAGCCACAGAGATGCTGATGCTGCCAGCAGCTTTGGGAAGCCTCACCCCTCAGTAGATATTCACTTTCAAACCCGGGGACTGAGCTAATGGCTGAAAGGCTTTTCCTTGGCTCAGCAGTAGTTTGGCACAGTTGTGATGACAGTGGCTCAGGCAGGAGTAAGCACCTGGAGAGGATTCCAGCCCTTTGCCGGTATGCCAGCAGTGCAGAACAGCTGCCCTCGGGTTAGCAGAAGAGACGGGAAATGACACACACCACTCTGAAGCACGGGCAAAGATTTCAGCTGGGGAAGCACTGAGCAACTGTCGCACGAGCAGTGAACTCCGCGATTGCTCAACTGCTGGCCCGGGGCTATATTTTTAATCCCTCCGCTGGGAATTAGAGTTCCACTGCGGCAGCACGAACTCACCATCCTGATGCACGTAGCAAAGGAGCTAAACCCTGCTGCAAAAGCTAAGGAATCCCAGGCTGAAAGTGCCAGCTCTGGTGTGATCCCAGGGACCACGTGCAGCAGTAGCAGAAGGGCAGCAGCAGAGGGAGATGGGGTAAAGCAGAGCTTACACCAGGCTTCCCACCCTCCAGCAGGTGCTCGGGGTCAAAGAGGCAGCTCAGGGACCCAGCTGTGCACGGTGTCGGTTTTCAGACCACTGTGACTTGGCGGTTTTCAATAGCTCTGAGCTCCTCAAACTCAGCTCTCCCTCCTCCTTCCCCCTCCCCCTGCTCTGCAGGCAGCCACCTGTGCCAATGAGTGGGCAGGAAGGCAGCCTGCCAGAGACATTGCAGCCACGGGGAAGCACCTGCCAGCCTGAAATGGTTGGCAGGGTTAGGATGCTTTGGGGCTGCTTGTTGTCCATCTCATGCTCACGGGGTGGTTACCCTGCAGCTATTTGAGCGCATGGAAAACCTTCGTGTTTAACTTTTTAAGACGTAAAACTCTCCTCTGAGGCATTTACCTCACATTATTGATGGATGTCTGCTGTTCAAAGTGCCATCCATCCGCCTTCACCCCTCTGCTGCTCTAAGCAGCCACTGCTTTCAGAAACTGAAAGGTGCAGGCCAAGGAAAAGCCTTCCTCCTCACCTTCCTCCAGGGGCCGATTTGCAAAGAAAGGGGAAGGGTTTCAAGCAGATAGGCAGGTGAACAGGATGGGGTCAACACCACCAAGCCTTCCCTGATGGTCCTCCCTCCCTAGCTCCGTGGCCCAGGGAGGTGGTGTGGGTGCTGGGGCTGAGTGGGACAGCCCAGCAGCCAGCCGGCATGAATTCCCCTGTGCCCCACCCTCCCCGAGGTGGGGCAGGGACAGCTCCAGCATGATACTTTTGGCATCCTACCTGTGGGTGCTGGGACTGGGGCACCCCATTGCCAAAATGCAACAGAAACTGATTGATTCAACTGTAGTGGAAAGCCCACGGGGGATGAGCTGGGAGAGAAACGATTGAAATGCAAACTCAGACAAGCTCCAATTCTGCTTTCATTCCTGGCTGTTCCTGCAAGCAATGTCCCCGTGGCGTGGCATGGCATCCACAGCACCCCAGATTCTCTGCCTTTGCTCCTCGGTTTTCCTGATCCAGATTAGTCCCATGTTCCTTCACCCAGAGCTGGATTTGGCCCTGTCTATTTGGGATTATCCCTTGCCCCTAGGGGGTCTGCACTGGAGTGGGGTGCCAGGTAATTCCTGGGAGGGCAAGGATGAACGGAGATGTGGGAACCACCTCTGTGATGGGTATTTTGCTGGTGTGAAGGTGTCCTGCCCTGGCTTGACCCTGTGTGTTCTGGAGGCTGTGTCAGGGTCAGGCTGCAGCACTGCACCCTGGGGTGCCCAGCACATGCTGAGCCCATTGCTCCAGCTCAGCCTCAGGAGGAATTGCATCAGCCCAGCTCCCACCCCTTTGCAGGTGGGGGTTTCATAGCCCCACTGCAACCTGCCTCCCCTGACCCTGGAGCAGTAGCCCTTGGCCAGAATGTTGAGTTCCTCAAGGTTCCTGACCTCAGCCCAAAATGGTGGTGGGCCAAGAGACCCTGCAGACAATCAGGTGCCCGGGAGGATACTGCTGTTGTGGGGTTTTCTCTGTTTAGCACAGCAGAAATGGCCACGTGAGCAGATTTCCCCGTGGCAAGCCCCGCTGGAGGCGATGGGAGGACAGGGGGAAGCAGAAGCTCACTCATGGCCAGCCCTGCCACTCGAGAGCTGCGCCGCACCAGTTCAGCCCTGAGCTGCCAGAGGCTTTCGCCTCGCACTCCCTCCCTCCTTTGGGTACATGGGACGGGCTGGAGCGCTTCCCTCTCCCTCGCTCCTGGGGGAGACAATGCACAAGCGACTGGTCCGGAGGGGACGTGACTCCCAGGCAGCTCCAGCGCTCAGCGGTTAATGATTTATTGCTTTATGTCTTAAAAAAAAGCAGCAGCGCCCTCCTTTTGGCGTTTCCAGCTAATTATCCCGGGAGTTACTGATTAGCTAGGACGTGCCGAGGACCAAGCAGAAGGAGTCCTGGAGGTGCTGCACAGCCACTGGCACCGCGCTGACATGGTGGCTGGAGCATTATTCCAGGGAGTTTCACTTTGTCTTCCCGGGAATTTGTAGGAACATGCCTTCCGCCCTATGAAGTACGAGAAGCACGAGTCCGGTTTTGCAGGTTACCAAAAAAGCCATGGCTAGAGGTGAAGACGCTCGTGCACACGCAGGGGCTCTGACACCTCCTGTCCCGCTTCCCGCAGCCGGGTCCGGGTGCGTTGCCATCAACCGTGAGACGTCACCGCGTCCCCACGGCTCGGCACGGGCAGAGCCGCCCTCTGCAGGGTCTGCGCCTGCCTGGGGACAGCAGGAGCCAAGAAACCCCCTCATTCCAGCCACACCAGTCCCCCCGCTCGGGCGCAGACCCTCCCCTGAGCCCGGCACTCACCCGACAGCTCCGGCTCCCGTCGAGGTGGCTCTGCGGGCGGCGGGGCCGGAGGCACTGTTAAATATTGCAGCCGACTTACTCACTTCTCTTCCTGGACGGCAGCGCAGAGTTTCCACCCACTTCTTTCACCTTTGGTTTCCAGGCTTTCTGAGAAAAGGGGAAGCCGTGGGAGGGAGCAACCGGCATCCCCGTGCCAGGGCCACGGCCCCCGGCAGCCTCTCTTTCCCGGGAAGGGGCGGATGCCAGAGGGGGCCGCTTTCCCGGGAAACTGCGGCGTGGCTGGGAGTGCCTTGTGGTCGTGGCCCAGCATTCCACGACCCTCTTGGGTTAGACAGATCTTCCTCCCCGGCAGAGCGGAGGGGGCACCTGAGCGCTGCCTCCCTGGCACAAGCGCAAGGGTGGCTGCCTGACCAGCTCAGCCTCCTCCTTTGGGAGTGAAAATCCCCCCGGCACTCAGATATACCTTGGCCTCACCCCACCAAAGCCCATCCAGCTCCTCCTTTAATGCAGAGCCTCTGCAAGCAGGGACAGTGCCAGAGTTGGGGTCACATACACATCACTAACACCTGTGATGAGCTGTGTCCGTCCTCAGCCCACAGAGCCCTGCCAGTAGCGGGTGCTGCCACGGGCCTGGGAATGTGCAAGCCAGCATTCCATTCAGCAGCCAGTGTTTCATCCAGCGGCATGCCCGTTGGCACCACAGGGGGCTGGCTGCCCTCCTTGGGGACATTGATGTTCCCTGGGACATTACGGCCAGGCAAGTAGCCCCCACTGGCTGCTTCCAGCTCTGGTGGGTGAGCACATGTGTCTGGTGGGACTCCTTTTTCTTAAAGTCCCATTCTCCAGCATTCCGTGAGTGCCGCCAAACACACAGTCATTGTTTTTGCTCAGCAGTGACGTCAGGTCCCCCGGGGTTCCCCTCTGACAGCAGTCTGGAAATGACAATCTGGGGCCCCAGTGCTGGCTGTGGCACTGAGCCGATGGTGGGGTGAGCACCACTGCTCCTTCTGTGCCACAGTGAAAAGACCCAGAAAGAGACTGGCAAATCAATGGATGGGGGACGGCGAGATGCCTCACATGCATGGCTGCCGGCACCGCCCTGCCTGGGCTCGACAGCTGCCCTGCAGATAAAGTGTACAGAGTGGTTTTGTCTTTTGGGAGCTGCTGTGGTGTTTCTGGAGTGGTAAGCACCTGAAAGGCTCTGTCGTGGAGGTGACCAAGCTGGAGCCACGGTTTTATCCATGCAAGCCTCCAAAACAGGCAGCATCAGCAATTCAGGGCCTCACAGTGTATTTTCAGGTGGTCAGGTGTGGTTTGGCTGCACACTCCAACTTTGCATGGACCCCACTCTCTGCCCTTTAGCTCCATCAAGGGGCTGCACACGAACTCTGGCATGTGCATTAGTGACCTGAAATATCTCTGATTTCTGAAGGCGGGGCTGCCCTCCTGCTCACTGGCCGCAGTCCCACCCAAACATGACACAGCTTACAAGCACCCAGCACTCCCTCCCCACAGCCATCACTTTTGGCAGCTCTCAGTGCCACACTGGAGGGCTGGAGATCTCCCTGTTCCTTTTTTACTGGCTGCTCAGCTCTTCCAAGGCAGCACTGCAGCACCAGGGTGGTGACACTGATGTCCCCATTGGGGATGGGGCCCGGCCAAATCCCTCCCCAGCGCTGGCTGCAGTGCTTGTCCTTGCTGGGCTCAGACCTTGGACATCCCTCTGGCCACTGCTCCTGATACCTTCCCCAGGACAAATCTTCCTCAGAAGGGTTATCCCCATTCCCAGGACCATGGCTGGCTTGGCCACTTCCTTGCAGTCCTCTCCTTGACATGTGTGTCCCCCACATGTTCCGTATGTGTCTGCCTGCTGGGAAGGGTCTGCTGAGCTGGAAAACCCCTGGGGAACAGGGGAAGAAGGAAAGAAGCAGGCAAGAGAGAGGCACAAGGCAAACAGGGAAGTCACTGCCGGCCTGATGCCAAGGGGATGGGCACCAGGGCAGCTCAGACCCTGCACTGGTGGGTGGAAGGGAGTGCACAGGTTTGCTGGTGAACAACCTTGCCAGCTCCCATGCTGCAGGTTGTGGGAGAAAGAGTGTACTTGGAGTGACTGACTGAATCCCAGTTTTTATAGGTCTGGTTGGCAGAGGTGAGAGAGCAGAAGCAGTCTCTGGGGTCACACTGCAGCACGTGGGACACATCCCTGCCCCGTGACATCGGCACAGCTGAGACCTGCTGCTGTTCCTAGTCCCCATTTCTCTGGATTCCCCTGGTCTCCCTTCAGCCAGAGGCAGCAGGTGTGAGTGAGGAGCAGCCTGGGCCAGCCCCCTGCGGAAGGACAGTGGCTTGGCATTTATCGGGGGGAAGTGGGAGCTTCCTGCAGCCTCACTGTGCTGGGAGCATGGCTAGGCACGAGGGGTTTGCCCTTGGTGGGGGGGTCCTGTGGGAGAGGAGGCAGGGGAACTGCCCGTGTAAGGCTGGGACTTCACCCTGGGGGGAGAAAATCCACCCTACAGCTCTGAGGAGGAAGCAAAGGAAGAGAGAGCAGCTGGCTTTTCCTACCCATCCAAAGAAATTAGTTTGAAATCCCCCACCTTTGAGCTCCTGTGACTGCAAAGAAATCCAGGCAGCAGGACCCGGTGGTTTAGGGCTCAGAAATAAGCCAGCCATTAGAACAGCTCGCAGTGTTACTGCTGAAAGCAGAAAGTAGCCTTAGGGAAGGGCAGATGTGTGCTTTCTGAGTGCCTGAACCCCACAGCACTGTGGGGTTTTGGGTGAAAGCTGATGCAGCTGCTCCTTGCCCCGGGGCAGGACACAGGAAAGAGGAGCAGTGAAATGTCTGCAGCTTATGGGAGTGCCCCAGTGCCAGCCACTTCCTCTGGGGCTGGAGTGGGCCTTCCATGGCTATCTGAGATGTGGACTCCTGCTGGGAGATCCAGTCCCTGCCCGGGGGGCTGCTCTAGGATGCAGCCCAGGCCGTGCACAACAAGAAGGCTGCGGCTGGAGGTGCTGGGGGGCAACAGCAACTCTTTAACCCTTCAGGAGGGAAGCCCACAGTAGTGCCCAGATCCGGCATCATGTCCAGCCAGGACCTGCTGCCCCTTCCCAAGCGGTTTCTCTCAGGTGTAGACTCACAGATGTCTAACACAGAGCTAATCCCACACTTCAGCCTGAAGTGAGGCTCAGTCCATCTCCAGACTTACCATACAAACATTGGGCTTTGTGAGATTTAGTGGCCCTTGCGTGTCTTTCCTTTTCCCTCCCCCCTAAGCCAGCAAATTGTCTGCAAGCCCCTGTTCCTCCTCTGAGAAATGTCATACATGAGAACCACTGCGTCTTTCAGCCTTGCCCTTGGGATGAAGGATGTGGTGTTAAGGGACAGCTTGGGCTCAGCAGGTGCTTTCTCTCCTGACAGCACAAAGACAGAGATGCCCTTGCTGAAAGAGCTGAGCAGCCTTGGTTTGTCCACAGAGCCTGATCCTCAAAACCAGGTTTGAGAGGCCACACCAGTGGCCTCAGAGCCGGAGTGGGGGTGGCCAGACAGGCAGCTTGGCTGGTGCTCAGCCTGTTCTCAGCCCCTTTGTCTGTGGTGCCAGCCCTGACTGCACACGGAGAGCCCGGAGGGGCCGAGGTGCAGCCTCCATCACATCCAGTGTCCTGTGGGATGGGCTGTTCCTGCAGTGCTTGCAGGTGCACTCGAACCTCCAGCCTGGGGGATGCCGCTGTGGACTCCTGCCCTCCAGGCCCTGCACTGAGCATTTGCACAGCTGCAGAGGAGCTCAGGCGTGGTTATAACCATCAGTGGTGCCCTGCAAGAATCCTCCCCCCGCAAAGGCCTGGCAAGCAGTGGGTATTTTCCTGCCACGGGGATTTGCTCTGCCTCTCTCCCCAGCAGGGCTTTTTGTACATAGCCAGGGTTTTGCTCAGGCTGTGTTGCTCTGAGCTTGGGCTCCCCCCTCCACCTGCCTGGCTGTTTTTAGCCTATGTCATATTTTTGCATCCTTTGAGACCTCCTGCCATCTGGCCACCTGGATAGAAATCTGGTGAGATTTCACGAATGGAAATAAACGGGGGAAACGCACAGAAGGTCAGCTGGTGTGACCACCAGAGGTGGCATTTACCTCTCTGGAGCAACTCCTTCTGCCCCCGAAGAAATGCTGAAAGCAGCACATACCCCATGCAGCTCCCTGCTAAGTGTGATCTGCCAGCGCAAACCAGTCCCCCCTGTGCTGGCAGCCCCAGCAGAAGCATGGTCGGGGGAAAGGGAATTTCTTCGGATGTTTTTCCCCTCAAGGTTCCTGTTTCCCCTCCAGCCCTCGTCCATGGGTGCTGGCAGCCTTCCCCTTTTCCATGTGGCGTTTCAGATGGAGCAAAATGAGTGGCTGGGGCTGAAGAAGTCTGGGAGATGGAGGAAGGCTGAGGAGAGAAGGGCATGGGGAATTGCCCCCTTGACCCACTGCTGGCACACCAGCCCTGCCTTTCAGCAGCCCTGAAGTAATATGGGAATCAAAACGGCTGGCAAGGAAAGGAGGAAAACCACAGGGCTGAGTCACTCCTTGGAAGGCATTTGCATCTGGACAAATTCCAGCCAAACCCCCTTCCCACCACCTCTGTGTGGGGTGTCAGGGGTGGCTTACAGGAATGGCCACATCCTTTTTCCCCCAGGACAGAGCCTCCCTGGCTGATCACGCTCAGCCAGAAACCGGGCAGCATCCACTGCTGACTTTGGCAGGTTTCCATCAGAGGGCAGGAAGGCTTCCCCGGGGGGAAAAGCAGAAGTGAGAGTGAAGGCGAGCGAGGCTGCAAGGAAGCCGAGCCTCTTCCCAGAAATGGCAAAGTGGGGAGTGCATTTCAGCATCTCCTGAAAGAGTCAGACTGGGGCTGGTCCCCCATCCGGGCATTGCATTAGCAAATGGTCAGGATTAGGGATGACAGTCTGCTCTAGGGATTTCGATTAGGAGAGGAGCAGCATGCAAGATGGATGGAGGTTTGGGAGCATCCCAAACGCTGACCCAGCACCTGCAGAAGTTCGAGTTTTTGGCAGGGGTGAAAGAGGGGCTGGGGGAAAGGTGGCAGGGCTGGAGTTACCCACTGGTGGTGGGAACTGGCAGGGGCAGAGGATTCACCCAGAAGGTCACAGGGTGGAAAAAGCTTCTCCGGGAATGAAAGTGCCGCAAAACTGTGTCTAAGAACTTGGTGTTTATTTCCATTCAGAATCTTCTTGGGGGAGCTTCTCCCTATGCTCTGCACCCGGAGTTGATATTTTCTCAAGGTTTAAATTCACCTGATGTGCAAAATCACGTTCCTGCTTGAAAATAACTTTGCCAGGGCCAGGTGCTGTGTGTAGCTAGAGCAGGACGGGTCCTGGGATGGGTCCCAGCTCAGGGTTGGCTCAGGTACCTCAGGGTGAGATCTCAGTGTCTGTGTCCGGATCTGAGATGTCATTGCAAAGTGCTGGAGCTGTGTGCACCCATCTCGGTGACGTCCAACCTCCCTTTCCTCCCTCTAGTGGCTAAAATCCCGGCACGTCCCGGGGCTCCCGGAGCCCCCGGGGCTGGGGCACACGGAGGAAGGGGGTTGCCCCTGTGTAGCACAATGGGTAGGCGCCCCCAGTCCCCACCAGCCCTCCTGACAGGGATGCTCCTGCCTGCCCCCGGTGTCATCTGAGAGGAGATGGAGTTTTGGATTAGGGACGGCGTTAGGTGTGAAGGGAAGCTTTCAAGCATCATGCCGGTTCCCACACTGCTCCATGCCCACAAATGCGCCATCAGGAATACCAAGGGAAATGTGAGCTCTTCCCTAAGTAATTCCTTTCAGCTAGCCTTGCCATTAGTCCCTTGGGGAAAAAAAAAAAAAAAAGATTTTGAGCTTTGCCCGCACTTCTCTTTGCAAACGCCGGTCTCTCCTTGTAACTAGGGCACAGTGGGAGGCGAGAGCCAGCGAACTCTTAGCAAACAGCTTTCCTCAGAGGCGGCTGCGATGAGACTGCCCGGGGGGCTGCCCTCCCGCTCGGGGTGGGGAAAGGAGCCTGCAGAGGCTGAGTGGGCGGCGAGGGGTGCCGGCAGTGAGGGGTGCCGGCAGTGAGGGGTGCCCAGTGCCGGCAGTGAGGGGTGCCGGCAGTGAGGGGTGCCCAGTGCCCGGCAGTGAGGGGTGCCCAGTGCCCGGCAGCTCGCCTGCATCCAGTGACCCAACTCAGGGCACTCTGGGGCTCCCTTTCCCCTCCACACTCCATGTGCGTGAACCACAAGTTTGCTCCTGCGCTTGTGCTTTGCTACAGGACGGACAGAGAGGATGTGGAGAAGAAGGTGTCGAGCTGCTGCTCCCTGAGCCCGGAATCGGTGCTGTGTTGCTCCCGGAAATCCAGCCGGGATCCACCCACTGTTTACAGAGGAGAGTGCAGTGAATCATCTGTGCGGGGAAGAAAAACACAACAAACTTGGGCCTGTTTAAGCTTTCCGGGCAAGTGAAAGCTGCTGGGAGAGCACCTCACTGGGAGCAAACTGGGTGTCCTGGGAATAGATGCTAGGACTGGCTCTGGAGGGATCTGTATCCTGGGACAGGGCATCTGTTTCTACCCTAGTCCATTAAAAATGGGTGGCTAAACCCATAACAGGCCAGCCCAAGGGGGCTCCAAAGTGAGTTTTCCGGGGAGGTGTCCTGGCTGGTGGGGAAGAGGTGATACTTGAAAACAAATGCTTTTCTCTAGACATGGAAGTAGGAAAGCATTGATCTGGAAATGGATTTGCTATAGCAAGGATGGAGTTACTACATCTGCCTGAACAAAGGGCCCAGAGCCCTTGGAGATGGCCTGGGATGCCCCACCTGCCTTGCAGAAGGACACAGGCCTGCTGGGGTCGTCTGATATCTCTGCCAACCCCCTGCCTCAGGTGTCCTCTGGTGCTGGGCAGATGCTCAGGTAGCTAAACCAAGCCCTCAGCATCACACACACACAAAATGTTACTTCTGTGTGAAATAAATGAGGTGAGGAAAGGTCTTTGTGTCTGCCAGAGCTGCGTTACCTTCCAGCTGTGGCAGCCAGAGCAACCACTGTCCCCAAGAGCGTGGCCTTTAAGCCGAGCTGGCCAGTGCTCTGTGCCCAGGTCTGCAGCAGAAAGGGAAGTGGATTCAATTAACACCTGGAGAGCCTTTGGGATGGGGTCTGGGCATCATCAGGATCCATCAGTGGGAGATGGTAAGAGCAGACTGAGGGGACCTGTGGTCTGCAAGTAAAGGTCATGGCAGGCAAAGCCAGCAGCCTGGTGTGGTTCTGGGGAATAGCTGGGTGGCTCCCAGGAGTGTACTCTGGGGTCTTCAGACAGTTGCCAGGCACAGAAGGTGGAGGTAAGGGGGATACAAGGGGAGAAGACCCCTGAAAGCCAGGAGGGATCCTAAGGAGAAGTGGAGACAGCTGCTGTGTGGGTGGAGAAGGGCTGACTTGGCACAGGGGCTGCAGATCTGATGCCACCTTGGCTGCCAGCCCAGCTTTGGGCCCCTTTGGGGTTAGTGAGGAGCTTGTGCCAGAGGGGACAGGGCAGCTGGATCATGTGCAAGGTGTTTAAGTGCAGCAGCAGAGACCCTGAGGAACTGTGGGTTTGCATCCCAGTTCAGAGCTGATGCCCCAATCCAAGGGGAATGTTCTGCACTCATGGCTTAGAGGAACCAAAAAAAAAAGTGACCTGATGAGAATGTTGTCCTTCAAAGGGATGACAGATGTGCCAGCCCTGCATGCTGAGGGAAGGACTGTGGCTGGAAGGAGCTGGAACAGCAGAAGGTACAGGAGAAGAGAGCTTCTGAGCTGACCCTGTACTTGAAGGCAGCTGAAAGCCACAAAGTTGCAAAGCTGGCTTTTTTTTTTTTTTTTTTTGAAAAGGTGCCCTGGGCCTCATGGTGCAAAGCCTGTGACCTGCTGCCCGTCAGGAGTGGATTCAGCAGTGCCAGACCCTCACGGCAGAGATGGCAAGCTGTGCAGCTCTGCGGAGACATGGCCACTGTGGCAGTTCCGTGGCTGGCACTGGGCACTAGAGGGCTGCACACTCCCGTCCTTGCTGCCAGACGTGTCTCTCACACTGCACAGCCTGCTCTGGAAATGCTGATTAACTTCTGACAGACTCAGTGACCCGGGAGAGATGAAAGTAACTTTGCTTTGGCCATGTAGTGGCAAACTGCCGTTCTTCAGTGATTTTTCTTCATTTCGGTTGTGCTTTTCCCAAGCTCTGCTGCTGCCAGGGCAAATTTGCAAGGTGAAAAGAAGTAAATAGTCCATGGGCTTGATGCTGGGGCATGTGTGATGAGCTTGTCCAGTTCCCTTAGTCCCTGAAAGTTTCTCTAGCACAGCCCTTATTCCCAGGAAAGCTGTGTCCTCTGCAGAAGCAGCGGGCTCCTCGGGTAGTTCAGTGTAGGTAAGGAGTGACTGGGGATGGTGCAGGTATGGCTGATCCTGCCTCAGTGATCCACTGGGTTCCCTCCTAACATGGATTTCTAGGGAACCTCTCAGCACTGGACAGGTGTAAAGTGAAGGTACACTTACTCTGAGTCATCTAAAGTAATTTGGGAGCAGCGTTTTTGTGACCACTGCTTTACTTTTCTTACCTTTTTGTGGCTGTTTTTTTGCCCTGCAGGAAATCCCTGCTGCTTTGGGGCCAGCTGTGGCCCCCTCCACCCCACAAGGTGGTAGACAGAGATGGTTACCATCCTTCCCCGTGGTGGGAAGGTTTGGCCAGGTATCCACAGGTGCACCAGATACCTAGCTCCAGAGTTATCAGGGGCATCAGCATCAGCCTGGAAAAGAGAGAGGAAGTGATGGTGAGAGGCTCTTGCCTCTGGGGGCTGTGGTGCTCATTCCTTCACTGCCTGTCACTGTGTGACACCCCTGTGTGACTCCCACTGGAGGACACACTAGTGGTAAAGGTCCTGGACAAAAATCCACCATGTGCATGTTGTGGGAACCAGACAGGATAGATCACAGGACAGTCTGTCACCTGTAACATGAATTTGAGGCATAAACCACTGGTTTTGACTAACATGAATGGCCTACCTATACTTAATCCAGAAAAGGGACATGTATAATTTATGTGTTTGGTAAATAGCATATGGATAAATCTTCAGGTCCCTCGTGAGAGACATGGGCTATCCTCAAGTATACAGCAGAGACAGCATGAACTGATGCACTCTGCAGGTGTTTGTACACTGACAGACATGGATAAAGTAAAACCGCTGTCCTCAAAGGTGAAAGTCGTGTGGAAGGAAGGCATTTGTCAGAGATGGTCTCCATATGAGCTCATCAGGCTGAGTCCTGCCTCATCCTACCTTGTAATAACCACCAAGGTGGGAGGGAAAGGAAGAAAAATCACTGGTTTTGTCCCCAGAAGTCTGATATAAATGGAGCGCGAAGGAAGAACTGCAGGAATATGTGGGGATGAGGGAATGTCTGCAGGTATTGCTCAGGGCACTGATAAAACATAAAGATAAGGAAGGAAAAAGCCAGCACTTGCTTGGGAGATTAGGTAAAAATCAACCTGCTCCACTTGCTCCTGCTGGGAGAGTCCAGGGAGAACATAGCTGGGTCAGGTGGGAGATATTTAAGACTGGTGTGTTTTTTACTTCTTGGTAGATGAATTGTGATGTGGCTTTATAGAAATACTTGACCTCTGTTTTCCATATTTAATTGGCAATACGGGTGTTGGTGGGCAGAAGGTGTGCAGAGACTCTACAAACACAAACCCCTTTCCAATGCTAGACTTTCTGGGAGATGGGCTAGCAGATCTAAAGGTAATGGGAGCGATATGAGACACAATTGTCCTTTTGTACAGAAGGCACTTGATTTTTCTAGGTACAAACTCACATTTATTGCCTACATTTTTGTGCAATGTTTGAAGTGGATGGAGTTCCAACAATTTTTGTGATGAGAGTATTTTGCTAAGACATCTTGAAAGATACTCTGATCCCAAAGAGGCTGACAATCGCCAAATAGAATGGAAGCTTAACTGGAGCTGGAAAGATTGCTACGTGGGGCTGTAAAGGAGTATGGATGTTAGGAATGCTGGAATTCAGAAAACACAGGTTTGTCAAAAGGCTGTTCAGATCTTTCTCAAGTTGCCTGTGTGTGCTGCCTGTTGGTTACCTTGTCCCAGCAGCTGAGTGATCAGAGAACAGCCAGAGGGCTGTGGGAATTACTAGTCAGGATTTGCTTTGTAAAAGCTCCTTACTGATTCTAGTGGGAAACAAGAGGCAAAGATGGTATTTTTCTGCTGAATGAAACGTTCTTGGTGTGGTGATCTAAGTGGGGCCCCAAAACGTGACAGGTACTTGAGGGTTCCTTGTCTAATCTTACTGTCAAAGTATAGAAGAAGCTACATAAAATTTGTATTGTCCTAAAAAGGATAATGGGATAGTAAAGAGGGAAAATGTGCGTAGGACCGCCAGGATCTGTTTTGTCTAGGGTGCTTGCTTGAGTGGAGCAGAAGGGAGAAGGACTTGAATTTGTTTCATGCCCTGAAATGAGAAAAGCAGAAGGGCTGGGAGTTGCATGTGACATGAGCTGGTGTGTGGCTCTGAACAAGCAGCAGTGTGGGTGCAGTGGTCAGCAGGGGAACACCCTGTGTGGGACTGAATACCAGCAGCCTGTGGGAACTCTGCGGGTGCAGGACGTGTGTGCCTGTGGATGCAGGAGAAATCCTCTATTGCCTGCTCTGGAGTTCAGCTCTGCAGAACAGGCAGAGACCATCAGACCCCATTGAGTGACCTCCCATCTTTCACAGGCCTTGCAATTTCTTCATGTTTCTCTTGACATCAGCCCACTGATTAATGCTGAACTCAAGTACATATTTTTTCCAAAAAAGACAGATCTGAAGACATCAGGAAATGAGAAAACCAACATTTCCTCTGATAATTTGTTCTACGAGTTAACCACTGCCACTCTTTTCCTGTTTCTTATTTTTCATTTTGGTCTGTCTGGTTTCTGATGCTAAACATTAGTTCCTGTTATAGATATCAGGAATAAATCAAAATGCCCTCTAGAACAGCACCTGCTTTCTTTTTTGGAATGTGGGATATGGTAATGGAATCTCTTCAATTTGTCTTGGTTTTGCAGAAGGCTGGGGTTTAGTGCTATTGCTATCCCATCCTTCCCTGTTAGCTGGCTTGTGCCCTCCCCCTCATATCCCGTAATGCAGCAGGGCAGGGAACTGGTTCTGTTGAAATATACAAACCTTTTGTTGCCTTGGGGTTGTTTGGAGTTTTCAGTCTGCCCACCGCAGGGCTGTAAAGATGTCTGGTGGTGCAGTGCTAAGCCCAGCATGGTGAAGAGGAGGCTGGAAGAGTTCCAGGCAGGATGTTTTTGCAGCAGAGCCCACTTTCAGGGACCAAACTGCCACCAAAGACTTTTGCTCAGGGATGCTTTTCCAGTCCCCAATTTAAAAGAAAAGCAAAAGGCCACTGTGTTTGACCAGGGCCAAGCACAACCAGCCTTGTGTGCAGTGCTGCATAAGAAACAGTAACAGAGCAGTTACAGACGATAATGAAGCAATCAAGTTTTTTTGAGTGTATGAAAGTGAAAAATGCTTTCCTTGCCTATCAAGAAGATGGTTTTGCTTCTTTGCCTTTGAAAAGCCACAGCTGCTCACTCTGAGGGCAGAAATAGAAGAAGAGCAATCATGTACTGCAAATGTACACCCTGATTCTGTTGAAGGATTTGGCTGACAGGGAGAGAGAACATGGACAGACCATTTGAAATAAATGTTTCTTGCAGGATCAACCCAGCTAAGGCAAAGGTGAATTAACTTACAGAAACTCACTTAATTGGAAGCACATATGAGCTGGAGCTATTGGTGGGAAAATGCAAGAAGGTCTTGTTTCTACACACACATGCTCATTTCAGTCAAAACAATCTGGATTAGCAAAAAAATCTATTTAATAAACCAGTAAAAACTACTTTGATGGAAATGGGGAAGGTATGCTTACAGTGCCAGGAAGGAAAGCTGAGGAAGTGGTGACCTTTAGCAGAGGGCAGAGAGCAATGAGCTGTCTTGCACAGCTGTGACTGATAAGGAACATGGATGAAACTAATTGATTGCATTGATTATAGGCTTCTTGTTACAAGTTAAACTCTTCCCTAAGAAGGAATTAAAGGAAATTCCGTTGGCAGTGTTGAGGGAACTGCAGGAATACTTGCTGTTATAACCCTTTCTTATATTTTTGTGCCCCGTTTAAAGAAGCTGTAAATGGTTCATGCTTTGTGTGACTTAACTCTGCCGTAGTTCTAACAGAAGAAATCCTTTCTAGGTGAGTTCATACTGTTATAAATAAACCCTGTAAATTCGTGCTAAAATATGAATAGAAATAAAGTTATAAAGATTAAAGGATGCAGCCCCCCTCCTAAAACCAGGAGTTTCAAAAAACCCCTAAAACCAGTTTGACCAGGGAGGGGTTTTCACAACACCAGAGCAGCCAGAGAATCAATAGGTGGGAATTCCATCCCAGGTGGAGTCAAATTTGTATCACAGGAACATTCACACCACGACCGGACAATGATTGCCTGATCACTATCTACACCCCGGCCATCAAGGAATTATGTTTCTGGGAATCCTATTGTGAAGACAGAGGAGCCAGCTGCACCAGGAGATGGACAATTCATCACAGGATGGACCACACATCACACCCAGAAACCTCTTTTTGTCCAGCCCTGTAACCTATTCAGGGCTGAGAAGAATGGACTAGATGTCACCATCCCACCCAGAACTGCATAAAAATCACCCTGGCTGAGACAGTCGGGGTGAACCAGGGGAGATCTGATGCGATAGAGGTCAGATCTATACGTGTTCACCCAGTACCGACCCCGGGCTCGGTGCTGCTCCTCAATATTGTGGCTTATTGTGACCGATCTTTCGGCTGTATAATAAATTTCATTTCTTTATAAATTTGATTGGCAAAATTTATTTATCACAATACCGCATCATGTTTTGTGTATTTAAAAAAATTCCTCAATTTCTTCTAGGCTATTATGTGAAAACAGATTTTAAATAGCTTTTTTAATAAACAAGATAAATAAATGTTAATAATTACAAGTTAATTATAAACTGTGGTTGTCACACAATATAAAATTAAAGGCATAGCTGAGCTCCAAACCATTTCTTTATCAGAGATGATATTCAGATAATCAGACTGAGTTAACCTGTTGCAAATACTGACCTTGTACCTACAAATTCTAAGGATTAAAATGCCAGTGGGTGTTTTGGAAGGTCACTTATATTTTGCAAGGCTTATTTTAAAACTGTGTTAGTTTGTCTTAGCTCAGGGTTTGATCTCTGGATCATCACAGGCTGTTTATGTAGATGCCAGAGTCAACAGTTCATCATTAAGCGACAAGTGAGAAAAAGGCCTGAGGGTGTCCCAGCGTGGCTCTGCAGTGTCACTCCGGAAGGTTTGGTTGGAAGCAGGAAGCTGTAGTGGAGAGAGCCTGTTTTAGCAAGGTTCAGAGTGAAGTAGAGCACGGGGGGAACCATCTCTCCTCTGTAGCCAAGCTGGGGATACTAAATGTATATACATCTAGTGATAATACTGAATAGTGGGAGAATTATTGGTATAAAGAGTGTTGCCTCCATATTTCTTCTCTATTTTCTCTCTGACAGGTGTCATCTGAGATTTAAGTGTGCTTATGTTCTTCTACTATTTGATTTATCAATTTAAGTTAGTTGTCACTATGCCCTGCTAATCCAACATTTGCAAAAAGCAGATTTATTTCTTTGAATGCCGTGCTGCATTTTGCTGCTTGATTCCCCAGTGACTTGGCTACTACAGTGTGTTTACACATAACTACCATGACATGTGACTCCAAGTGGCATAACTACACCTGAAACCACTTTTAAGCTGCAAGCTCAGAAATCCCTAACAGTGTGGCCCTGTGGAACAGAATTTGGTATATTTGCCTATTTGTGTATGTGCCATGGATGTTTTGGTGCCTGTCTGTTTTGACTTGTAGCCTGCAAAATTGAAGTGAGGGTTTTTTGCACCGTTTGTGCACCTAAATTGCACAAATTCCTGGCCATCTCTACCTCTCCTGTGCTCACTTGTATTTAGGTGAGTTACTGAGGGCATGTTGCCAGAACAGCAGGATTTATTGCCTAATCTTGTCCAGGAGCCTGTTCAGTGTTCAAGGGCGTTCAAATGTTTCATCTGGAGTCCTCACAGTGGCCTAAAACTACGTTTGTGGAGTATGTTCATTAAACTGTTGTAAATTTGGGAGGGATGGTGAGCACTGGAAAACAGAGTCAGGGTTAAAAGTTATCTTGAGGAATAGTCTCAGGAATGCATTGATGAATGGCACAAAGAATTGCAGTGAGTGCAATGCACTGCAAGACTGTCAGATGGAGAGTGACTGTTCAGCAACAGCTCTGCCAGAAATGATCTGCAGGTCACGTCAAATCAGAACTGTATGGGAGGGGGGAACCCCCTCTTCCTCCTGTGTGAACAGAAGTTTATCCTGTGGGTATGGGAATAGATATTTCTGCTGTAGGGGAGCTCCTGTGGGAGTATGGTGAAAGGGTTTGCACTTTGTTCAGGAAAGCTGTGAATTTCTCGAGGGAATTCAGAGGAGAGCAATTAGTGGTGTGCTGCAGCAATAGCTGATCTTTTGTAAGTGGAAATGGTTCTGCCCAACACCGTTTGCTGTCCAGTTTTGTGCATTTCTATCAGTGATTTGGCTTTAGATATCCAAGGAAGAGCCTGTGACTCATCCCTGCTCTCTGATATGGGCCGGGATGGGGAGCTGGCTGGAGTTCTAGACTGGGAGGGTGTACTAAAGCATACAGCGCTCTGTGAAGATGTGTGCTGCACTTGCTGCCCTATGCCTGTAAAAAAATTATTGTAACAAGATTTAATGTGAATCTTAATGAAAAGGGAAGTTCAATTTAAAGAACTTATTTTCCTCACTCATTGTCACATGTTTTACTCACATTTTCACACCCACATGCTTGTGGATGCCAAGACGTGTCAAAATCCATGAGGATTGCTTGCATAACACTAAGGATGTGATGCTGGCTTTCAAATCCTTGTTCCATATTTTGGGTTCCTGTTAACGATGCTAGATCTAGTTTTTGAGTTGGTTTGAACCAATTTTTAGAATGTCATTTACTTAAGAAGTCAAAGTTATTGCAGTGAATTTGTTCCCCTAAGAATCTTGCTTCTTGCTCCATAAGTCTTGGACAAGGTGGCAACAACTTTTCCTATTAACATCTAACTCTCTGCTTTTACAAAGTCTGTTCCCCTCTCACCAAGCTGTGATGATGCCTTTTCCTCCCTGAAGTGACAGCTGTGTGGCTCCCTGGCTTTCAGGTGAGTTGGCTGGTCCTGCAGACTTATCTGGTTGCTAAACAAAAAGCCCTTTAAAGAAGATTTGCTAGCGTGAGCCACTTTTGATATATAGCCCCCCATTTGTTCACTCACAGACCTGTAACTTAGATTAAAAATAGTAGAATGTCGGTGTAAGGAGTTTTACTGACTGATTGCATGTCTAGCTTTTGAAATATAAGTGTTTCCTCATTTTGGCCAGATGTCACATGTCCTGTCTGCTTACTTCTGATGGAGGCTGTAACTCTTATTCCCCTGTCCCAGCAGGCATTTCCCTGTTAATTATTCTGAAGGCTGAGCAGTCCCTAGCTTCATCAGAACTCTGATTGTGAAATAATTATAATATTTAAGGCTGATTCAGGAATTCTCTCAATCTTTGCAAAAGAAATATCTCTGAAAGAGCTTAGTCACAGCATAACTTGTAAGTGGAAGAAGATGAGAGAGGTCTGGCAACTCGATTAGCTACCTGAACCTACCAACTAAAATTTTTGTTGCTTGTTATGCAGAAAACAATACGTTCACGTGGAGAAAAAGCCAGAGAAACAGTGATAAGCTGCTGAAGGAAAGCCCTTTTCATTGCCTACTAGCAGTGGATTGTCCCTCATCTTTTCTTTTTGCGTTTGACCTTTGTGTCAAGAATGATTAATCTTTACAGAAACAATCAGTGATTAACAGGAAGTTTACCCAGAGACAGCCTCCATAGAAAGGGAGCATCAAGAACAGGAAGTAGCTTTGGAGAATGCTAACATCATAGACGTCTGCTGAAGAAGCCACAGGTGAAGGCCATTTCCATTTTTAATTTGCTTAATCTATAAACCAGACTTTTCCTTGTAGTCATGACAAAAGAATTTTGTGTGTATGGTTACGTGGCTATTGCCAATGAAACTTTAAGTATTGAGAAACTGGAACTCACAACTTTGAAATACTTGAATAAATAGAAGGCAGAGGATAGAATAGATGGAATTTAGGTGACCAAGGCTGATTTGAAGTCTTCCATGAAAATGCTTGTGGGAATGGGCATGCATGCCAGGAGTAACATTATGTGAGTTAAAGTGAGCAAACTATGTAGTGATTAGTAAATGCATATCAATGTAGGAGAATTATAATGTACAGACAGATATTTTCTACACACTGTGAAGACTACACACTGTCAAGGGGTTGACATACCAGTGCAGTGCTGCCAGCTTTTTGTCCAGTCCGAAAAAGGAACTGGTGTACTAGTTGAGTTCCACATTACAATTCCCTGGGTGAAGCAGGCTCTGAAAAGCACAAATACTTCACAACCTTGAGATACAAACCCTCTCCACTGATTAAACTGTTACTGCAATTGCAAGTGGTACCATAAATATTCTCTCCAGGTGTTTACCTAAAGGGAAGTTTCGTCTTCCACTCCATGAGCAGCATGTCAGGGTATCAGTGTCTGCTTGTTAAGGAGGTGTAAATTGGTTCCTGCAACGCATAGCAGGGAGTATCTGATCTGATAACATCCGGGAATTAGTGAGAAAGGGAGAGGTTCTCCAGAAAGACGGAAGGAAAGGAAACCAGGAAGGCCAAGAAATGTCTGTATCTGTAATTTGTGGCTGTGCCGAAACCACAGGGCAAATTGGTGATGAAGGGAATAAACAGCAGCTGAGGCAACCCCAGCCAGGAAGGTGAGTGTGGAAGTGCCTGGAAGAGTACCTCAACCTGATGAGTTTACACAGGCTTGGCTCAAATCTGTTTATATGAGGTGCTGCTATGCTTCTGGCTTTGTGCTCAGGTGTATGATTCAGTCAGTGGAAACCAGCCTAAATCTAAAGGAAACATTATTATTCTGGTTTCATGGATAAGTGTTTTTCTACTTAAAACCCCCAACATGCATAGCACTCAGCAGTCCCTTTTACATTTGCAGCACAAAGAATAATGGCTGCCTATATCAGAACACTTCCACACGAGACTGGGTTTTATCCTTTCCATCAGTTCCACAACTTTTTCTTAGTATCCTTGTTCTCTCAGGAAAAACAATGAAAATATTTAAACATTTCCTTTCTCTTTCTGAGCCTTGAAGCCAGTGGGACATCTGAGAAAACCACTGTGCTCAACTTTTCCTTCCCTACTGGGTAACGATGAGTGATGGGATGTGTGTAATAGAATAACTGATTTTACTGTCTGGATGATGATCTGCTATATCAGTAAGTTGATAAAAACAACTTAATAAAAAGTATGTTAACAAATATTGGCTGATCTGTTTCCACACAGACTTGGTCCTGTCTGGGGGAAACAGCAATATACAACACTTAATCTCAAGGGGGTCACTTATGATGATACTGGGTTTTGTCCTTACCTGCCCTGTGGTTTCTTAGCAAAATCTTCCTTTTGCAGCCTCACTGCTTGTGTTTGCTTTTATTTACAGCAGAATTCCACAGTCCTCTGCCACTTCAGAAATCCATCCTTACTTCCTATGGTAAACAGCTCCACGCTGTCATCACCAATGCTGGAACTGGACGTTCTGTTGAAGCTGCTCTGTATACAACGCCTTTGTAGGGAATGGACTCGGTAATCTGGAAAACCAGGACTGAACTTCTGCCGGAGTATGGAATGGACTCGGTAATTTGGAAAACCCGGATTGGATCTCCCCCAGACTCCGGAATGGACTCAGTAATTGGGAAAACCCGGACCAGGTTTGCCCCAGACTCCGGAATGGACTCGGTAACTGGGAAAATGTAGACCGGATTTCCCCTGGAGTCTGGAATGGTCTCGGTAATTGGGAAAACCCAGATTGGATTAGCCTTGGAGTCTGGAATGGACTCGGTAATTTGGAAAACCTGGACTGGATTAACCACAGAGTCTGGAATGGACTCAGTAACTGGGAAAACCCAGACTGGATTACCCACAGAGTCCGGAATGGACCCAGTAACTGGGAAAACCTGGATCGGATTCACCCCAGAGTCTGGAATGGACTCAGTAATTGGGAAAACGTGGGCCAGATTTCCCCTGGAGTCCGGAATGGACTCGGTAATTTGGAAAACCCAGATCGGATTGCCCTCGGAGTCTGGAATGGACTTGGTAATTGGGAAAACCCAGACCAGATTGTCCCCAGAGTCTGGAATGGACTCAGTAACTGGGAAAACCCAGACTGGATTACCCCTGGGGTGCGGAATGGACTTGGTAATTTGGCAAACCCGAATCGGATTGCCCTCAGAGTATGGAATGGACTCGGTAATTGGGAAAACCCAGACCGGATTGCTCCTGGAGTACGGAATGGACTCTGGCTTGGGTGAGAAATTCAGGATTGTTGTTCATGTCCTTCCAAAGGTTAATTTCCCTGCAATCCTTGTGCAGTGTGTGAGACGGGCACAATTGCACATATCTGTACAGGGTCAGTTAAATCATACAGGAAACCTAGTGTAAAACTGAGGAAGGTTGTTGTGGTTGGTTTTATGGTTTGTTGTTAGTCTGTTCTGTATTCGTTGGTTCATTCCTGTTTCCCCCCAGGTACTTGGTTCTACCTGTGTCTATCATACCCTGCTTCTCCACCCCTTACCTGAAGCTGTATCCACCCCTGAGATGTCAATCCTTCCCTTCCCCTGCCTACCCTCTGGGGAATGCTCCCTTCCCTACCGCTCTGTTGGGATGATTCAAATAGGTTCCTCACCTGTGGTCACCCTATTGGCTTAACAATTGCCATCCCCTGAGATCCGCCCCCCTTTAAAAACCCCTGCAGAAGGGAGAGCACGCTCTCTTTGGCCTGTGATTGGAGGACATTAAAGCTGTTTTGGAACACTGTGCCAAAGGGCCTCCTTTGCCTCTTTGTCCTTGCTGATGCCTTTGGATTACAACCTCGCTCTGTCTCTGCTGCTGTGGGCTAGAAAGCTGCTGCTCTAGTTGTGGACCTCTCGGGGAAAGTCCACTTTCGGCATAGCCTTGCTCCCGGGCAGCTAAGAGCTGCGTCAGAAGATTGTTACAGCTAAGAGAAACAATCTGCTGTTACACCATTGACTTTTACTCAGTCTTTTTCAGACATACAGAAATCACACTCACAGAAAGAGAATGGAATAAAGACAGCAGAGGATGGTTACAAAAGACTTTTGTGTGTCTTCAACATCTCCTAGAACCTTGAAGAGTACCCTGATAGGCTTTCAGGTCTGGGTCAGGACTGCATTTGTATCAGTAGTGGAGTCACCAGTTTGGGGATAATGTTTTTCCCTTAAAGAAACAAGAAACAGACTTTAAACAGACACTTTGACATTTTGACTCTTTGTTTTTTCGGTTTCTAAATTGTAGCACAGGCTTTAAACTGAAAATGAAATCGATTCATGTAGAAAACACTTGAAACAGAGATTTCATATTTTAAAAATTTTTACTACAATTTAATTTAATAATATGAAGAAATGGAAAGAATTCCCTGAAAATTTAACTTCACTTTTAATTATGCAGTATCTACCTTTCATACTAAAAAAATTTAACAAAATGTTCTGAAGCTGTCACTCCGTGCTGTCACTAAAAAAAAAAAACATTTATTATGCCTACAGGCTGGGTACTGGGAGGGAACCTTGACTCAGCTGTGATCATCCTGGCAGATGTGACTTGGATGCTGACTGCAAGATAATTCCCTCTGTAACAGTGACGAGGGTAAATGATGTGCAGGGCAGAACCATGCATTGCTCTATATTTAGGGAGTCACAGCTAGAAAAACATAGCGTACCCTCTGTAGATTTGTGGATGATATTACAGCAGGAGGAATAATTGCCAAATGGCTGGGAGGCAGTTCAAAAGGTTCTTGAGGACTGGGACAATGAGGACCCTCTGGAGTTGAACCAAAAATGTTTTGCATGTGGGGTGAGGAAGACACTGCATCAATACAGCCCTGCTGGAAAAGAGGGAGGGTGCAACTGAGGGCTAAAGGATGGTCAGGGACCTAGACCAAGCATTGAACCTGAAGAGGGGATTTTGTAGGCTGAGAGCAACCTTCAGCTGTTTGACAGGGAGTGCCAAATGCAATGGAACCAAACTCTTCCATGGTGGATGGAACAGCACAGGGGAACGGCCCTGAGCTGCAATTTGGGAGGTTCAGAACTGACGTGTTGGAAAACCCAAATATTACAGATAGCAGTACTGGCCTTATCTAAGCTGGCAGGTCTGTTTCTTCAGGTCACTTAGTCCAAAATTTTGTCCAAAATCTTTGCCAGGTGGTGGTGCAGGACACGGGATTCCACTGAGGATGCCACTGAAGAGGCACAGAGAGAATCTTGCATAGCAGGCTGAGCACGGAAAAGCACAGGGCTTAGTGGTGATTTTGTAAAAGTTACTCCCATTCCAACTTTTCAGCCTCCCCACCTTGTCTGGCGGCTGTGGAGATGGATATGCAGCCTGGATCTCCTTCCAGACGAAGTGCAAGCCGCACGGCCTGCAGCTCGGTGTCAATCCGTGGCCGCTTTCCTCACAGGACACTTCCGCTTGTGGACGAACCCCGCCATCGGTGCACGCGAGTGCCCCGCCCGGGCCACTGGGAGCAGCCCGGGAGCGGCGGGGGCGGGGCCTCGCCGGGGGGGCGGGGCCCACCCCGAGGGCACCAATCAGAGAACGGCAGCGAGGGCGGGAGACCGGCACGAGACCAAGTCGCCAAACAGCCCCTCCTCCCTCGGAGGCGGAACGGCGCTCCCGCCTTCCGCTCTCCCAGCAGCCAATCACAGCCACAATCCGGCTGCTGTCCCGCCCCCGGCGGAAAGAAACCAATGGGAGACACCGCTGCTGCAACTGCTCAGCCAATCAGAGGCCGAGTCCATAAGAAAAAAAGAAGGGAAAAAAAAAAAAGGAAAAAAAAAAGCGGAGCCCGTTAGCTCCCGCCCGTGACCTGCGGCCGCGCTGGGCGTTCCGGCCGTGTGGGGCGTTCGAGTCGCGCTCCTGGCGATGCTGCCGGGGGCAGCCGCTCCCCTCGGCTCCGCTGCGCCACCCTTGCCATGACCCGACCGCTCGGCGAGGGGCTGCCGTCTCCGGGCCCTCCCTTCGCCATGTCCCGACGCCATGTTACGCCGGGGGCTGCGGACAGAGAGGCGGCCCAGGGCTGCAGGTACCGGCGGGGCGCGGGAGAGGAGCGGTCGCGGTTGTCGCCGGGCACCGAGCCCACCTAGCTGGACGCCGCGGCTGCCGGCGTGCGCCGCGGTGCACAGGACGGGTGGCGGGGTCGGATCGGCGGGGGTTACCGGGACTTGCCCGGGCGCATCACCGGGAGCCTGCCCGGGTGTTCCCGCCGCGAAGGGGCCCGGCCGGGGACTCCTCATTGGAACCGGCACGTGGTGCCGGTGTTGGCTGGCCAAGGGTCTGGCAGAGTCCAAGAGACTGAAGGGAGTTGTGACTGGTATTTCCAGCACATCCTTCAGAATCCTGGAGTCGTCCCGCTTGTGCCTTCCCAGCTGCTGCCCTGGCGTTACCCAGCCCAGCCGCAGAGCTGAGCGGCTCCAGCGGTTCGGCTCTCATCGAGAACTTCGGGTGTCGGTTCAGTTTCCAAACCTGTTTCGGCCGGGACCTGCGCCGCTAACGGTGCTGGACGACACTGCCCGGTGAAAGCAGTGGCAGTCAGTGACAGTGTTTTTAGACTTGAAAAAACTTGTCTGCTAACTAGAAATCCAAATTCTGCCAGACTTGAGGCTTTTCAGAGGCTGCCGAGTTGTTTCTTGCAGAATGAGACAAGTCATAATTTTCTTATGCTACTAGTAGCACCTTATTTTGTTCAGATCCTCTGTTTTGATAGCACTGTCATTTAAATGAAGGAGACAGGGTAAAAGTTCACTTTTTCAGTCTTACTTTTTGCCCAAGAAAGTGAAACGAAACTGCAATTTCCGTTTTGTTGCAGTTATCTGAAAGACTGAGTTTTTCTGTGTCAGTTTCTGTTTTGGCTGGTTTTGTTGTGATTTGTTTATTTGTTTGGGGTTTTTGTTGTTGTTGTTGGTTTCTTTTGTTCTTTCTACAGTGCTTTTCAAGATGCTCTATGTAATCAAAGATGTAGTAGTTTTCTGTAGTTTCTTCCTATGTTATGTGAATTTGCTATCTTGGAGCTATTCATAGTGTTTCCAATACAGCTTTTTAAAAGGATAGTTTTTATCCAGCCAGGGATAACCACGAATATGGCTGTAAACACTAATTACATTTCCCAAATGTTCAGGCAGTTGTTTCTTAAGACAAATGAAAGTATTTCCTCCTTCCCTCTTTCATGCAGACTGTGTCCTTAGTTTTGAAAGGCCTGGAAAGTCTCTTAGGTTGATCTCCTGGCTATGTAGCTTTTTTCTTTTGTGGGGTGAGATCATGTATTTATGAATTTTGGATTTTTAGTTGTCTCCCTGGGGTCTCAGTCAGTCTGAGATTTCACAAAAAATGGTATGATAATTTTTATTTGGGATAAAAGATCTTGCTGAATTTTTATATGTTGCTGAAAAGTGTTAACCAGAGCTGTATAGTTGTTGAGAAAGATACATTAAACAACTGTGATTTTCATGTTAGCAAAAGATTGAAACACAGTAGCCTCCTACTAAAGGGTGGAGATTCTCCTGGGAATAGTTTATGAGCTGTTATGGGCCCATTCACATAGAATATCACACGTTCTCTTTGTACTTTCACATGTATGTGAAAAGCAGGTTGGGCGGCCCAGTTCTTTTTCTTCCTTGTACTGTATTACATTCTTTGCTTTTTTTCTTTTCCCCACCCTTTGCTTTTGTGTGAAGTTTCTAGTACAGTTCCTTGTCTGAGACACAATACAAAATCTTGGCTGGACAGTTCCTAGCCCTTGCACTCCAAAAAAGCAGAGTTACAAATGCAAAGGAGAAAATATTGATGGATAAGCATGTTCAAACAAGTAGTCTAAGACAAATCACTCGCCATCTCTTCATTCAAATAAAACTTGAGGAAGAAGGGAAGTGCCTTCATTCCCTATTATTTTGTATCAGGCTTAAACAGAAATTTTGTTACAAAGCTCTCGGATTTAGTATAAAAGACAGCAAAAAGACAGAACAATATGGGAAGGACAATAGCAGTCATTTGGAATCAGTGGCTGTGGAAACAAGGACAAAGATAGCAGAAGACCTTGGTTTTGGTTTTGTTACAAGCTGCCCCGAAGGCCAGAGTAACTGAGGTTCATGTTAATAGATCCCTTGGGGCAGATTAGAGAGAAAGAACACTGAATACCTGGTGTTTATATATATACATACACATAGGGTTTATTTTAGAATAATTTGGTTGCAATGGAAATGAGGTATGTAGCCATTTTGGTTATTATCTCTAGTAACATGACAATGTAAAAGTATTCCACTTAAGAAAATATATAAGGAAAAGAAAGAAAAAGCAAGGATAAGAGTAGATTGTGGAAAGATGATACCACCATGGTCCAGTGACGAGACTTGATTGTTGCAATTCAGACGTCTGCTGGTCAAGGTGATCTTTGCAGCCTTGACCAGTCAGGGATGGGGGAAGCCCCCAGAACTTCAGTGGGTTGATAGATGTTCAGATGGTAATGCCCAGGTACCTCCCTTGGAGAGGGTGAGTTTAACACTGTCTGTTGAAAGGCCCCAGAAATGAATCTCAGCAATGTTGTTTGAGTCAATGACCGTTAACTTTTCTGTCCCTCACAGTTTGTCTTCAAGACTGAGGTGCAGAGGGGAATCTGGGTGGTAAGAGAAGATGAGATGTGGCCTGCCCGCAGTGCTTCGTATGCAGATGGGGCTTGAGTGGGGAAGAAAGAAGTACAGTCGCTTAGTTAGAAAAATAGAAAGAGTTTGGAAGGATTTGCAGCGTGGAAAACTGTGGGCACCGGATGATTTCGCAGCTTGAGAGCAGTCCAAGCAAGCACCGGGTGTGTCCTGAGGAATGCGAGGTGGAGAGGGCTTTGCTGTGAGCAGGTGAGGCCTGTATGGAGTGCAAGGAGGTCTGGGGCAGAAAAACAAATCAGTCAGCAGCAATAACAGTGAATAAACGTGCATTTTAGTCTTTGGTTGTTCTGCTGAACTGAAATATGGGGATCCTGTGAGCTGAAATTTTTGTTTTATTTGAAAGTAGCTGAGTGATGCAAGTAGCAAAAGCTGTTAGGCTGCAAGTTGAACTTTACTTGGACTACGAGGCTCTGTTGAGTAAGTCAAAGATGGATTATAGCCAAACCTAGGGCTAACAACCTGAACATTAACAGTAGTTAGACTAGACAATGTTAACAGCTGAAATATTACTTTAAAATTAGTAGCTGGAGTGGACAGCCATATATTATGGTACATGAACAGTAACAACCATATTACAACATGGACCACAGAACCAACTGAAATTCCCCCTGAAACAACCTGAGAGGGTGTGAATACGACCACAGAGCACCACTGGGCAGCAAAACAGTGAACCGATGAAGACTGACAAGATCCCAGACCTTAAAATCACTATTGGTCTGGGCTGCTGGGGAGTTCAGATTGTAAGGGTGTAATTGCCCAGGGATTTCTGTTTGTGGTCCCTGTTTTGAGGCACCAGCTTGAGCTACCAGGTGGCTGATTTGTGCCAGTAAACCTGTCTAATGGAGCAGAGAGTCTGCTGTCAAAAATTTCTTTAATGCTGTTACTGTAATGTGTGGGAAGAACACACATATTTTGGCCTATGTCAAACTGAGCTGGGACAGGTTGGAGGCAGCCAGTCTTTGACAAGTAGTTTCTCTGCTTTCTTTGGTAAGCCAAACCCAGTTTTGTGCATTCACAAATTCTGATTACAGGTGGCTTTTCACTGAATTACAGTATTTTCAAATATCACTGCTTGTCAATATCCTGATTTAAGAAGTATCAGTGCATTAGAAACAGCTTTTTGTGTTTCTGTAGGTGCTAAAAATGCAAAAGTTGTGTCAGAAAATGCAAAAGTGATGGTTGCAAGCTTAAAGAAAGATTCAAAATTAAATCCAAACTCATTTTGTACAAGCGAGCGGTGGGTTCTTCTGGCCTAAATTTCAAAAATGGTTACTGAGTCTGTGGGGGCACAGTCATGTATGGATACCTGAATATGTCAGCTTAGATTCCAGAGTAAGTATGTCGTTCTTTGGTTATCGCTGTTGCTCAGGCAGTAGCAATGTGACTTCATCTTGGAAGCTACAGAAAGATAACAAAATGTGTAACCAACCTCTGCTGTTCTTGCAACAGCGTGAACACTTGTTCTCACACTGATACTTTGTTTGAACTTGGAGACACTTCCAAAACAGGCACTTTTGGTATTGCCTTAAAGTCATTAGCAAATTTTGTGGAAGAAGGTGAAGATACCACGTTCACAGATTCTGATGTATTTTGTTGCTCAAATTGCACATGGTTCAGGCAATCTGCCCATTTTTAGAAGGGATATTCTTCAATGGAGAATGCCTTGATGTTCTCATGTCCCAGTTGTTCTTGCCAGAGAAAAGACCTCTGATTTAAAGCTAATAATTATCTTGTATAAAAAGTATCTTGTTTGCAGGCTACTGTTTCTGTTGGAAGTTGGGTGAGATGCTAACTTGAGTTAGCAGCTCAGAGTGATAGTGGACATGGGGAGGTTGTTAAATGTCATAGTGTCATCACGTGATGTACTGGTGAGGTCTCACCTAAAATACTGGATGCAGGTGAGGTCAGTCCCATTCAGGAAAATTTAGTTTAAGTTGGAAGGGTGATTAAGATATACCAGGATCATAAAGAAAACAGTTTGAGTAAGGAAACTGACAGGTTAACTTCATTAGCCAAGCAGAGTGAAGGCTAGACGGTGAAGAGAATGATGATGCTTTTTGTGATTTATCAGGAATATGAGCTGTTGGCATTAAAGAAAATCTGTAGAAATAATTGTCAGTATTTTAATTATATAACATTAGCTGAAGGGGCATTTAGGTATTGTTCTTTTAAAAAGATAAAGTTATGTTTTCTCTTCAGAAACCAGATGATTACGGAGTTCTTCAAACCAGTTTTAAATCAAGGTAAATATGGGGTTTTTTTTAAAGTGGAAGATATTTATATGAATTTTAATTATGTAAGTGTGCAGAGTGATAGTCCAATCTCATTCCATATTGGAGCAGCAACATAATGAGTATAGCTTACCAAATATGTCAAAATGAACACATTTAAATTTTTTTCTAACAACATAACTGAAAATATCAATTTCCTGTTTAAATTCATTTCTTTAAGTAGTGATGTAATTATTATTTCAAGTTATGTCTCATGCTTAAGCCAGATTGTTTATAACAACTGAAGCTGCATCATAGGTCATGTGATTCTTTGCATGGCAGTAGCAAAACTGGATGATTAAGTGAATTAATTTTGGATTACATGTGTGTGAGAGAGAGAAAATATCAAGTAATACACTATAATAAGTTTTGTTGTTTTGGTTTTTTTTCTTCCAGTATTGTTTTTGTGAATAATTGGTCTTTTCTTTTCTCTCTTAGACCATGGCCATAAAGATAGAACTGTGCTGTCCTCACCAGACAAAGGAAATGTAAAAGATGAAGGAATGGGACTGTCACTTTTACGCACTGAAGGTTTTGAAAGGAATGTATCTTCTCCAAAGAAGGTCAGAAGAAAAAGATGCCAGACCAAACACCAGCTAAGTCCTGTGGTAGGTGTCTTTTGGGAAGAATGAAGGAAAAGGACAGTGTAAACATTTCAGGGAATGCCACAGCGTGCAGGGCACTGGGTTGGTCGTACCCAACAGTTGTGATTCAGAAACTCCTCGTTACTGCAGGGTCTCGGAGGTGTTCCTTGACCAAAAAGGATAAGACTGCCAAGCCAGAACAGGGAAGAAATGAGAAGTGTCTGGGTGTAAGGAGAGCACCATTGTCTTATGGAAATAGTTGGGAAGAGAAGAATGACTATGGGGATCTCACCGACTCCAGCTCAGATTCTGGCAAATGGGTTTCACCAGCAGAAGCTGACACTTGGAAAGCCTGGGCTGGAAACAATGGTGCTGCGAGCACCTCATCCCTGTGCTCAAGCCAGATTCCCCCACTGCCCTGCTCTCCCGTGGATTCTGCATTTAGGCTGTCACTGGAAGCTCTCTGCAGAGAAAGAGAATGGGAGAAGCAGAAATTGAAACAATCTAAGCCATATCCTGTAAAGCCATTCTAAGGAACAAATGTTTTGCACCGGGTGTATTTAAAAAGGTTATTAAAGGTGGAAATCACTGACCCATTGTGGACACGAATTTTAAAATTTTTAAGTTTTTTTAATTTTACACCGTAGGATCAAATTTCTGGCGCTGCCTTTTTCAAATGTAACAGCAGTTTATGTGCTTTTGCTATTCCTTTGTAAGTTTTAGGTCATGCTTGGGTAAGCTGGTTCTTAATCATTTTACAATTAGTGAAAAATCCTGTTTTAAAAGCAGGAGAGATATTCTGGGCTAGATGCAAGTATGGAAATGCAATAGATATTGTAACTTGAAATTGTATTTTGTAGAAAAACATGCTTTTATCTTAAATGCCTTATACTTGTGTTTTCCTACAAAGTAGCTTAGGGAGCAGACTGGCCAATTCTGCTATTTAGAAGTTGCAGTTAATAGCAGTTCAGATTTATGCATTTAAGCCGCAGTATTTAGATAGAGGTGGGAGTGGTCCTATTAAAAATGTAGCAGGTAACAGGTCACTTTTAATCTGAAGAAAAAAATATATAATTTGGATTTTGGAGAGTACTTTTTTTTGAGATATTTGCAGCTGTGTTTTAAATTTGTCTTGAAATGAGATCTATTAACATATTTATGGGGGTGTGCGGGACTAAGTCTGTGCTGGATTCAACACTGATTTTAAAAAGTATACAATTAACTTTTTTTTTTTTCTCCCTCTGTCTTTATTTTTAGGGAAATGGATGTCCTAAAAGAAAAATAATGCCTTTCAGTTCAAGGGAGGTTGCCTCAGGTATGAGCACTGCTGTTAATATAGAATTAATTAAACAATCAGATTCATCACTTCATGTCTCTTTTTAATGGCTTTTTTTCTTGAAATTTTGTGTTCTATTTTCTTTTACTAGAACAATAATAACTGCTGTATCGTCAATGTTATTTCTAATATATGGCAAGTTTGAAGAGTTTTAAAAGTAATTTGGGATTTTAGTGTAAAACACATTGACTATAACTTAATTAGAATTTGTGATATTTCATTGTCTTAAGACTTTGATCCCAGATTATATTTATGGTTTTTCTTGTGCTTTGGATAATCTACATTTTCTGTGGTGGTTAATAAATTTTGCCTTTCAGTTTAATCCAGAAAGAATCTTCTTGTTGAATCAACCACTAAAGTTTAGCTGGTATTTTTGTTGCTTTTTGTCCTTTTTAACCACATAGTTCTGTTCTATGGGTAGTAGAATGGAATCTAAAAATCTTACATGAGTACAAGCTTGAGGTAGGTAAGTAGGAAGAAAAACTTCTTTAAAAGAAAAAGAAGGGGGTCTGTGGCTGTGGAAACCCATCAGACTCTTTGCTGCTCTATTCCTGACTTAAAAACAGAATTTAGTTTCTTAAATGGAAAGCTGTTACATGTTTGATTTTTTAAAATTATTATTACTATTTTGATTTTTTAAAACATGTTAACAGTGTTTTGTTTTTTTCTCCAACACTTCACAGATGACCCATCTCAACCAAGGCTAACACAGGTTTTAGGACATGAGGCATCTTCTCCACATGCATTTAGAACATCATCTGAGATGGCCTCTAGTGCAACAAAAAGCCCAGCTGTTCCTTCACACTTCCTGAAGGTGTCCATTGGCATATCCAAACCTAGAGACTCTTCTGGGAAAAGAAAACACACTGCCATGAGTGTGGATGTAGATAGTTCTGATCAATCTGAAGTGAATGACCCTACTTTTAGTAGATCATCTTCAAAATACAAAAATATGCGGTGTGACTTTGTAAAAAAAATCTTTTTAAAGTCTCCTCATGATGATCTGCAACTCAAGGAGCCTACTGCCCTGTCTAGACAAGATTTGACTCTCTCTGAGGAATTCCTCAACTCAAGCAATGAAAAGGAGAAAAATAATTACTCCACTGTAGGTTTCTCATCTTCATATTCTGCACACAGTCCTGCTAAAAATAACCACACTTCTGTTGTGGATACCAAAGAGAATCAATTGCAGCTGGCTAACTCATGCTTTTTCTTGGACAAGTCCCTTCCTCTTTCTCAGGAAAAAAGTCCTGTGTTGCCTTCTCCCCACCACTTAACACAAATAAAAGGCATGAAATCCCCTCTTCAGGTTGCTGGTTTATCTCAGGTATTGGATGATAAAAGACCAGAAAGACATGAACGGAATAAAGGATACAGTATTCAACACAGCAGCAGTTTTTCAAATACAATCCACGACTTTTCTGAAAATACTCCTGACTCTTATAGAATGGAAATTTCTGGCAAACTTGGACTGTCCCCAGAGACTGGTAAAAGTGTTTCCCCTTCCTTGCCTTTGGAAGAATCTTTCATGGACAGCAGCCACGAGTCTTCACAAACCTCAGGAGAACTAGAAGTTAAAAGGAACTTTACACACAAGTCCAAGCTGAGCAGAAAATGGCAAAGCAGCTCTGAGAGTGAAGATGACATTTTGGAATCCATTCTAGACGATGATGATGAAGAAATATTAATGCCGCTACAATCAATGCTCAGTTCAAGTCTCAAATCACAAGCAAGGACCCTGGAAGACTCTTTTGACAGTGTTTCTCAGGACACTGTAACTCCATTACTGAAGCTTCATGTAAGTTGGCTAAAATCCTAAAAAGCATATTCTTTCAAATATTCTTTTATGCCTAGTCAGGGCAAGAAAAAGAATACAGATTTTAGCACAGTGTGAGGCCCAGTGGGTGCTAAGTTATTACCCCATATTTCAAATTTTAGGAGAATGAAATTTTATATAGTAGGTATATACCACCAAAACAGAGAGGCCCAGGCAAATGGAGACATCTCATACTCAAAAATCAAATTGCCTCCAACCTCACCTGTTCCATCTGGCACATAGAGACAGCAACTTGTTCAGGTGTGCTAGAGAAGTAATTTCTGCTATTTAACTCAGTTTTATAAACAAATAACAAGTTGCTCCAGCAGCTGAGATGTCCAGTAGTCTTCTAGTACCTATTCCACTACCATGCAGGGCACAAACCATGACTGTCTGTCTTCTACAAAAATTGAGTAAACCTTGTAGACTCAGTCAAGTTTTTGTCTAAGTGGTGCCAGTAGAGCCCTTGCTAACAGCAGTCAAGATATATGTGACTGATTGGTAGTAGTAGTTTTCCATTAATTTTAGTAAAAATGTGTTCTGCACCAACACTCAAACCATCTCTTGCTGATTCTCATTACGCCCATTTAAGCTGCAACAGAGTGTAACAAGATAGCAGATAATCAGCTTCGTTATATTGTATTTTTATATGATTTTCTCCCTTATTCACAATGCATGATAATTCAGAATTATTTGCCTGCAAAACTGGTTACTTGGCTTAAGGGTCCTGTCTGCTGTACAGTTACAATGTAGTTGGGGCAGGGATGTGCTTTTTACTGTGCTTGTCCTGGGAATGGCTGAAACATGGTTTGTGCAGTCAGATTGATTTAACTCTATGCCTTCTGGTGGTTTTTAGGATCTCTGTTTTTGCTTTTTCCCCCCTAAAGTTAGGAGGTTATGTTTAGAAGATGTGTGCAGTCTAATGGTTTTTTTTTCCTAGTCAGGTAAGATTTTTATGAGCCGAGGTTAACGGATGGAAATTGATGTAGACATTCAGAGATCTGTGTGCTAGACTCCAGTCATACATCCTTGACAGTCTGTGATTGTCAGAGATCTGTGTATGAGTAAGTGTGGTGCTTTCTTTGAGGCTGTATTTCATGGGAATTGGAAGTATTTTAGGATTTCAAAAAGCTGAATGAATTGTGATCACAAGGGATAAATGACATCTTAGAATCCCTGTGTACAAGATATTGTGGTGATGAATTGGTCTGTGTTTTTAAAAATTAGTTCATTTGTTCAATAAGAGCTTGTCAAATAGGTAGTGATTTTGAAGCTTTATTGTAAAATAATGTTTTAATAGGAAAGGTCCTGCAGTAGGTCTTAGTGTGGCATTCCTGACAGCTGGTACAGGTTGGAAATGGATATATTTAAACAAAGAGATTTTGTACTGAGTCTGGCTAGGTTGGAATTAATTTTCTTTATAACAGCTGTATAGTGCTGTGTGTTTGAGACAAAAACAGTACTGATAATAGACCAGTCTTCTACCTGTTGTGGAGCCATGCTTGCTTGCACAGCATCGAGGCTTTGTCTTCTTCCCATGCTGCCCCTATAAAGCAGACAAAAAGCTGGGAGGGAACAGAGCCTGGAGAGCAGACCCCAGATGAACAAAGGGGTATATTCCATGCCACATAATGTCATGCTCAGCTATCCAAAACCAAGTGGGAGGAGTTGGTCTGGCATGTAGCCATTGCTCAGAGTGCGTCTGGGCATCCTTCTGCTTGTCAGAGGTGCTGAGTGACTGCCTTTGAATCGCTTTTTCTTTGCTCGCTTATTCCTTTTCCCTTATTAAACTGTTGTTATCTTAAGCCATGAATTCTCTTGTCTTTGGTTTTCTTGCTTTTCTTCTCACTGCCCTGCACCACCGGCTGGGTGGTGCTTAGCTGCTGGCTGGGGTCAGCCCATCATTGGTTTCTAGAGTGGAAAACCAGCAGCAGAATACCTGTATAAATTCTCTCTTCTGCCTTCCCCTCTCCTCATGTTTTTCAGTCTCTGATAGGGTTTATTTGTTGACTGAGTTACTATCTCCATAAACAAATGTTAAGCAGCTGTAATTATTTAATCTGTTCTTATGGTTCTGTAATCGAGAGTGTTATAGAGCAGACTTGTGTGGTTTCATAGATATTTCACAATCTCAGCCAACATGACTACCTGATTAATGGTTAAGCCTGATAAACACATGCAGCCTAGATCAAATGCTTATGGGACATGTGTGTGACTGCAACATTTGACCTGGCCTGTTCCTGGTGTAATTAATGGCCAAGTAAGACAAAACAGTTAAGAACTGTCCCAACATTTCCATGACCATGATTTTTGCATATACTGACATTCTTCTCTTGTAAGAAAGGGCATATGTGTATGTTGGAATAAAGTTTTGATTCCTCAGTTGTTCAACAGTTACTTGACACATATTCACCAAATATAAAATAAGCTAAGAAGTCTTCAGCTTTCCTACAGGATCCCCCATACAGTGACGTGCTACTCGTTACATTTAGAAGGTGACTGAATCCCAGGGTGGTGTCAGAAGAGCTGTGCTTGTCCAAAGAATGGAATCATGGCTATAAAAGATTTCAAATCTGGTGTCTGCTACAAGCTGAATAAAAGACTGGCTACTGAAAAACAAGCCACTAGCAAAATTTGTTAAAACTTTGTGTGTTGCTTTGTTTGTGGTTTTTTTTTTTTTAATTCTATTTATTAGCTCCTTAATTTGGTTTTGTATTGGGATTTTGGTTGGAAGTTTTGTTTTGTTTGATGAATTTAGAGGTGATTTAGGAAGCACTGAAATTTTGCCCTCTAGGAACTCTGAAAGTGAAAAAAGGCACTGAGTAATTTTTGAAGTTTCCTGTCTCATGCATAAGAATGGGGGTTCCTGGGGTCTCAGTGGATGATAATAGTAGTGAAGTTGTGAGGTAAGAGGCTTCTGATGGTAATGTTCTTTGTGAAGGTTAGCTGAAGGTCAGCCCCGGACATGCAGAGACTTGCTTCACTGTTCAGATCCATTGCGAAGCAGTTATTTCTAAATTAGTCATTGAGGGAGATCTGACCATTATGTAAAATTGTCAAGGGACTGAGAAACCTAAAATGTTAATCATCCTGTTTTGCAGGGTCTCCTCTAGGTTTATATCTGCATGTAAAATATCATTAAAATTGGAAGAGGTTTCTGTTTTGATTGTATTTGTTGTCTAATAATGAATTGATGGCTTATGGTATTTTTAAAATGTCTTACTATTTCATTTACAGCTCTCTAAGGCTCCTATTATAAGCGAGGTGTCATATGTGAACAGCTTAGATCATCTCTTGAAGGAGAAAGAAGAATCTAGAAGGTTTGTTTCTTAAAGCAGTTTTGAAAGGTGTGGGATAGTGTTGTAGAAGCTTGGATTTGCCTTGTCTCCCCAGAACTGATGGACTTTGATCAGCAGCAAGTTCAGCTTTGCCTGCTGATGCCACCAACATACAACTGAACTGACAGGACCTACAAGTGTTGCTGAAGTGGTAAAAGCTGAATGACAGGTTCCTTCCAAGCAACAAGGAATGATTTGTGATACATCTGTTTGCCCCTGAAGAGCCAGGCTAAATTTACTGATGCCTTCGTTTTAGGTCACTGAGCCAGCTAGCAGCTGCTGGTCAGGCATGAAATAGAAATATTTATGTAGACTGACTGTACTATTTTTTTCAAAGGCATTTGTAGCTCAGTTTTGGTTGCCAAAGTTGAGCAAGGTATTGGTGTCTGAGTAGTTACACAGGTCAGTGAACAGAACTAATGAGTATTCTTACAAGAAATCTTTGGGTAGGAAGTGAAATGTGATTTATATGTTAATTGCAAATGGTGGTGATGGGTATATGTGTTTAATTGCTCATGTGATTAACTGTTTTGATTAAAGAATCTGACCCTGGTAACTATGGGCTGACTGCCCATGGAGTAGCAGATACTCCTGTAAATAACAATGTTTAACAAATAAAATACTTGTTTGGTGCTTGGAAAAAATAAACATTCAGCCACAAGATTGAAGGGTTTGTGCAATTACAAAAACTTCATCAGAAGTTGGTTGAATATTTGTGTCTGACAAAACAGTGGTTTATGGTGCTGTTGGAAATTCATTATGTTTTGGGAAACATTCACTTTGTGTCTCAGAATAACAAGATGCTTGGGTTTTACACAGATGCAATGTCTCACGTGGTTTTGCCTTGTGTTACTGGCTCCTGACTCCAGGGTTCACATTCAGAGCCTGAATTTCATGATTTTGTTGTAAATACTAAATGGTGATGATATGCTCTGCTGCTGCTGTTATTTCAGGTTAGAGGAAATAGAGAAGTTGTTACAGGAAGACATAGAAAGAGAAGACAATGCTTCAGATGGAGAAAATGAGGACAATGCTGGTGGAGATGATCTCTCGGAAGAACACAGGTCCTTGCAACGCCAAAACCAATTACATCGTGATCTTTGCTTTTCTAGCCTTTTTTTCCCCTAAACTCTCTCTGTTTCCAACAATTGTTAATATGTTTAATGAGAACCATTTTAAAATCTTTCGGGGTTGGGTGGATTTCCTTGAGTGCAACTGTATTCTAACAATTCAGCTTTCACATGAGACTGATGTGCTCATCACCTGCAAATAACTTTCTCAAGCAGCAAATAGCTTCTCAGTGTTTGAATTGATAAAAGCAATTTTGAATTTTACAGGGCGTTTATAAAGAGGTTTTCAGTAGTAACTTACGTCATACCTGACAAACACCCGGGAGAAGATATATTTGATTTATCAGCTGCTGGGAAAATCTTCACTCAACATAACCTTGACTTGAGGAATTTTAACTTCATCCCTCAAAATCGTACAGAACACCTGCTTCTTAAGTAAGAATATGCTCTTCACTTTGTTGTGTTTACTTGTACTATTTTCTTTTTATTTTTAGCAGTTTTATGTTACTGTTTAATTTTTGCATGCAAATGAGCTCTGTCTTAGTCTTAGTAAATAGGCAAGACTGACTCCCTGTCCCTGGAATTTTCCTTTCTGAGTTGGCTTTACAGAACAGTAAATGGTAATTTGAAACTTCCTTCTTTCCTCCTCTGGAATTCTTGAAAAACCTCTTCAATGAGACATGAGGAAAAACAGCTGTTCTGGCCTCTTCCATATTTCTACCCCATCGGGCTGTCCTTGATAACCGTACCAGTTTGTGGCAGACAAATGCAGAAGTGAAACGTTACAATGAACACAAGCTTAACTCTCCTCAGACTGAAAGACCTTTGTGGTTACCTCTTTGTGACCTTCTAGTGTTACATTATGTCTGCTGAAAGACTTTTGGTGCTTCTGTCCTGGATGGGCCTGGCCCTTGAGGTTCCATCTGCTGAGGATTGCAGAGGGCCAGGATCTCGGACATCTGTTAGATTCAGTCCTGAGCCACCAGCCTGTCTGTGTGTACATAAACAGCTGCTCTGTAAGCCACAGGCATTTCTGCTCTGTATTTACGAGGCTATCAGACTACAAATAGCTGGACAAATTCTTACCTAATGCCATGAGTGTAAATCCTGAAGATTTCTGGTTATTTCATTTGCTGTTTTATTCCAAACATGCGTCAGAGGAACTGAGAGAATTCAGTTACTCTTAGAGGATTTTATATACATGTGTATGTGCAGCTGTGGGTGTGAAGAGGAGGAGAGTGACTTTTCATCTCTTGAGGAAGTGGTGTTTGTGATGCACTCCTTTGGCTTCAGGCTTTTCTATTAATATGTTGTGGAAATCACAAGGATATGAGCTTCAAAAGCATCTTGTAAATCAGTGACTGGAGGAATGAGAATTAAACTAATCATCCCTTGCAGAAGGCAATTATGATTTAATTGCTTATGCATTCCGCCCCAAGAATGGCACAGCTGGCATATATTGGCTGCCCAGTTGGCACATGGAGGTCTTACTGGTCATTCAGGTAGAGGGTATATGTAGGATTTAGGACACAAATCTCTTGACAGAATTACCTGATTTAATAGATAGAGAACACAGAGGAGACTAAAGAAGGGTATGTGGGAAACTGGATGTCTTTAATTCGGCTGCTTATGACATCCCCAAATTTCTAAAGAAGAACACAGAATATCCTGAGTTGGAAGGGACCCACAAGGATCATCAAGTCCAACTCTTAAGTGAGTGGTCCATATGGGATTTGAACCCGTGAAGTTGGTGTTATCAGCACCCTGCTCTGACCAGCTGACCTCACCCTGGTGACTAAAGCTACAGTAATTCAGTAATAGCAATGGCACACTTTCTGTTCTTCCAACAGCTACCCCAGAAATTTGCACAGTGAGATTAGGCTGTGGGATTTTAATTGCATCAGTTTGCCTCTAGACCCTTTATTTAAAAGGATATTTTAAAAATTTTGAAAACAATGTTTTTTCTCTTATTCTGAAAGTGTTGATAAAGGTTATTGGACACTTAAAAATCTAATGTAATAGCCTCATTGAGCATAGCAGGCTGTCTGTGTAGTCAGGCATAGTAGTTCATAGTGCAACAGTGTAAATCAATGTTTATTTGAAACTATTATTCCCTAATAATACAAATGTTTCCAGACTGTATAGTATGGGTTTCTAGAGAAAAAGATAGTTGTTCTAAACAACATTTGTAAATTTGATTGCTATTAAAAATCAAGGTTTGGATTACTATGACATTTTATATAAGTAATAGTATGAGAATAACATCTGTTTTGCATATTCAGATCTTTCTTTGCTGTTGATGATTATCTGAGGGGTGAGGAAGTTCTTATGTTTGCGAGGAAGTGATGATGCAACCACTAATTGATTTTTATCCTCTTTCCTTGCCCCCATTTTTCTCTTGCAGTTGTGGTATAACGCAGCAGCTTTTTTTAGTTGTTAATGGTGTTCTAAATTCTGCTTATCATCATATATTGTGTTCCATACCAATTCTAAAGTGGCTTTTCCAGGTAAGTGTGCTATTCATGCAGTTCATGCAGTTATTGTAACTCTGTGCATGTATAGAATTTTTCCTGGAAGCCAATTGAAGAAGTTTGTGAATCTGTTCCATTAACGACTTTTAAATCAAATATTATGTTTTTCCCCCCTGGGTACTGATTTGTTCCCCAGTCTGAAATACTTTGATTGTCACTAGGTAGGGGTAAAACAACGGAGAGCCTTTTCTCCACGCTCTGAGTGAATGCAAAGCTGCATGTCCCTGTCCATATTCATATATGCTACTGCACTGAAAAAGGACACAGTAGATGAGGAGAGGTACTGTGGGCCAAATCATGAGCAAATGCTAATCTCATTTCCTTCCACCCTTAGAAAAACAGTACATGCTGCAGTATGCAAAAGTGCCATTTTCTACACATATCATCTTCTAGATCATCAGCGATACCAGCATTATCAGATAATTTTCATTTGGGAAAGGTATCTTATGGCTCAGGAAGAAGCCTGGAGTCATTCTCAAAGGAAGTGTGGTGACTCTCTCTTTTCAAGATATCTGTCAGTGTCTGAATTACCAGGAATTTGCACAGTGCTGTTACTCATGAAAATGCCCCTCTCTAGTCTCCATTCTGTTAATAATTGCCACATCATAACTGCACCTGAAACAAAAAAGAAATCTGGACCGCCTGGGAAATTGCAGCTTCAGTTTGTTGACTGGCTTTCTACATTTGCCAAAAGCAAAACATTTTGCCTTTCCATGTACTTCCCTCCAACCAGTTAAAAAAATTGGCTTCCCCCTTTCTGGGAGCTCTGATGTTCCTCTAATAAGGAAGAAGTGTGAGCCAATTGAGATCATTTACAGAGCAGGAAACTGTCCAGCTCTTGGGGGAGAAAAAAGTTTTTATTGGGCCACTGAAATGCTCCCAGAAACCTGAACAGTACTTCATACTCATGTTTTTGTAGTTAAGAGCTATGTGAAAAATTAAGAATTCATTGTTTGGGTTTAGCATTGCAAATATCCAACTTGTCTGTGACTGGAAGAGGGTGTAGTTAGCTCTGTTGCCTCCACTCCTGCTCAGGGAGCTCAATTTGATCACAGGTGCAAGTGGGTTCCAACTGGGTACATGATATTTTCTATTCTCTTAACCCTCAGAACGTTTTTATAAAAAAAAAGGTGGGGTTACAGCATTCTGATACTGTAAATAATTAATTTTAAAGTATTCATGCAATATTTGCACTGCCTGAAATAATCAATATTCACAGGATTCTATTCTCATTGGTGTATCTTGCTTTAGAGGCTTTGGGGTTAGGTTTTTTTGTTTGTTTTTTAATCTGTTACTCATTTTACTCTGCTGGGAAGTTTGGTGTTGTTTTTGTTCTGGTTTGATGTGGGGGGTTTTTTCTAATTAAAAGAAAACTGATGCTGTCATGCAGCTTGGTTTTTGATGTGTAGCTTCTTCTCTCTTCACAGATGATGTCTATTCATCCTGACCATTGTGTTTCCACCAAGATCTTAGACAGATTGATGGAGATAACACTAAAAAACTGTAAGTATTTGAAGGATGGAAAACTGACCACCTGAATGAAAGCAATACTCCCTTCAGATTAGAAAAGTGTTAGTGAGGAAGTAAGAGGCATGAGTTCTGTTGGGTAATTTTAGCTTGAATTTAGGCTCTTTTTTTACTCCTGTAATGCAGAAATGCTGAGGGCTGATCTTCACTGAGTGTGTGCAAGCTGTACTGCAGTATGTGGTCCTGGCACAAACCTCCAAAGCAGTGCATCCAGCACAGAGCCTTCTAAACTCATTTCACAGATAGAATTGATCTGAAGAGAAGCTCAGTCTGCTCAAAAGTTTGCCCTCCTTTCCATCTTTTACTTTGGAATATGCGGACATCTGTAGCTTAAGGACTACAAGATGTTTTTCACATTGTCATACCCTGTATGTAGCACTTCATGATTTACTTTCCAGATAAATGACAGAAGTGAAGTGAATCACATACCTGCACGAAACACTTTGAAGGGTCTGCTTCAGCCCACAGTGCTGCTAATGTCTTCTGTGTTTTGTCTTCTTCCTTTGTCTGTACTCAAACATTTCTCCACTATGGGTTCCTTTGTATGTTCCTCATGTCTTCATTCAGATCCGTCAAAAGTGACATTAATTTAAGACTACCAGTGAACATTGTTAAAGTAATGTGGTTCTCTTGAAGTGTTTGCTCAGACCTGTCCAAATTGTACCCCATATTTCAGTTCTTGTTTGAAATCAGAGCTGATATGAGAGGGAATGTTGCCTCCTTTATTTTGTGCCTTGCTGGCACTAGGCTTGATTCTGAATGAACAGTTCAAGATAATGAACGAGCATTCTAACAATTAAGGCTTGGAGTTCTTTGTTTACCACTTCTGTTCCAGAAACCTTGCCTGTTTTCAAATCTTACATATCTTCTCTTCCAGTCCCACTATGATAACCCCTTATTACCTTTACTTACACAGGCAGTAATTTATGTGTTCTCTTAGAGAAAAATATTGCCTTGTTGCTTGTTCTGCTGTTTGTGATGAAAGAGAGCTATGACAGAAAATGGGTGGAACTTGAAAGTAATTGACCTGTTATGTAGGCAAGTTGTTTCCCTAGCGTAAAATACTGTATTAGACTTTTTTTCCTCCCTTCTTGTTCTGCAAATAAGCTTTTTGTTTAATTTACTGACTCCTCTGAGATGAGAGCTGGTAGAATTGATGCAAACTGCTAAGCTTGTTTTCCTTAAAAGCAACTAATGCTAAGAACTACATTTAAACTAATCCATTCCATGTCTTTTATTTGTAGCTTCCATCAGTGATGAACAGTTTAAACCATGGATTCCTTCAATAGCTGATATATCAACTGTTTTTGTCAATATGGGTATTGACTTCAGATCTCTCTTTCCATTGCAACATCTTCAACCCCCCTTCAACGAACATGATATTTTGTAAGTGTTCTCCTTTTGATATTTTTTGCCTAGATCCTGTGAAAGCAAGTCTTGTGCTTAGAATGTAAAATCACAAGGTTCTTCTTTATTTCCCTTCCCATACTCTAAGTTCTTGGCTCAGGTCTTAGGAAGAATAAATAACCCTGGAATTCAAACAATGCCTTCTAGGTAAGGATTCAGCAAACCAGAGCATTGTCCTTTCTCCTCCATCTTCCTAATGAAGGTTTGCAGGAATATTGGCTAAATAGCTGGGCAAAGTATTTGGCTACAAGTTGAGTTAGATATGTGTGTTAGATGATCTGTAACTGGGGGGTTATTTTTATTTGAAGGCATTTTGATGCACGCAGGATTTCTTTTTTCTTCATTTTGCGTTTGTGAGCTTTTGAATTGTTCATTTCTTGCTCAGATTGTGTTTCTTCTGTTAGAAATCAGGTGCAAGAAACAGTGAGTCGACAACAGCCAAGAGGAGATGTAGCCTTTGCCAGTCCAGCATTCCCCAGTCTACTTGAAAACAATTTAATTAATGTGATTAAGGTGAGAAAACTCCAAGGTTTTTGTGGGTTAGGTTTCTTTTTTTGTGTGTGTGTTTTCTTTTGGGAGGGAGGATAGGTTTTGCAATCTAGTCCTGAGCATGTGTTTGAGCAGATGCTATCCTGAGACTTCAGCTTCACATTCAGCAGAGTTTATTGCAGGCATTTTGCAAACTTCAGTTTTTTGACTTCCATTGGCTTCACTCACAACTGCAGAGTTTTGCTGCCTGCCTTTTACAGCTGTGGCACTTTATAGAACATCTTGGCTCCCTCGCATAGAAGAAACTATCCACTGATTTAAGTTTTCAGTGTTACCAGAGTACTTAAAAAATCTTTTGGCCTTTCCTTCAATTAAAGGAGGATTATCTGTGTAGTAGAGAAAGGTCTTTTCTGCTCCCGTAGTGTCTAGGGAATATTGCCATTGCTCAAAAAAATTAGTCTCCAGCAGGTATTTAAAAAAAAAGGGATCTTGATACTGGGGGATGGGGACGTATTAGTACCCAAGTGTTGCCAACACAGTATATCATTTGAGGTATATTTTAATGTCAGTGTGGAAAACTTAAGTCCTCATTATGCTTCAAAATAAGCTAAAACAACTCCAGATTTTAATGCTTTGTGTTTCTTTTAAAGTTTCTAGCTTTCTGTACATCAGTAATTCACGATGGATATACTGACCAAGAAATATGGCTGCTGCTTATATTGCTATTTAAAATCAGCTTGGAGAAACAGTTAAAACAAAATTTTGTGATAGATTTTCAGTGCCTCTTTGTAAAGCTTCTGATAAATATAAAAGACTGGGATACAAAGGTAACTTCATAAATTTATTGTACTAGATTTGTGAAACTGCAACTTCTGTTTTGAAGTTTTCTTTTTTGACATATCAGAAAAGTACTGGCTGAAAATGTAATACAGAATTTTCAATGATAGTACATATAACAATATGAAATATTCAAAGCTTTGTGTTGGTGTGAGATTTCAGAAGTGGGGGGGTATACTGAGAAGGTTTTTGTTGTATGACATTGAGTTGCCTGTCCTCTCCTACAAGAGTTTATCTTAAGATTCTGTGCTAAAACAGCTGTATGTTTAAAACGGCAGTCTGAAAGAATGAAGAGATTATTGCACCATGCTGGTAAGATGTCATTAAAAATATTCTGATCTCAACTACCCTACTTTAAATTGTATTTAGCAGACTCACCTCCTGGTGCAGCGCAGAGATTTTCTTAAGCACATTATCTCTTGTTAGATCAGTTCCTTTTATCACTTATGCAGCCTATGTTTCTAAGGAGCAGATGTGTGCTCCTTTGCAAATACAGCAAGCAGCCATTCTTCAGTCTCAGGGTGTTTTGTTGTTGTTTTAAAGATGCCTGAGCTGTGCCTGGCAGTGAGTGAGCTCTCCAGTAATCACCATAACCTCCTGTGGCTTGTTCAGCTCGTGCCCAGCTGGATTGCTCGTGGACGGTAATGACGCTGTCGTGTCAGAAATGCACGGCATCATGAACAGCTGGCTTATCTGTATGAGCTCAGAGTCTGAAAAATGCAATGTTTATTACATGGCTCTTTA